>CP136069.1:121846037-122191975 GCA_032622095.1 Siphonodentalium dalli | reverse complement strand
TGTACTTTGTGGGCGTGACTTAGAGTTCAAACTCTCTAAGAGGTCAACGAATACACCGTACATATATCATAATTGGAAGCAGATTTTGCTCGCATACAGGGCGATTCCTATCAAGTCGGGCATGCTCTGGTCCATCGTACGCACACTTGGATTGACGCCAAACAACCGAGGAACTCTGATGTAGACAGCGTGAACATACGTCAATCAAACCCTGTTCCTCAAGGGGTTCGCCAAATTGCAATGAGACTTTACAGTAGGAAACATTGTCGATGGATTTCTCTTACATGTTTCAAGTTATCGAACTGAAATTTGGTATTTAGGGGCTTCTCGGTGCGCTAAATCAGATAGAATTGTCAGCGAGATATTCCGATGGCCCAAAATGTATCAATGACGCCGTTGATATACCACATGGGTGGGGGGTCGGGGTGTTTCTAGGTGGTATTTGGGGCGGGCCACCCACCCATGCCGTCAAATCGGTCGAAATCCTTACAGTTCTCGAAAATGGTCCATACCCCATTTTCACCCCCTCGGGGTGGCATCCCCCGGGGGTGATGGGTGGGGGGGTCGGGGTGTTTCTATGTGGTATTTTGGGCGGGCCACCCACACATGCCGTCAAATCGGTCGAAATCCTTACCGTTCTCGAAAATGGTCCATACCCCATTTTCACCCCCTCGGGGTGGCACCCCCCGGGGGTGATGGGTGGGGGTCGGGGTGTTTCTAGGTGGTATTTGGGGCGGGCCACCCACACATGCCGTCAAATCGGTCGAAATCCTTACCGTTCTCGAAAATGGTCCATACCCCATTTTCACCCCCTCGGGGTGGCACCCCCGGGGGTGATGGGTGGGGGTCGGGGTGTTTCTAGGTGGTATTTGGGGCGGGCCACCCACCATGCCGTCAATTCGGTCGAAATTCTTACCGTTCTCGAAAATGGTCCATACCCCATTTTCACCCCCTCGGGGTGGCACCCACCGGGGGTGATGGGTGGGGGTCGGGGTGTTTCTAGGTGCTATTTGGGGCGGGCCACCCACCCATGCCGTCAAATCGGTCGAAATCCTTACCGTTCTCGAAAATGGTCCATATACCATTTTCACCCCCTCGGGGTGGCACCCCCCGGGGGTGATGGGTGGGGGATCGGGGTGTTTCTAGGTGGTATTTGGGGCGGGCCACCCACCCATGCCGTCAAATCGGTCGAAATCCTTACCGTTCTCGAAAATGGTCCATACCCCATTTTCACCCCTCGGGGTGGCACCCCCGGGGTGATGGGTGGGGGTCGGGGTGTTTCTAGGTGGTATTTGGGGCGGGCCACCCACACATGCCGTCAAATCGGTCGAAATCCTCACCGTTCTCGAAAATGGTCCATACCCCATTTTCACCCCCTCGGGGTGGCACCGCCCGGGGGTGATGGGTGGGGGGTCGGGGTGTTTCTAGGTGGTATTTGGGGCGGGCCACCCACCCATGCCGTCAAATCGGTCGAAATTCTTACCGTTCTCGAAAATTGTCCATACCCCATTTTCACCCCCTCGGGGTGGCACCCCCCGGGGGTGATGGGTGGGGGTCGGGGGTGTTTCTAGGTGGTATTTGGGGCGGGCCACCCACCCATGCCGTCAAATAGGTCGAAATCCTTACCGTTATCGAACCTCGGGGGTGGCACCCCCCGGGGGTGATGGGTGGGGATCGGGGTGTTTCGATGTGGTATTTGGGGCGGGCCAACCACCCATGCCGTCAAATCGGTCGAAATCCTTGCCGTTCTCGAAAATGGTCCATACCCCATTTTCACCCCCTCGGGTGGCACCGCCCGGGGGTGATGGGTGGGGGTCGGGTGTTTCTAGGTGGTATTTGGGGCGGGCCACCCACCCATGCCGTCAAATCGGTCGAAATTCTTACCGTTCTCGAAAATGGTCCATACCCCATTTTCACCCCCTCGGGGTGGCACCCACCGGGGGTGATGGGTGGGGGGTCGGGGTGTTTCTAGGTGGTATTTGGGGCGGGCAACCCACCCATGCCGTCAAATCGGTCGAAATCCTCACCGTTCTCGAAAATGGTCCATACCCCATTTTCACCCCCTCGGGGTGGCACCCCCGGGGTGATGGGTGGGGGTCGGGGTGTTTCTAGGTGGTATTTGGGGCGGGCCACCCACCCATGCCGTCAAATTGGTCGAAATCATTACCGTTCTCGAAAATGGTCCATACCCCATTTTCACCCCCTCGGGGTGGCACCCCCGGGTGGTGATGGGTGGGGGGTCGGGGTGTTTCTAGGTGGTATTTGGGGCGGGCCACCAACACATGCCGTCAAATCGGTCGAAATCCTCACCGTTCTCGAAAATGGTCCATACCCCGTTTTCACCCCCTCGGGGTGGCACCCCCCGGGGGTGATGGGTGGGGGGGTCGGGGTGTTTCTAGGCCCATACCCCATTTTCACCCCCTCGAGGTGGCACCCCCCGGGGGTGATGGGTGGGGGATCGGGGTGTTTCTAGGTGGTATTTGGGGCGGGCCACCCACCCATGCCGTCAAATCGGTCGAAATTCTTACCGTTCTCGAAAATGGTCCATACCCCATTTTCACCCCCTCGGTGTGGCACCCACCGGGGGTGATGGGTGGGGGGTCGGGGTGTTTCTAGGTGGTATTTGGGGCGGGCCACCCACCCATGCCGTCAAATCGGTCGAAATCCTTACCGTTCTCGAAAATGGTCCATACCCCATTTTCACCCCCTCGGGTGGCACCCCCCGGGGGTGATGGGTGGGAGTCGGGGTGTTTCTAGGTGGTATTTGGGGCGGGCCACCCACCCATGCCGTCAAATCGGTCGAAATCCTTACCGTTCTCGAAAATGGTCCATACCCCATTTTCACCCCCTCGGGGTGGCACCCCCCGGGGGTGATGGTGGGGGGTCGGGGTGTTTCTAGGTGGTATTTGGGGCGGGCCACCCACCCATGCCGTCAAATCGGTCGAAATCCTTACCGTTCTCGAAAATGGTCCATACCCCATTTCCACCCCCTCGGGATGGCACCCCCCGGGGGTGATGGGTGGGGGTCGGGGTGTTTCTAGGTGGTATTTGGGGCGGGCCACCCACCCATGCCGTCAAATCGGTCGAAATCCTTACCGTTCTCGAAAATGGTCCATACTCCATGTTCACCCCCTCGGGGTGGCACCCCCCCGGGGGTGATGGGTGGGGGGTCGGGGTGTTTCTAGGTGGTATTTGGGGCGGGCCACCCACCCATGCCGTCAAATCGGTCGAAATCCATACCGTTCTCGAAAATGGTCCATACCCCATTTTCACCCCCTCCGGGTGGCACCCCCGGGGGTGATGGTGGGGGGGGGGGGTCGGGGTGTTTCTAGATGGTATTTGGGGCGGGCCACCCACCCATGCCGTCAAATCGGTCGAAAGCGACATTTTTGAAAATAAGGAATAAGGAATAGGGAATAAGTTCCAATTGTCATGTCTGTTTAGCAAAGTCGTTAAGCGAAAATGTTTGCGGCCTCTCATTTGAACTAACCTTTATATTTCAATACGTTGTCTGTCGGCGATCGTTCTGCAACTGTCCCTTCGTGCATCCCTTCATCTGTAATATAATACACCACGTGCATGCATATTATACCGTTGCGGCAATGCAGATGTAAACACATTGAGATAACGGTATATGCATATATGATATATCTGTTGTTAGTGAATGCATCTCAGATTGGTTTTACTAGCCGATCAAAACAAATGTGGGCTAAATATAGTATCACGTAACGGTTATAAGGGGTCCTACTAAAACCCGACCGCACCCGACCGGACGCCCCCAGGGGTCCGAGCGAGATGGGGTTTGCACTATCGTGTAGAATGGACCCGAATGTACCAAAGTTCCAATCCCCAAGTCGATAGCTCGAGCGGACACGGCACTGTTAAAATCTAACTTGCGGCCGTTTCCGCCAGGTAAGGGAAATCCAAAAAGGCGCCGACCGCACCTCCCCTGACTGCCTGACCACGGAAATGGACATTATATCATGAAGTGAATAACCATATGCATCCAAGGGTGATCGGACAAGTCGCTAGCTGCAGCGGAAGTGAATAAATTAACCCATACGCTGCAGCCGAATTCGCTATAAATGTACGCAAAAACGCCGAAATTAACACCCGCCGACCGGACCGCCCCTATGGGACCGAGCGAGATGGTGTCTGCACTATCGTGTAGAATGGACCTGAATGTACCAAAGTTCCAATCCCCAAGTCGATAGCTCGAGCGGACACGGCACTGTTAACCCCTGACTTGCGGCCGTTTCCGCTAGGTACGGGAAATCCAAAAAGGCGCCGACCGCACCTCCCCTGACTGCCTGACCACGGAAATGGACATTATATCATGAAGAGAATAACCATATGCATCCATGGGCGATCGGACAAGTCGCTAGCTGCAGCAGAAGTGAATAAATTAACCCATACGCTGCAGCCGAATTCGCTATAAATGTACGCAAAAACGCCGAAATTAACACCCGCCGACCGGACCACCCCTAGGGGTCCGAGCGAGATGGTGTCTGCACTGTCATGTAGAATGGACCTGAATGTACCAAAGTTCCAATCCCCAAGTCGATAGCTCGAGCGGACACAGCACTGTTAACCCCTGACTTGCGGCCGTTTCCGCCAGGTACGGGAAATCCAAAAAGGCGCCAACCGCACATCCCCTGACTGCCTGACCACAGAAATGGACATTATATCATGAAGTGAATAACCATATGCATCCATGGGCGATCGGACAAGTCGCTAGCTGCAGCGGAAGTGAATAAATTAACCCATACGCTGCTGTCGAATTCGCTATAAATGTACGCAAAAACGCCGAAATTAACACCCGCCGACCGGACCGCCCCTAGGGGTCCCAGCGAGATTGTGTCTGCACTATCGTGTAGAATGGACCTGAATGTACCAAATTTCCAATCCCCAAGTCGATAGCTCGAGCGGACACGGCACTGTTAACCCCTGACTTGCGGCCGTTTCCGCTAGGTACGGGAAATCCACAAAGGCGCCGACCGCACCTCCCCTGACTGCCTGACCACGGAAATGGACATTAATCATGAAGAGAATAACCATATGCATCCATGGGCGATCGGACAAGTCGCTAGCTGCAGCGGAAGTGAATAAATTAACCCATACGCTGCAGCCGAATTCGCTATAAATGTACGCAAAAACGCAGAAATTAACACCCGCCGACCGGACCGCCCCTAGGGGTCCGAGCGAGATGGTGTCTGCACTATCAAGTAGAATGGACCTGAATGTACCAAAGTTCCAATCCCCAAGTCGATAGCTCGAGCGGACACAGCACTGTTAACCCCTGACTTGCGGCCGTTTCCGCCAGGTACGGGAAATCCAAAAAGGCGCCGACCGCACCTCCCCTGACTGCCTGACCACGGAAATGGACATTATATCATTAAGTGAATAACCATATGCATCCATGGGCGATCGGACAAGTCGCTAGCTGCAGCGGAAGTGAATAAATTAACCCATACGCTGCTGTCGAATTCGCTATAAATGTACGCAAAAACGCCGAAATTAACACCCGCCGACCGGACCGCCCCTAGGGGTCCCAGCGAGATTGTGTCTGCACTATCGTGTAGAATGGACCTGAATGTACCAAAGTTCCAATCCCCAAGTCGATAGCTCGAGCGGACACGGCACTGTTAACCCCTGACTTGCGGCCGTTTCCGCCAGGTACGGGAAATCCAAAAAGGCGCCGACCGCACCTCCCCTGACTGCCTGACCACGGAAATGGACATTATATCATGAAGTGAATAACCATATGCATCCATGGGCGATCGGACAAGTCGCTAGCTGCAGCGGAAGTGAATAAATTAACCCATACGCTGCTGTCGAATTCGCTATAAATGTACGCAAAAACGCCGAAATTAACACCCGCCGACCGGACCGCCCCTAGGGGTCCGAGCGAGATTGTGTCTGCACTATCGTGTAGAATGGACCTGAATGTACCAAAATTCCAATCCCCAAGTCGATAGCTCGAGCGGACACGGCACTGTTAACCCCTGACTTGCGGCCGTATCCGCCAGGTTGGGAAATCCAAAAAGGCGCTGACCGCACCTCCCCTGACTGCCTGACCACGGAAATGGACATTATATCATGAAGTGAATAACCATATGCATCCATGGGCGATCAGACAAGTCGCTAGCTGCAGCGGAAGTGAATAAATTAACCCATACGCTGCTGTCGAATTCGCTATAAATGTACGCAAAAACGCCGAAATTAACACCCGCCGACCGGACCGCCCCTAGGGGTCCGAGCGAGATGGTGTCTGCACTATCATGTAGAATGGACCTGAATGTACCAAAGTTCCAATCCCCAAGTCGATAGCTCGAGCGGACACAGCACTGTTAACCCCTGACTTGCGGCCGTTTCCGCCAGGTACGGGAAATCCAAAAAGGCGCCGACCGCACCTCCCCTGACTGCCTGACCACGGAAATGGACATTATATCATTAAGTGAATAACCATATGCATCCATGGGCGATCGGACAAGTCGCTAGCTGCAGCGGAAGTGAATAAATTAACCCATACGCTGCTGTCGAATTCGCTATAAATGTACGCAAAAACGCCGAAATTAACACCCGCCGACCGGACCGCCCCTAGGGGTCCCAGCGAGATTGTGTCTGCACTATCGTGTAGAATGGACCTGAATGTACCAAAGTTCCAATCCCCAAGTCGATAGCTCGAGCGGACACGGCACTGTTAACCCCTGACTTGCGGCCGTTTCCGCTAGGTACGGGAAATCCAAAAAGGCGCCGACCGCACCTCCCCTGACTGCCTGACCACGGAAATGGACATTATATCATGAAGAGAATAACCATATGCATCCATGGGCGATCGGACAAGTCGCTAGCTGCAGCAGAAGTGAATAAATTAACCCATACGCTGCAGCCGAATTCGCTATAAATGTACGCAAAAACGCCGAAATTAACACCCGCCGACCGGACCACCCCTAGGGGTCCGAGCGAGATGGTGTCTGCACTGTCATGTAGAATGGACCTGAATGTACCAAAGTTCCAATCCCCAAGTCGATAGCTCGAGCGGACACAGCACTGTTAACCCCTGACTTGCGGCCGTTTCCGCCAGGTACGGGAAATCCAAAAAGGCGCCAACCGCACATCCCCTGACTGCCTGACCACAGAAATGGACATTATATCATGAAGTGAATAACCATATGCATCCATGGGCGATCGGACAAGTCGCTAGCTGCAGCGGAAGTGAATAAATTAACCCATACGCTGCTGTCGAATTCGCTATAAATGTACGCAAAAACGCCGAAATTAACACCCGCCGACCGGACCGCCCCTAGGGGTCCCAGCGAGATTGTGTCTGCACTATCGTGTAGAATGGACCTGAATGTACCAAATTTCCAATCCCCAAGTCGATAGCTCGAGCGGACACGGCACTGTTAACCCCTGACTTGCGGCCGTTTCCGCTAGGTACGGGAAATCCACAAAGGCGCCGACCGCACCTCCCCTGACTGCCTGACCACGGAAATGGACATTAATCATGAAGAGAATAACCATATGCATCCATGGGCGATCGGACAAGTCGCTAGCTGCAGCGGAAGTGAATAAATTAACCCATACGCTGCAGCCGAATTCGCTATAAATGTACGCAAAAACGCAGAAATTAACACCCGCCGACCGGACCGCCCCTAGGGGTCCGAGCGAGATGGTGTCTGCACTATCATGTAGAATGGACCTGAATGTACCAAAGTTCCAATCCCCAAGTCGATAGCTCGAGCGGACACAGCACTGTTAACCCCTGACTTGCGGCCGTTTCCGCCAGGTACGGGAAATCCAAAAAGGCGCCGACCGCACCTCCCCTGACTGCCTGACCACGGAAATGGACATTATATCATTAAGTGAATAACCATATGCATCCATGGGCGATCGGACAAGTCGCTAGCTGCAGCGGAAGTGAATAAATTAACCCATACGCTGCTGTCGAATTCGCTATAAATGTACGCAAAAACGCCGAAATTAACACCCGCCGACCGGACCGCCCCTAGGGGTCCCAGCGAGATTGTGTCTGCACTATCGTGTAGAATGGACCTGAATGTACCAAAGTTCCAATCCCCAAGTCGATAGCTCGAGCGGACACGGCACTGTTAACCCCTGACTTGCGGCCGTTTCCGCCAGGTACGGGAAATCCAAAAAGGCGCCGACCGCACCTCCCCTGACTGCCTGACCACGGAAATGGACATTATATCATGAAGTGAATAACCATATGCATCCATGGGCGATCGGACAAGTCGCTAGCTGCAGCGGAAGTGAATAAATTAACCCATACGCTGCTGTCGAATTCGCTATAAATGTACGCAAAAACGCCGAAATTAACACCCGCCGACCGGACCGCCCCTAGGGGTCCGAGCGAGATTGTGTCTGCACTATCGTGTAGAATGGACCTGAATGTACCAAAATTCCAATCCCCAAGTCGATAGCTCGAGCGGACACGGCACTGTTAACCCCTGACTTGCGGCCGTATCCGCCAGGTTGGGAAATCCAAAAAGGCGCTGACCGCACCTCCCCTGACTGCCTGACCACGGAAATGGACATTATATCATGAAGTGAATAACCATATGCATCCATGGGCGATCAGACAAGTCGCTAGCTGCAGCGGAAGTGAATAAATTAACCCATACGCTGCTGTCGAATTCGCTATAAATGTACGCAAAAACGCCGAAATTAACACCCGCCGACCGGACCGCCCCTAGGGGTCCGAGCGAGATGGTGTCTGCACTATCATGTAGAATGGACCTGAATGTACCAAAGTTCCAATCCCCAAGTCGATAGCTCGAGCGGACACAGCACTGTTAACCCCTGACTTGCGGCCGTTTCCGCCAGGTACGGGAAATCCAAAAAGGCGCCGACCGCACCTCCCCTGACTGCCTGACCACGGAAATGGACATTATATCATTAAGTGAATAACCATATGCATCCATGGGCGATCGGACAAGTCGCTAGCTGCAGCGGAAGTGAATAAATTAACCCATACGCTGCTGTCGAATTCGCTATAAATGTACGCAAAAACGCCGAAATTAACACCCGCCGACCGGACCGCCCCTAGGGGTCCCAGCGAGATTGTGTCTGCACTATCGTGTAGAATGGACCTGAATGTACCAAAGTTCCAATCCCCAAGTCGATAGCTCGAGCGGACACGGCACTGTTAACCCCTGACTTGCGGCCGTTTCCGCCAGGTACGGGAAATCCAAAAAGGCGCCGACCGCACCTCCCCTGACTGCCTGACCACGGAAATGGACATTATATCATGAAGTGAATAACCATATGCATCCATGGGCGATCGGACAAGTCGCTAGCTGCAGCGGAAGTGAATAAATTAACCCATACGCTGCTGTCGAATTCGCTATAAATGTACGCAAAAACGCCGAAATTAACACCCGCCGACCGGACCGCCCCTAGGGGTCCGAGCGAGATTGTGTCTGCACTATCGTGTAGAATGGACCTGAATGTACCAAAATTCCAATCCCCAAGTCGATAGCTCGAGCGGACACGGCACTGTTAACCCCTGACTTGCGGCCGTATCCGCCAGGTTGGGAAATCCAAAAAGGCGCTGACCGCACCTCCCCTGACTGCCTGACCACGGAAATGGACATTATATCATGAAGTGAATAACCATATGCATCCATGGGCGATCAGACAAGTCGCTAGCTGCAGCGGAAGTGAATAAATTAACCCATACGCTGCTGTCGAATTCGCTATAAATGTACGCAAAAACGCCGAAATTAACACCCGCCGACCGGACCGCCCCTAGGGGTCCCAGCGAGATTGTGTCTGCACTATCGTGTAGAATGGACCTGAATGTACCAAATTTCCAATCCCCAAGTCGATAGCTCGAGCGGACACGGCACTGTTAACCCCTGACTTGCGGCCGTTTCCGCTAGGTACGGGAAATCCACAAAGGCGCCGACCGCACCTCCCCTGACTGCCTGACCACGGAAATGGACATTAATCATGAAGAGAATAACCATATGCATCCATGGGCGATCGGACAAGTCGCTAGCTGCAGCGGAAGTGAATAAATTAACCCATACGCTGCAGCCGAATTCGCTATAAATGTACGCAAAAACGCAGAAATTAACACCCGCCGACCGGACCGCCCCTAGGGGTCCGAGCGAGATGGTGTCTGCACTATCATGTAGAATGGACCTGAATGTACCAAAGTTCCAATCCCCAAGTCGATAGCTCGAGCGGACACAGCACTGTTAACCCCTGACTTGCGGCCGTTTCCGCCAGGTACGGGAAATCCAAAAAGGCGCCGACCGCACCTCCCCTGACTGCCTGACCACGGAAATGGACATTATATCATTAAGTGAATAACCATATGCATCCATGGGCGATCGGACAAGTCGCTAGCTGCAGCGGAAGTGAATAAATTAACCCATACGCTGCTGTCGAATTCGCTATAAATGTACGCAAAAACGCCGAAATTAACACCCGCCGACCGGACCGCCCCTAGGGGTCCCAGCGAGATTGTGTCTGCACTATCGTGTAGAATGGACCTGAATGTACCAAAGTTCCAATCCCCAAGTCGATAGCTCGAGCGGACACGGCACTGTTAACCCCTGACTTGCGGCCGTTTCCGCCAGGTACGGGAAATCCAAAAAGGCGCCGACCGCACCTCCCCTGACTGCCTGACCACGGAAATGGACATTATATCATGAAGTGAATAACCATATGCATCCATGGGCGATCGGACAAGTCGCTAGCTGCAGCGGAAGTGAATAAATTAACCCATACGCTGCTGTCGAATTCGCTATAAATGTACGCAAAAACGCCGAAATTAACACCCGCCGACCGGACCGCCCCTAGGGGTCCGAGCGAGATTGTGTCTGCACTATCGTGTAGAATGGACCTGAATGTACCAAAATTCCAATCCCCAAGTCGATAGCTCGAGCGGACACGGCACTGTTAACCCCTGACTTGCGGCCGTATCCGCCAGGTTGGGAAATCCAAAAAGGCGCTGACCGCACCTCCCCTGACTGCCTGACCACGGAAATGGACATTATATCATGAAGTGAATAACCATATGCATCCATGGGCGATCAGACAAGTCGCTAGCTGCAGCGGAAGTGAATAAATTAACCCATACGCTGCTGTCGAATTCGCTATAAATGTACGCAAAAACGCCGAAATTAACACCCGCCGACCGGACCGCCCCTAGGGGTCCGAGCGAGATGGTGTCTGCACTATCATGTAGAATGGACCTGAATGTACCAAAGTTCCAATCCCCAAGTCGATAGCTCGAGCGGACACAGCACTGTTAACCCCTGACTTGCGGCCGTTTCCGCCAGGTACGGGAAATCCAAAAAGGCGCCGACCGCACCTCCCCTGACTGCCTGACCACGGAAATGGACATTATATCATTAAGTGAATAACCATATGCATCCATGGGCGATCGGACAAGTCGCTAGCTGCAGCGGAAGTGAATAAATTAACCCATACGCTGCTGTCGAATTCGCTATAAATGTACGCAAAAACGCCGAAATTAACACCCGCCGACCGGACCGCCCCTAGGGGTCCCAGCGAGATTGTGTCTGCACTATCGTGTAGAATGGACCTGAATGTACCAAAGTTCCAATCCCCAAGTCGATAGCTCGAGCGGACACGGCACTGTTAACCCCTGACTTGCGGCCGTTTCCGCCAGGTACGGGAAATCCAAAAAGGCGCCGACCGCACCTCCCCTGACTGCCTGACCACGGAAATGGACATTATATCATGAAGTGAATAACCATATGCATCCATGGGCGATCGGACAAGTCGCTAGCTGCAGCGGAAGTGAATAAATTAACCCATACGCTGCTGTCGAATTCGCTATAAATGTACGCAAAAACGCCGAAATTAACACCCGCCGACCGGACCGCCCCTAGGGGTCCGAGCGAGATTGTGTCTGCACTATCGTGTAGAATGGACCTGAATGTACCAAAATTCCAATCCCCAAGTCGATAGCTCGAGCGGACACGGCACTGTTAACCCCTGACTTGCGGCCGTATCCGCCAGGTTGGGAAATCCAAAAAGGCGCTGACCGCACCTCCCCTGACTGCCTGACCACGGAAATGGACATTATATCATGAAGTGAATAACCATATGCATCCATGGGCGATCAGACAAGTCGCTAGCTGCAGCGGAAGTGAATAAATTAACCCATACGCTGCTGTCGAATTCGCTATAAATGTACGCAAAAACGCCGAAATTAACACCCGCCGACCGGACCGCCCCTAGGGGTCCCAGCGAGATTGTGTCTGCACTATCGTGTAGAATGGACCTGAATGTACCAAAGTTCCAATCCCCAAGTCGATAGCTCGAGCGGACACAGCACTGTTAACCCCTGACTTGCGGCCGTTTCCGCCAGGTACGGGAAATCCAAAAAGGCGCCGACCGCACCTCCCCTGACTGCCTGACCACGGAAATGGACATTATATCATTAAGTGAATAACCATATGCATCCATGGGCGATCGGACAAGTCG
Source organism: Siphonodentalium dalli (assembly GCA_032622095.1). Classification (NCBI taxonomy): domain Eukaryota; kingdom Metazoa; phylum Mollusca; class Scaphopoda; order Gadilida; family Siphonodentaliidae; genus Siphonodentalium; species Siphonodentalium dalli. Next base: position 122,179,483 of record CP136069.1, on the reverse strand, counting down.
CTAGCTGCAGCGGAAGTGAATAAATTAACCCATACGCTGCTGTCGAATTCGCTATAAATGTACGCAAAAACGCCGAAATTAACACCCGCCGACCGGACCGCCCCTAGGGGTCCCAGCGAGATTGTGTCTGCACTATCGTGTAGAATGGACCTGAATGTACCAAAGTTCCAATCCCCAAGTCGATAGCTCGAGCGGACACGGCACTGTTAACCCCTGACTTGCGGCCGTTTCCGCCAGGTACGGGAAATCCAAAAAGGCGCCGACCGCACCTCCCCTGACTGCCTGACCACGGAAATGGACATTATATCATGAAGTGAATAACCATATGCATCCATGGGCGATCGGACAAGTCGCTAGCTGCAGCGGAAGTGAATAAATTAACCCATACGCTGCTGTCGAATTCGCTATAAATGTACGCAAAAACGCCGAAATTAACACCCGCCGACCGGACCGCCCCTAGGGGTCCGAGCGAGATTGTGTCTGCACTATCGTGTAGAATGGACCTGAATGTACCAAAATTCCAATCCCCAAGTCGATAGCTCGAGCGGACACGGCACTGTTAACCCCTGACTTGCGGCCGTATCCGCCAGGTTGGGAAATCCAAAAAGGCGCTGACCGCACCTCCCCTGACTGCCTGACCACGGAAATGGACATTATATCATGAAGTGAATAACCATATGCATCCATGGGCGATCAGACAAGTCGCTAGCTGCAGCGGAAGTGAATAAATTAACCCATACGCTGCTGTCGAATTCGCTATAAATGTACGCAAAAACGCCGAAATTAACACCCGCCGACCGGACCGCCCCTAGGGGTCCCAGCGAGATTGTGTCTGCACTATCGTGTAGAATGGACCTGAATGTACCAAAGTTCCAATCCCAAAGTCGATAGCTCGAGCGGACACGGCACTGTTAACCCCTGACTTGCGGCCGTTTCCGCCAGGTACGGGAAATCAAAAAAGGCGCCGACCGCACCTCCCCTGACTGCCTGATAAAAATTGTGGTCTGAAATGGCAATCAGTTGGAGAATTTTCCAACCTAAGGGTGAGGATGAGGTTGGAAATGTTGAAAGCTTGAGGCCAGTCTGGATGCTAGGATTTTGCGATTTCTTGTTTACTTTTCAAAATGTTATCACACCGGGCCGAACAACCATGGTCGGCCCTGTGTGTCCTGGTATATATCTTGTCCGTAACCGTGCATGTGCATTTGTCTGGAGTTGGACGACTAAATGTTAGGATTAATACATAACATGTATAGACATGACGGAATATGTCACGGTTCGGCACAATGTTCTCTTGGCGAAATTAGAATTTTATGGAGTCGTTGGACAATCTCTCTCCTGGATGTCAAACTATATAAGTAACCGTAGACAACGAGTATGTATGGGGAAATGCATTTTCTGATGGTAAACTGAGTTTAGTCGGTGCCCACCAGGATTCTGTTTCGTGGCCCCATTGTTAGTCTGTATCAATGATATGGTAAAGAACATGCGTTCTCTATCGCGCGAATATATGTAAATGAAATATGTTCGTTTAACAAGTACATGCGGTCACAATGCTGAAGATGAACCGTTTTATAGAATAAATGATTATCTCAATATGATACATGTTTGGTTGAGTACATGCATGTACTGTGACTTTTAAAGATATATCACGAAACTCGCTGTTCAATAAGAACTAATCAAGATTTCAAAAATGTAATTGAATTTTATGGCACGTCCCTCTCACTAGCTAAGTCACAAAACACATTTCGGACTGCACACTCAATCTAACCTGGGCTGGGAAGTACAAATAAATGAAATTCCACAGAGAGTATCTGCTATGCTGTCAGTTCTGGGAAAACTTGAATTTGAACTGTCCAGTATACACATTGTTGTTAATTTGAAATGGGTAAATTTTACCCCTCCCATACAATTGGGATGTTATGTTTGCGCACCAATATTGCTTACTAATTTAGATAAACTCCAAGTTAAGCTGGAACAGTTATTAGCTGCTTGATGCGCTCTGTCACGATTAACCCAAATTTATTTGAAATGGGTTGACCTTCACTCAGTGAAAGAAGTCATATGTACAGATGGGTTATGCTTGCAAGAATATGGAAAATAATAACCATCCATACATGTCTGAATTATTACCCCCAATACATGGGGAGTAACACATTTTATAAAACACGACAAATTCAAGTCGATGCGTGGAAGGTGAATAACAAGAAGACAAAAGTAATGGTATTTTCTGGTACTAAATCACTGAACCATACATTTACTATCAGCGACGACCGCTTGGATGTACTTGACGGTTTTAAGTATCTAGGTATCGATTTCTTCTACAATGGTAGATTCTGTCGCGCAATCAAGAATATACGATCAAAGGCAACAAAGGCCATGTTCGGTCTTCTGTCTAACATGATGAGTAACATCAGAACATTACACCTACTTATTGATCTGTCTTTAAAACTGTTTGATTACTTGATACAACCGATATTATTATACGGGTGTGAAGTCTGGGGATTTGAAAACACCAAGACTATAGAAGCTGTGCATTTGAAATTTTGCAAATTATTAACGCGTATGAAATCAAGCACTCCAAATTACATAGTATATTGGTGAACTTGGACGATGGCCTCTAGACATCGAGATTAAAAAGCGCATGGTATCATTTTGGTCCAAATTAGTTGATAGTACTAACCAAGAGAGAATAGCTGCAAAATTGTATACTCTTGTTTATAAAATGAGTACACTCGGTAAACAGTTCAAAATTATTGACCTTTATAAAAATACACTGACTCAAACTGGATTTACATGGGCGTGGGCAAATCAATCTCCACTTACCCCGGCTATGGTACGTAGCTTACATAAGGCTTTGATAAACAACTTTCACATCATGTGGACGGATGACGTTACAAAATCATCAGGTGGGGGGGGGGATTTTATACCCACTTGAAAGATAACCCGTCTTTTTCCAAATGTTACAATTTGAACTTTTCATTTAGTATTCATATACAACGACTGAGGACAGCAAATCATAGACTGGCTGTAGAAGTGACTCGATGGAAAAAAGGAAAGCGCAAACAAGCAGTGGCTAACAACGATGCAATGTGTAGCATATGCAAAGTGGAACGGAACAAGGGGACGAGTATCACTTCCTGATGAAATGCCCTAATCTTCGTGAACTTAGAATTAAATATTTACCAGAATGTTATCGAAAGGTTGTGTCCAAAGAATCGTGTTATGCATTATTAAACGAAACCGATATTAACACATTGCGGAACCTATCAATGTTCATTAATAAGGGCCTTAAGTTAACCGAGCACAGTCAGTAGTATTGTACAGCTTCTACGAATACGATGATACCGATGGTGGTGATGATGATGGTGATGATGATGGTGATGCTGATGATGATGATGATGATTATAATAATGATGATGATGATGATGACGACGGTGATACTGATGATAGTGACGTTGATGTTGATTATGATGATAATGATGATGGTTATAATGACGTAGACGACAATGATGTCGATTTGATTTAAACATATTTTATTGTATATCAATTATATACATGGGGATTGGGACACAAGTTTTGTCAACTTAGTGACGCCCCTCTCCCACACAAAAGGTATAACATAACATTTAAACAAGATGGCAGGATGAAATTGTGAATATTTAAGCAGGGAAACAGATGTGAATATGTGTACAGAGTGTGCTATGAGTGGAGTTTTATTGTGTCCAGTTTTACCCTCACGTTGTCATAAGTTGTGTCTAAAAAGGCCGGGGCATTTAAATTTTTAATTGTTTTCAATGACAGGTTGACATAACAGAGAAAAATATATGATCGAAGTTACCCAAAACGTTTAGTTGCGTTAATGTAGGACTGTGTAATATGAAATAGCAATATATTTCTTTTGTGGTCATTTTCAGAGATTCCACAGAGAAGATGCATAATATTTTCTATATGAAAGTTATTTGTTTCAAGTTTGTGGTAAAATAGTCTTCTCTGATTGGTGAACAATGGACATTGGAAGAAGAAATGACTAGCATCCTCCTTCGGAAAACCTCATTGACAATTAGGACTATCAGCTATGTGATTATTTTGCATGTCACTCTTTAAGTCGCTACAATAGTTTCGGAGTTTACAATGGTTGACACTAACATTCCGATGACCTGTTCTATAAAGTGGATAGGGTTTTGGAGCAGGGGCGATTATGTTTAGGTGAGTTTTAAAATCGGATATATTTTCAGAATCTATGACAAACGAAGGGAGCTTATTCCACTCATGGGTTGTGTTTAGGAAGAATGATTTCCTATAATGTGCTGTTGTCCAGCGGTACGAGTAGAAAAAACGCGGTTGTCTAAAGTTGTACCGGTTGTTTGATACATGTGCTGCCCGGGCTGGTAGAAGTAGGGTGAGATATTCTGGAGTTTCTTCGTTAGTTATTTTAAAAAGTGTTTGTAGGTGGTGTTTCTCCCTGCGCTCCCTAAGGTTGGACCACCCCACTTCGAGTAAAACATTTGTATTGAGACAGAGCGGGTTAACCCGGTCACTATTCTGGCGGCGTCCACGTGTATACGTTCAAGTTTGTCCATCCAGTATTGTGGTGCACAGTCCCAAACTACATCTGCATAATCCATTTGTTTGCACTTAAGCTGTATTTGAATCTTCTTAGTTGTGAGATGCGGGACGAAACTCTCTTAATTATATTATTAATGTGATCGTTCCAGTCTAAATTTGATTGAATTTCAACACCAAGGTGTGTATGTGACGTTTCGAAAGAGATGTTTTGGTCTTGGAATACAAGTGTGGGGTTCGTTTGTTTGCCCGATAACGAGAAAGATATTGCTTTGGTTTTTGATGGATTGATGTCGATGATACTATACGAATAGGGACGACGACGATGCTGGAGATGATGATGGTGAAGATAGGTGATGTTTATATTTGTGTTGTTTTATGTGCAGTAAGTTAATTTAGCCATGTGGTTTATCTTATTCTTGTCTCATGTTGCACATATTGTGTCTGAGTAAAAAATAAACTATATATATTAAAATGGAAAAAAAGGGGTCGCTATTACCACGATCCTCCATCCCGCGCTATTGTAACTCAATTTAATTCGCTTCTCGGTGGAACTAGAGAGGTTTTAAAAAACATAACAATAGAGTCCAAGACTCAAGGTGAAAATGCAATCATACCAACGGGATAGTTTAATGTGGGGATCATTCATGGTGATCGTGACTCAAATAAAGTCAACTGCAGATTGATAAATATTTGTCGTAATATAAACTTTGGCATATATTGGAATTGATATATTCATGCATCGATCCCCTTGCTGTATATGCGGATACACCGAGGAAACGTTATTTCAATTCGTTTGAATATGTCCTATTTACCTTATACAAAGACAAGTGATGTTTGACCACTTTAAAATCCACATATTAACAACGAGGATTACTGTTTTGGCGGGGAGTATGGCCTTTTCTATATAACATGGATGTAGAACCATTCAAAATGACACAGTCATATGTTTTATCTGCTGGGACATTTGATAAATGACCATAGCAGTAAAATATATTGACAGTACGTTCATACATGCACGGAGCAACGTAAACTGGTTATTTTATTTGTTAAGGTAGCGGTTTCACTTCTATTCTCCCGAATGACCATGGGAGACGTTTGTAAAGTCATGTGCTGTTCTATTATTATTGTTTCAATAGTTTATCCTGGGATATGGCTCTTCATAACTGGTGTCCCGCTACCCTATATACGCTGAAATGTAGATGAATCAATATTATTAAACTATGGATATGACCATAAATCATTAGAGTAAAGAGATAACATGCAGAAGAAATAATCGGTCAGTAAACGTTTGCACGCGGAACCTTTTCAGTGACATATACATACATGCATTTGAGTATTTTTAAATCCTATATATATATAGGCCAAACCGAACGAATTCAATGTGAGCTTACACGGTATAGCTGGGAAATAGCAATGTGTCAGTCCGCATGTATGCACCAAGAATGCCAGGTTGTGCTTATCATTCGTTTAGTGCATAAATGCGGACTTTTTTTTTTTTTTTTTTTATCTATGCATCCTTATTTGTAAATGAAAACGACAATCTGCTGATATGTCATAGAAGCGAAATGGCAGTACACAAAAATTAGCAAAACCAAAATAAACATTCAGAACTTTATACAATGATAACAGACTGAATTAGTAGGTATGGGTAGATGATCGTACGTAGGTGTGGGAAACAAGTGCGTCAACGGTCGTACTTAAAACGTCGAAAGACTGATTATTTGTATATTTATGCACGTCGAACAGAATCAACCAGTTGTGCCACTGCATGATGCCCTTCATGGTTGTACTTTTTAGATTTTGCGATATTTAGAATAGTAACCTATTAAAACTGACATGGACCTTGTTTGAGAAACATACCCATCGAGCAGTGTCTATACTGGATTACTGGGTGGCTATTCTTCCACATAATTACAATAGTATAGATTGTCTTGCATTGAGAAGTTTGAAGTAGTGTCACATAAACTTGTCTATATTATTTGAATTCGAAACCGTACCCGTTTATGTCATACTTTAGATCCATATTGGTCCATGTGACAGGAAGTCTCATATAACGCACAATGATTCAAAACATTGTCAATATTGATTAGGAAAATATGAAACTAAGAAATTACATCCTATGGGAGCCTGGCATATATAAGAGAACGCACTGGTGCATGGTATTTAATACTGCAGCAGCGCAGCTCCCGTTATGAAAGGGTTAAGTTGGTACTGAATGAGTTTTAAGTTGGCACTGAATGAGTTTTAAGTAGCTCTTTAGCTTCGAGCGGCATGATTATATATTAATAATATACTGCTGTTAGTACTAATAGTCCACATAGTTTCATCCTTTGAATAGTATAATATTTAGTCTATGGTTACTACACTATATGTTTAACGTATGATCATATTATGTTGGTACCAACTGTATTTGTTTTGACGATATCTGTATTTATGCACCTTCTTGTTACTTCCCTTGAGTGCTGGTGGAGGAATACTTCAATGTGCGCTTTGTGAGAAATATTAACACTATAACATATAGCGGATAGAAACATTACACGAAACAATGTCATACATACATATATATTAAAATAATAAAATATATATTAGCTTGTTATACTCAGTATTCTTATTGCAAAAAATGTTAAAGTATTGGAACTATTTGTTTGGTGGAATGAGGGTACCTAAGTAGAAACAAGGTATAAACAACATGGCGGCTTTGCGACTCGGCGAATCGAAGCAAGAAAATGCGTTTATTAAGTTTAAAATGCCTTAAGTTTTAAGCTAATGATGCCGAGGTGGATAGCGCACTCTCAAATCGTCTTGTTTACTGAATAGTTCACATTATGCTATGACTTGGTTATGATACTGATACAGTGATACTAGTAGTTACTTACGAAGTTACGGTAAAAACTAAAATTCCCTTCTCAAGACTCAAGAGTCAAGTTCTAGTTCTAAAATCTAATATATTTAAAGAATAAAGTGAACGTTCAGACAACACGATACAATCGTATGTGGATAGTTTGTTCACACGATTGCGATGTCATCGTACATGATGATATCGTAGGTTGTTCGTAAAGCATGTGATTGACTACCATGCGCTCCTTCCCAGCTACGATTTTTACGTACACACGACTGCGGTTAAATATGTCGCAAGTGTGTTACTGTTAGTGTTAGTCTACTTAGTCAAGTTAGTGGAGGTAGACGATTTCTAAAATCAAACAGTGCTTGATATGATTTTTTGACTTGCAACATTGTCCGATTTGTCGTGAGCATGCGCAATTCAACTACCTGTTACTTCCTACTACGAAAATCTTTCCACTTACGATTGAATCGTGGTCGTCTGAACGTTTATTAAGTTGACTAACTTCTAAGTTTACTTTGATTTTGAACTGATTTCAAGTTTTATTTGAAAATGAAAACGGTGCTTGGATTTCTGTGGAAGTTAGAGTACCAGGCGGGTACGAATTTCAGAAAAATTAAGTTGAACCTGCTGGCTGCAACTTGCAAACTTCTGCAAAGGCTGTATGGACAAGCCCTCAAAATATCTCTCTACTATTTTCTTATGAAGTTATGTGTTGCCGTTGGCACTTAGCTGGTGCATATCATCATACAGCCAGGTGGAGGAATAAAGAGATATGTTTGTCGCGACCCCGATTTTTTTTTTTATTGCAATTTAGATTTTTCTCCCAAAACTAAACAGAATTTATAAGCTGATACCCAAAAACACATATAACATCAACTTGATCAAGTGATACAGAAATTGCCTTCGGTCGCGATATATTGGCTATTGCCCGAAAAAAGTTTATTTTTCACAATAATTCCTAGGCTCTGTTAATGTGTTATCAAGAAATTAATTGTATTATGAAAACTGCCGACACTGGCACACAGCTCAAATTGTTAAGACATTTTGGGATCTTCTGTCTAAAAATAAATAACTTGAGGCATATTAATGTACCGGGTACATAAAATAGTATTTTCGCTCTGGTGTGACCAATCATTATGGACATTTTCAATATGATAAACATTGGGTTTCAGTTATGCAAACAGTTTGATTTGAACATCAACCTACCAGACATTGAAATCTTCGAACTAGAATGTGATTTCAATTTTCATGGTTTAAAAAAAACTCTTTTTGCCCCAAAATAAGTTTCTTATGATTGAAATAACCCGAAGTAGATACATTAGTAGTTATGTAGTCATTGAAATAAACATTTTTGTAATCCAAGGCAAACAATGAAGATCTATATTGGGAATTATATTACACCAATTCCAATTTTCCTTTTTTTTTAAACAAAAAAACACTTTCTGCCGAAAAATGAGTTGCAGTTATTCAAATAAGCCCCCAAATAAAATAACCAATACCCCTAAATACAAAAATTATTTCATGTCATACCTGTATCTATGTCAATACTAGTACTGTGATAAAATGGTAAAATTCCAATATTATGAAGATAATATCAAGAGCAAATTTGTTTTCCAAACCTGAAGCAGACTACTAAAAATTTGCATAGCTGGCATAGCAACAACAAAATGACATCATTAGTGATGTCATCATTGATGACATCATATACTTCATTCATAAAATTGTATGAATGAAAGGGGTCATATATACAGAAGTATAGAACTTCAGGGAAAGTTGTAACATGCTAAATACATCTATATATTCAAGTATCAAGTTCAACTCCACAAATGTACATATATGTACGGGCACATGTATATGTATGAATCAGTATAATATATATATTGTTGACCCAGTGACATATCCAGGCCGTTTTTCATACAGTTTACCGGTTTGGGCACCCAAACTCCAGGGGCCAAAAAAAAAAATGACAAAAAAAATAAAATATTTTTTAATTTTGTTTTTACTTCAGGTCCCAATTCATATCATAACAAGATCTATATATTTATATATATTGTGATAATGTGGAAAATATGTAGCATACCTTTCAAGTCTGGTCCGATTTTCCATGTGCTCTTCTTGTGAATTAATATTTATTAAAATCGCAAACACACATCTCAGGAGATAAATAAGTACGACGTGTACGACTTACTCACTCGCCATCTATGTTATTTCTTATTATATTAAAATTTAAATACCGCTACGCATACATTCAATGCTCACATACATGTACATCATGAGAACAATATTCAAAATTACTAGTAGTAGATGCACCTATATGAGGGTATCACCCCCCCTCCCCCCTGAATCCTGAATACGAGTTAATTTTGGGGGGGTGAATGACCAAATGTAGTAAAATATTGTTAAACTTATTAGCATTTTTGTATTGGCCACAGGGGAGAGACAATGACACACCGGGCCGACCATGGTTCGGCCCGGTGTGCGAAAATTTTGTAATCTGAACAAGAAAATCGCAAAATCCTAGCATCTAGACTGGCGTCAAGCATTTTTAGCATGTTTATGACGGCACGGTGGTCGAATATGCCCAAGAAGCTATTATACATGTACCCACCCATTCACACAGATAACTAGCACAAAATATTACTTTGCGCCATCAAAACCTGCGTCCAAGATGTTTTGCTTGAACCCGAATACCAGTTAATTCGGGGGTATGAATCCCGCATACGGCTTCAAAACACCCTGAATCCCGCGTACCGAAAGGGGGGGGGGGGGGGTGATACCCTCCTATATATGGAACTGCATACGTTTACAAATCCAATTACTACATGTATGTTTTCTTACAAGATTTTTATGCCATCTACCAGAATAGGAACAAATTGCAAAACGTGACTGACATTACATGCCGTGACTGACATTACGCGTGACTGACATTACATATTTGAACGCTTGCTAGCGGTCAACTTAGACATCGGATGGTGCTTATATTGAACACTGACATTGAGGCTCAGGTTTATTGAGCACCTCTAAGATATGGTTGTTATATTGTCATGCAATATTGTTTTATACCAAAAAAGTAGTATTTTCGTGACTGACATTACATATAGTATGTAGATTTCTGAAAAATATTTTTCCCCAAATGGACATCAGTCACAGAAATATAAACCCAAGATGTGTTATAGCGTGCATCGACCTATTTAAATACTGAAATACTACAGGCCAATATTAAATAATTGTTACTATTTGCTCAATTACTTACAAGCCACTTTTGGCAAAAATTTTAGTAGCACATGTGGGTTAACAATGGCATAAGCTTTCAGCACTAAAATGATGAATATGAGAGAGAGAAAAACTTTTTTCAATAACTTGAATACCATGACTATCAGATTTTCAAACTGTTTAGTCAATATTCAAGATTTAATTTTTTCACAAATTTCATTCTCCGTCGTGGAATTGCCCTAGCTGCTAAACATAACCCTCCCCCAAAAATGTGTAAAAACACAGTCTGATGATATGTACATTGACAAATAAAGGCTAAATTTTGCTTGTGTTTGTCTCTAGCTAGCAAATAACAAAGCTTAGTTCAGTATAAGGTTAAGGAAATTCGGACATTTATATTTTGCCACACCTCCAATTTGTGAGTACAGTCAGGGTTTCCACCAGGCCGGCTGCGGGTCCGTCCCACGGACCCATTCCCCCCGTCGGTCGTTGAATGAAATCCCGCTCATACACAAATAAATGACGTTATTAAAAACTTTTTCAGTCTTGTCTGTGTCAACAGGCTATATATCTACACTTATTTTCATTAATATTGACAAAATGAAATCGACACAGTCCATCTCCCGAAAAAACAATAAGAAAGAGCGTGTCAAATAGCGACATTAGATACAGCGTAATACATGTACATGTCGCGGTAACATCAAAGAATGTCGGACTGTTGAGTGCAGATATTTTTGTGCACGGGATTCCATGGATGAAACTACTCACACTCGAAGACCCCGTGCTATCGTACAATTACATAATTGGATCAAAGAACACCCAATTGCTGAGTCGGGGATATATTTATGCACGGGATTTTCGTGGATGAAACTACTCAATGTTGATCATTTATCTTATTGCTGTATTATCATTTGTTTTGAGTTTGATGTACCGGTAAGTGAAGTTCCTGAAAAATACATGTGATTCTCTACGTGTGTTGATTATTATGCGTATATTGCCATGCATACTTTAACAAAATCCCAAACTCACAATTTATTTCACAATAACACGGAACCTGTCCCAAATCAGTCTTTATAGCTGGAATTCATAGTGAGAACACCATTCATTTGAGCCATATTACATACATGGAGGATAAACACGAACACATACCCCCCTGCCCAATATGGAGATAAAGTCAAAGTACGGTCAATAACAGTTTCGTTGTCCCGCCTGGGTCCCCAAGCACAATAATCAACGATGCACATGTTCACATTTCCCACCAAAAACTCAATTATATTTTACAACACATTGGCTAAAACTCTGTTCTTAATAGCTGCGGTCATCAGTTGTTGGACTAATACAGACTATTGAACAAGCTACGCGTTCCGGGTGAAAGATTTTGCTACCATTTGTATTTCGCCACTATAAATATCTCCTGCAGACAAACCCTGCAGTATGACGTCATTGCGCACAAATAGTTTTACGATTGACAGAATATATAATCATGTCAGTTTTATTTTCACTGACACTACTTGAAATTCTAAGAAATACTTTATTCAATTCTCCTTGCTATATAGGTATTATTGGTTAATGCGTAGATGCTTTTTAGTCTTTAGATTCATAATACCTGTTGGAATCTTATTGTAAGTTATAAATTTATATTTACATACCCCTAATATCTCTTCCGATGTCCCCATAGCGTTACGGTAGACACGCCCCCTTATTCAATGCGTTCATAAACCTATGAACGTAACGTGACGTCACTTCCAATGTCGTTCATAGGTTTATGAACACATTGGTCCCGGAAATCACCGGGGGATTGTCGGACATTACCGACTGCTTGAGTATCTAGTCGGCCAATACGCCAAGGATTTGATAGCAAACAATATGTAATCGAGGTTCGAAGGATCACGATTGGATGGCTAGTGGCATCTAATCGCGAGCACGGGTGGCACGGGAATGTTCGATTGACTATCATAATGTTGGTTATCATATAATCCCATATCCCATAATATGTCAAATATAGCGAATTATCGAGATATGAAATACAACGAAAAAGCGAAATATGAAAATACAGCGAAATAGTACGAAAAATTGAAATAGGAAAATACAGCGAAATAGGGCGAAATATAGAGCGAAATATAGAAATAGGAAATTATTTTTATAAACGAAATAACGGAGATATTTGAAAAAGTGTTTTTGACGAAATAACGGACATATTTGGAGAAGTGTTTTAAAGAGCGTAAGTATATAAATATAAATAATAAACGGCGGATTCAACGTGGTCATGGGTTTTGACCGCGATAAAAAATCAGCAAACTCGCATGAACCCCTTCGGGATTCATGCAGTTTGCTGAATGTTTCTCGCGGTCAAAATCCCATGACCACATTGAAACCGCCGTTCATTTCTTATGTAAACACTGTATTAAACTCGTAGCTCGTTCATTTATATTGTCTTCAATCAGATGGCAGTCTTACGTACGTAATTAAATGACTTAAACTATTTGGATACCATCAACGTTAAGAATTAAATAATGCACCCACAGAAATGATCGACTTGCATAATATACGTAGCTTTGGATTGCTTTGTGGGACACTCAGGTGCAAGGAAATGGCTTCTTTTCAGTGTCAAATAACAATTCCATTGAAAGTTAATAAAAGTGCAGCTCCAAATAATAGTGCAGGGGGAACTTTGAGCAAAACACCAACATAACTGTGGTTAAATGTGAATAAAGTTATAATCTCATCATTTTGATATCAGAATAATATAGAAATCTTGAGTTTGTGCTGATTTCAATTTTCATAGCCTCAAAATTAATAAATGTGAGTGCAGATCCAAATAAGCACTGTGCAGGGTGGAAATTTTCCAAGAAAAAAATAAACGTGCATGCATGTTTATTTGGAGCCAAAGAGTATATGATACATCAATTGTGCAGCATCAGTATCAACTCATTTGAACTGTCATCTTCAAATCACACTACCATACAAGAAAAACATCAATATATCACAAAATACAATAATTGGTACAGTAGGTCCATACCCCAGAGAAATCCTTGAGTCTGTCAATTTGGTCGATGAACTGTCACATCATTTTCAGAATTGAGAATTCGAGGATTTATGAGTCTAACCGAGTACAATAGCAATTTAAGTATCAATGTCATTATATACACCACTGCATATGAACCTCAAATATTTGACGGATATCGATCTCTCACAATAATCACAGTCACAGTCCAAGACAAGAAGTGATGGTTCCTCGAATAAACTACAGGTCATCACACCGGGCTATTGTCTATTCACTATATTGAGTATTGTCAAATGATTATGATTGTCCATCATGAGATCAGTTAGCTGATCATTGCCAGTGTCTGATTGTCGAAAATTTCCGAAATCAATGCTCCAAAAACACTGAATGACACTCTGCAGCCACCCGGGAACCTTTATTTATTGAAGATGGCTTCCAAGATGGCAATATGAGGTTATTACAGCGCTAAAAATAAATTGAATTTTGTGAGAATCAATTGCCAAATCACATTAGTCATAAAGCACTGAAAATTGAAAAGTTTCGTGATAATCATTCGGTGATTCTCGTCGAATATTAAGGCCTGTATTACTTATATATCCTGTGTAGAAGTGATACATATGCTCTGTTGTTTGACATGCATATTACATTTTGTATCAAATTATATTTGATTTAAATATAATGTACATAAAATGGCCACCATTGCCCACCAATATGGGCACCTATCAATCTGTTCTGAAGAATTGTTATGTTTGGTTTATTGACATTTATAGCCATTCAACTGCTAAGTCATACCACAGCACTGTTAAATATATTGATGGAGGAGAGACCGTTCAGAAATTTAATTTCAACGAGAAATGCATTTCATGTAGAAATCACCTACCCTTTCTGGAAAGCAGCTGACATAATTGCCCAGATATGCAAAATCAAGTTTCGAGGATCACAAATCGGCTTCAGGATCCAAACATGCTTTGCAATTACTGGGCAGCTTTTGTTGGCCTAATGTGCCATGCACCTTGCCATCTGAACCACCGGGAGCCATTCAGGGGCATATGTTTTGGAAAAGTATGATGACATACATGTACATGTAGTTTAATTGGCACAACGAATGATTGTGACCGGAGTGGTCTGGTCCAGACATTAGTTTGAATATTATATTAAAACATTAATTTTCACCAAGCTAAACTCAAGTGTTATGGCAAATACTTAACACTATGGCAGTAACTGTCGATAGCACTCATGTCATGAGTAATATTGATTTTGCAAATATGAACATATTATATTGTGCAATGGTTGTCTACATGTATACTCACATTTAATATGAATACCCATGGATTAGTTCGGTTGTGGGCTTTAGCCATCCCCATGTCCATCGGGGGTTTGGTTGGTATTAGTGTTCATGCTTGATGAGCACGCTTAAATATGACTAGGAAAACCAACCAGGAAAGCCGTAGTAGAATGGAAAGTTACATTACTGGTACTCCTATTTGTGATGCTAGATTCAACACTTGAAACAATGTAACGTGTTGATCCCCTGTATAATATAAACAAGTTAACAGAATTATGGTATTGGAAAGAATTGTGTCTTGTCTGATAACATGTCTCACTCTCGGTCATGCAGTGATCCTGAAATATCGAGATGTTATACAATGCAATGTACATATAATTGCAAAACTGGCTTGAATCAGACTGTTGGCTGAAATATGTGTATGCCGATTGGGCCTTGGAACAAAAAATTAGTTTTAGAAGTTAGAACTGCTAGTATCATAGTGTGGAGACTTCTTTGTTTCTGTTTTGTAAAGATGCTATATTAGATAATGAGTAATGTGGGGTTAAGCGGGTCACAAACGAAGCGGTATATATGTTGCACGATATTTGTCGGAGACCCTTGCGATGTAAGATTGGTGTGTATATACACTCAGTCTGATTTTAGTAGTGAGACTTCTACCATTATATCATTTAAGATAGAGAGATTACTACCATTGCACACGATGCGATGGGATCGTATGATGTGGTTTCTTGATTTCTTGTGAGTGCAGTGGGTTACAGATATACATGTATTGTAGAGGCTTGGGTATGACCCCCATGCCTCAATCAGTGCATCTTTTTATTCTGTCCATAATATCCTGCCACTCTGACTGTGAATCACTTTGAACGATGCTGGATGCCATGTTGTTGTTGTTGTTGTGAAAGAAAAAATGTGATTGCTAATGCCACATGATCATATTAGTTGAATCTGACAGTACAACAAAATATTGTGTGATTTCTTACTACACACCCTGCACTTTTGCCCGTAACTGTTGCCCGATATTTATTGTATGATATGTCACATCTTATGCGGCCTGCTTTAGGCAATAAATATTCCCCTTACAGTGAATGATTTCCAAAAACAAACGAACCATGACACTTATTACTGATAATATGCATGTACTCTTGGGATTCAAATAAAAAAATGGAGTGGAATAAAAGTAGTGGGTGGAGAAAATATCCCAGTAGATATCAAATATGATTAGGCCCCAGGGGCAGAATAAAAGTAAGAGTGGCAAAATAAAAGTAAGGGTGGCAGAATAAAAGTAAGGGTCAGAAACTGATAACCACAATAGTTATACAATGCACATGTAATTGTTTCTCACAATTGTTAGAATATAACCAAACATTGAAATGATATACCAGTACATGATTGGAAGTGTTCAGTCAATAAGATGATAAGTTTATATCAGTTTTGTTAGGAAATTGGCTCCCAGGCACCTGACGATTACAAAATAGCAAAATTCTTCCATAATATCCTAGCTAGCAGAGTAAGAAGATAGCCATGTCATTGGACTTCATAAACACAGACGATGGTAGTCTTAAAATAATATACAGGTAGGCCAAAAAATACAAGGGGCCGAAACTAAAGACAATATGGAAGTATGTTTGCTGTTGTAACCCCCAGAAATTAATAAACATTGGGATCCAAATTGCAATAAATAATCCGGCAGTTTTCCAATTTATGCAGAGGTCACTGTGCGAACATAAAACTATAAGCTACTAGTACTACAAGAGTAGGTAGTGATGGGCAATGAAGAATTGTGGTTGGACCATATACACAGAAGGTGCCCTGCATTTGTGAAAGATAAGACTTCAAAAGTGTTCAATGTAGAAATTAGTTCAATACAAATATCATTCATTCTATAAAAAAATTCTGTGTTGGAAAATATTTGACCATGCAAGGTGATATCTGGGTATTGTAATTTGAGTTACCATGCTATAGGGAGCAGCCTAAAGGTCTCAGTTTGAGAGTATTCACATCTCCTTGCATGCATTTGTTTATTAGGGAGAACTGGTTCTCTCGCCCAGTTATCTAAATATATATTGGAATGGTCTATTATTCAATGAAGGGTGTTCCGGAAAAATGAGCAGACAACAGTTCAGAAGAAATCATGTTCATTGGTGGGAAATGTTTAGATAACAGGGCTGGATTTAACTGGATTCGCATTGCAATTTACGATGCAATTTCCAATTTCTGCTAACCAATTTGCAATGAAAAATGATGTATTGCCTATTGGTAGGGAATGCAATATACAAAATCTACCCAGCGCTGTGAAGTGCTATAAATTAAAAAAATTAAATCGACCCCTGGATAGTAATTTAATCCAATAAACGGTCTGTCTGGACATTTTCAAAGGGAATTACTCATCAATGAATATTTAATTTTAGTAAAGACCAGGTTTATACACTGTTTAAACATACATGTAACATAATGTTATGCAATCTGGAATACTAGTAGCTGAGAACTTGAAAATTCTCTTCTCTAATGAGAAAATGGGTGAACCTCTCCCTGTAGGCTGATATGATCTCTGATGTACCATCTGAGTTTTTGAAATTTCCTGAATTAAAAACATTCCCAACTTTAGTCTGGTGGAGGAGGTTGACTTGGAGGTGAATTTGTTGGTAAATGGGCACCCACCATCAAAGACCCTCAAGCCACGGCTTGCATATACATGTGTGTACATTCACAATCTGTTCACTTGAATGCTGTTCTGTGTCAATTCACATTCTCGGTGTGCATTTATGGCATCTACGCTCCATTTCTATTGATAACAATATGTCTGATTATATCTGGCCGACTTGGTAATGTGGAGAAATAATATAATTACTTTGAAGTACGCTCCATTTTGTGTTTAAATCTGCCAACGCTAACAAAAATGTACACCGAGAATGGGAAATCTAACTACAGGTACACTAATGCTCTAAGTAATATACTTCTTAACCACAGCAGAATTATGGGTAACTTTTCAGGATTTAGTCGGAAATATGGCTTGTTGCCATTCATCGGAAAGCTCTCGGCGAGAGCTTTCCAATGAATGGCAACAAGCCATATTTCCAACTAAATCCTGAAAAGTTACCCATAATTCTGCTGTTGTTAAGAAGTCAATTACTTAGAGCATTACTGTACCAATAATGTGGAGTGACACCGAAATGCATTCAAGTGATTACAGAGTGTGCACATTTTGTACCTTGACTGATATATAAATATGCGAGCCTCCCTATATAAGAGAGTGCAATGGCACATGATCTTTAATGCTGCACCAGTACAGCTCCCATCATAAAGGGTTAAGATACCACACGTGTATTGTCCATTCTCTTCTATTTTTTTTATTGTTATTTCATGTTATAGGCAGGAAACATGAATAAATCCAACAGTGGTTCAACCAACCAGGTCCAAGTTGGTGATTACGTTGACTTCAATGACGACAACTACTCTGTGAACTCTGAGCTGGATGTTGTCATAGAGGTTAACCTGCCTGAGAGAGGTTATGAGGGTCGGAGTGCTGCATCCAGAAAGCCAACTCAGACACAACCTCACTCTGCTCACAGTAAAGTTGACCTGAAGACACCATCTGCTGGTAAAGGACAGAGTCGCTGTCGACTAAGGAAAGCTCATGAGGTCAGACTAAATCCTGAAAAGTTACCCATAATTCTGCTGCGGTTAAGGAGTCTATTACTTAGGGCATTACTGTATTTCTGAAGCGGGATGAGTCTGATATCGGCCTGCAGACAGTACCCCCGCTGGACAAAACAAGTGTCCATTGGCACCGCTGTGTATTTGCCATTCAGCCGCGGTGTCAAAGTTTGTAACTGCAGTTGAGCACCGCGGCCGAACGGCAAGTACACTGCGGCCAAATGGCAAGTTCACTGCACTGAAAGGCAACTACCCATGCCGAATGGCAATTACACCGCGGCCCAACTGTAGTTAGCCGGTGGAGCCGCGGTGTAGTTACATTTTGGCCGCGGTGGCAACGCTAACCGCACCGCAGTTAAGTGGACACTTGTTTTGTCCAGCAGGGTACTTGTAAATGGCTATGGATTCTAGTTTTCCCATATTTTCCGCCACAATTAAAAATGAATCAAAATGAAGATATTGATGTTTTATAGTTGTTTTCATGGCACACTTCATTGTCAGGAAGTTTTGGAAACAAACAATTTGGCTCTAAGTTGAAGATGTATCATTTGATTTGTAAAAAAAATAAAGAGACCACCATTTGTAAAAACTGATTGAATGATTGTTAACCCTTTGAGTGCCAGGGGCCGATCTAATCGGCCCTAAACCTACACAATAAGTCTGTTAAAGAATATAATAAAATATATTAAAATTGTAAAAAAAAAAAAAATTGTTAGGCCAATGCATTCTCTTATATATGCGAGGCGACCTATGGTCGACTCGCATATATAAGAGAATGCATTGGCACAGGGTATATGGGTTGATACAAAAATCGGACCTGGCACTCAAAGGGTTAAATGGTTAGACGCAAATTATGCACTGTGGCGTGAAAGTATTGTTTCTGAATTATTAGTACATGATTCAAATGAATATGCATATACAGTGTACTTTCCACTTCCAGCACAAACTAACATTCTTTTAAGCAGTGTTTTCTTTGTATTAAATACTTATTCAAGCCTTGCACCAGTTCAGATAATGTACTTTTTATGACAGTTAGTCATTTCCAATAATTTTTAGCTCAACTTTACTTTGAGTACCGGTATATGTACGGTAGATGTATATTAAGGACCCACATATGCATTTCAGTCGGAGCCGTTTCTGGTGGTTGGTGCAACTCAAAATGATGTGCATATGATTGAAGGTCAGTACAATTTAATATCGCCTGCAAATAAAGTTTTGCGGGGGATATAGAGGGCTCTGTGAGCTCTATATCTTGGTCATTGTCAGGCGGATTTTAATGATCTTTGGTTTGTTGATGAACCACAGATCAAACATGGGTATTTACAAACAGCGGGTTTCGTCTATTGAATTTTTCCCGATTCATGGCCCTTATTGAGTAATGGGACTCAGTGTGAAAATGGATTTTAATTACTCTTTGCATGACTAATTCCTTCGGCATACACTGAAGACCTCATCCATCAACTGATTGTCACCTAACTTCATATGGATCTTCTGGGGAGGGGTGCCTCTAGATGTGTGCCATCAAAATTTTCTAAAGTTCGTTAAAAAATATGGCCAACAACAGCCATCTTAAATTTTACATTTAAATCCATCGGCCCACACTGCAGCCCACATTTGACAGAGGAATGTTTTTTAAATTTACAGGCATGTTTAGGAACACCTCCTGATGGGAGCTTTTTAATTTGAACGATTATCAATAACAAACATGGCCGCTGGTAGCTATCTTGGATTTTACTCTTTGCTTGACTAAATCCTTCAGCACCCCCTACAGGCCACATCCCTCACCCAATCATCACCAAGCTTCATATGGATAATTGGGGTTGTCTATAGATGGGAATTGTCAATTTGTTTTAGAATTTCATTAAAAACATGTCTACCAGCGGTCATCTTGAATTTCACATTTTAATACATCAGTACACCCTGCAACCTACAATTGTCGGAAGAAGGGCAATTCCATGCTAATGTCACCCTGGGCAAAAACAGATTTTTGAGGCATAAAATTAGTTATAAAACAAAGAATATTGGGAATTCTTTCTCGGTATGATGATTGTGAGAGTCTGAACTTTTAAATGATTTTAGGCCCAACAAGAGTAAAGTCTGAGAATTTTTTTACACAGCATAGAAGATGAATATTGCGATATTTCTGTTTATGAATTGTTGCACAATTGTCAAAATCAGCAATTTTCACCTACTTTAATGATTATCTGAATAAAACAAACAACTGGTAGTTTACATTGTGATTCATTTATTTTATAGTATGAACACCAAATTTTAGGAAAATGCAATTTCTGAATACTCATGTATTTCTATCACCTCATGCTCTATATCTACATATTAAATTTTGAAAAAAGAAACTTTTTGTGTCACCACATGCTTTGTATCTACATAATTTTGAAGAAAGAAACTTAGTGGAAGCTTTTGACTATGGAAATAATGCCAGGAGTGCCTCAGCCTGCCCGATATGTTATTATTTTCTCTCAGACATGTACCAGTACATCTGACACTGTCGAATGCCAAGAAATGTTTTTGAAAGTTTTAAAACAGGTATGTTTTGGATCACCTCTATATGGGATCTATTTCATTTGAACAATTTCTGATGAAAAACATGGCCATCTTGGATTTTTCTCACCATTGGGGCCCTAAAGTTGTGCTACAGTGTCACTGACACTTTCATTTTCTGACGTACGCATATGAAGCTATCATAATATATATAAATTAATACTGTAACTAAAATAAACTAATTAGTCCAGGAGATATTGGTTGACCTCTGCACCCCCCCCCCCCCCCCAGGACTCAACTTCACCCCACTAATTTTCTTCCTTAAGGTATCCTCTAATTTTTTTCACTTGTTAACAAGAAAAAAAAGTGGCCGCAGAGACTCCAGACAAGATGGCGTCCATCATGGCGGCCATTTTTTTTAAATGCACCATGTCTCTTTGATCGCCGTTATAGTAAAGATGATATCACATGCGGTCTTGTTTTCCGCTCGATTCGTTATGCTAATATACAACCCTTACAAATTAGCCAAAAATCCGACACCAGAATCCAATATGGCGGCCAAGATGGCCGCCAAAATGTGAAAATATGCTATTTTTCTGACATGTTACCACCTTTGGTTTGTCTCTGTGGGAATATGTTGGCATCTTTGCGCCATGTTATACATTTATCATATAGAGGAGTCATTTGCGACCACATGGGGACCATAATATACATTCATTACAGGATATTTTTATCCGATATCACGTTTTCCCAAATGCCGGTATAATAGGTCAAAGCCGAATCTACGTTAATAACGCGATGTATGTTATTGCTATTATAACAACACCCATGCATATATATGTGCAGGATATACTCGAGCTAGGATTCATCTTATGCCTGAGTTGAGGAATATTTACCCAAATCCAAGATGGCGGCCAAAATGGCCACCAGAAATAAAAAATTGCCGAAAATCGCCGATTTTAACATCAGTGAGCACTATTGTCATGAAAACTCCACACCTGCTTACTATTGTGAGTTGGGAACACTTAGGCGAAGAACTTTCCTTGTACCATATCCAAATAAAAGTACCCCAAATCCAAAATGGCGCCCACAATGGCGGACAGATTTTGAAAAATCACCGAAATTCCTTCATATTCACATCATTGGGCATTATTGTCGAGACAACTCCACCCATGCTTACAGTTGATTTGGAAATACTGAGGTGAAGTAATTACCTTACATCTCATGCAATAAATTGTTTTCCAAATCATAGATGGCGGCCAAAATGGCGACCGAAATTTGAAAACAAGTCTACATTCCTTTACTTTCTTACGATGGGCGTTGTTGTTTCGCGATTTCTATCCACCATTACATGTTGATATGGGATAGTGACATGAAGTATTCATTAGGGTTTGGCAATTGATACTCACAGCCAAGATCGCTGCTAAATTGGCGGCTAGAAATTGAAAAGAAATCGATATTTTCACATATTAATTTCAACTTTTTGTCATAGTATCGGTATGTATGGACGAAACTGTACATACACCATCTACTAGTTCAACTTGAAGGTATCAAAACGCATAACATAGCTCGTATCCTTCTGGAAAGATGAAAACCACAATTAATATCGCGATGTGGCATTTCGAAATCCATTCTCCACTTAGCGCCGATAATGGCCGTAAGCGTAGGTGCGCCGAATAGTTATATCAGAACAATTACCTGATAACAGATTCTGATTTGCCACGTCACGTCCATAATTATCTGGACCAGCTTCCATTTCTTTGTCTGATAAATCTAGGTAGCTCACACCGACAAAGTATTCACCACTTCCTGGGAGTAGGGTCCCTCTAATCATAACGTTTCAAACAATTCATTTTCCGGTGTCTAGCTTACGATTTTAAATATTTGCTAAATATGATATTTGTGCGTCATCTTGAACTATGAAGGCATATGACCGATGAGTATACAAGCTTACAGAAGGTCATCGCTCTGTATGTGTCTCATACCCCATGGGGATAACGACATGTACACCTGGCGAACCAGTTAGCTAGTCACTTCTCAATAGAAGGTTCGTCAACTCACAAACGCAGCGAACGTATTGGCATGTGTGGACAACTTTGACAGTGTTTCGAAGGTTGCTAGCTGTCTCATTCCCTTGAACAGATGTCTATCTGCTAAGGAGAAGACCATAGTGTACAGACGACCCACACTTCTTGACCATGATCCGAAGCAAACTGTGTGACGCCCCGCATTTGTCTCGTCGAATATCTCCCAGCAGAGAGGAACAATGCTCGTGGTGCTAGTTTATGGACATGCACCATGATAGTGGGAATGAATTGGGCCACGGTATACACCACCCCTACATCTGGTGCATGTTTAAGATATAGAATGTCATGCGTGTCGGTTTTATTTGGTGTGGTAAGATTGTATTTCCACATCCGTTTCGAAGCCTTTCTGATTCAACTACATACAATTTTGTCTGGATAATACTATGCTAGCCTCCCTAAAAACAGTCGGATGGACTGAAGGATAATGTCTTTATAGCATGAATGTATGCGTTTTTTGTTATCCTCTCTCAGGGTTAGTGTCAGTATGTTGGCGGTATTATTCAAGAAAATGTCAGGAACTGTGGTGCATTTATTTCACTATGTATTTAAAGAACAATTTACAGTCTCGATGGCAATGGTAGTGGACGTTGGGGAACGCGACCTTTATGGTCATATAGCTTTATATATATAACTTTAGAATATAGCAGTTAATGTCTCATGCAGGAAAATGTTCGCAATGGTGATGTTACCAAGAAATCACTTGGTGTACCAACGTTTGTTGAACTGAATGCAAGAGGTCATCAACGTAACATTCCTCTGGATGTTCTTCGCGTTGAACATTTCACCCTTTTGTTGATGGCATTTGTACTTTCTTGAACCATACCACCCAGCGTGAGTATAACATATCAACCAACTATCAAAGGTATCGCCTTTAAGACTACACTCCAGTCTTGGTGGGGCTTATACAGCAGTAGCCAATGGCACAAGCCTGGTCCAGCTATTTAAGAACGGCTTCCAAACGGATGGGAATATACAATCTTAGCATAGAAGGGAAGCAAAGCCACACATGAGATCCTGTCTGAATCTAAAACATAACAAAATAAGGGGCGGTGCAGTCATGGTCCAATTTCATTTCCACTATCATGACACATACCCACAAAATAGCATCGTATGTATTGTTATCATCTGCAGCATGATGTGATTGGATCTGTTCGGTGAGACAATTGCTGGACGCCAACAAGCTTGTTCTTATGATCATGTTCAATGAGATTGGGTATATTATGCATTATGGTCTTCTACGCCTTAGCAGAAATGCATCCGTCAAATGTCGGGCTTTCAACATTCGAAGCCATATTCAGAAGTTGTCCGTATACGTCAGTGCATTAGATGAGTATGCGAAGTGGCTGTTTGGGAAGATCACCAGGTGTACAGGTTGTTATCCCCATTGGGTCACCAGAGCTGACAATACGCAGATATATAGGTCCTTCTGAAAGCTAGTATACGCATCGACCGAATACCTTTCTAGTGTATCGCACAAGATTACGCCTATACCCCATATGTAGCATCTGAATTATACCATAAGCTATACCACGAATGAAGCTCGCTAAGAATTCCAAGCTTTCGAAACAAACACGTGAGCTGTACACCGGCATATGTATTGTTTGAAACATTGCGATTAGTGGCACCCTTCTACAAAGAAGTGTAGTAAACTGTTGTTGTGAGTGAGATAGATTAATCTGACG
Source organism: Siphonodentalium dalli (assembly GCA_032622095.1). Classification (NCBI taxonomy): domain Eukaryota; kingdom Metazoa; phylum Mollusca; class Scaphopoda; order Gadilida; family Siphonodentaliidae; genus Siphonodentalium; species Siphonodentalium dalli. The sequence continues at coordinate 122,154,642 of CP136069.1, read as the reverse complement.
AAGAGACGGAAACGGGTCTAGATAATGCTGAATGTGGCAAATTCAGAATAAGCTCAGGTACTGTTGTTTTGATTCTTGGAAGTCATAATATGACTATTCGGCGCACCTATATACGGTTACGGCCAGTATGAGCCCTTAGTGGAGAATGGATTTTGAAATGCCACATCCCGATTGTGGGTTTTCATCATTCCAAAAGGCTACGACTTATATTGGAACTAATATATGGCTTATATTATGTACCGTTTCGTCTATACAAATCGATATTATGACAAAAAGTTGTAATTAGTATGTGATAATATCGGCTTCTTTTCAATTTCTGGCCGCCAGTTTGGCCGCCATATTGACTGTGATTATCACTTGACAAACCCTAATGAATAATTCATACATATCAACATGTAATGGTGGGTAGAAATTGCGAAACAATAACGCCCATCATAAGAAAGTAAAGGAATGTAAGCGTATTTTCAAATTTCGGTCGCCATTTTGGCCGCCATCTTCGATTTGGAAAACCATTTCTTGCTTGAGATGTAAGGTAATTACTTCACCTCAGTATTTCCAAATCAACTGTACGCATGGGTGGGGTTGTCTCGACAAAAATGCCCAATGATGTGAATATGAGGGAATTTCGGTGATTTTTCAAAATCTGTCCGCCATTTTGGATTTGCGGTACTTTTATTTGGATATGGTACAAGGAAAGTTCCTCGCCTAAGTGTTCCCAACTCACAATAGTAAGCAGGTGTGGAGTTTTCATGACAATAATGCTCACTGATGTTAAAATCGGTGATTTTCGGCAATTTTTGATTTCTGGTGGCCATTTTGGCCGCCATCTTGGATTTGGGTAAATATTCCTCAACTCATGTATAAGAGGAATCATAGCTCGAGTATCTCCTGCACATATATATGCATGGGTGTTGTTATAATAGCAATAACATTCATTGATTCGAAACATTACATCGCGTTATTAACGTAGATTCGGCTTTGACCTATTATACCGGCATTTGGGAAAACGTGATATCGGACAAAAATATCCCGTAATGAATGTATATTATGGTCCCCATGTGGTCGAAAATGACTCCTCTATATGATAAATGTATAACATGACGTAAAGATGCCAACATTTTCCCACAGAGAAACGAAATGTGGAAACATGTCAGAAAAATAGCATATTTTCACATTTCGGTGGCCATCTTGGCCGCCATATTGGATTCTGGTGTCGGAATTTTGGCTAATTTGTAAGGGTTGTATATTAGCATAACGAATCGAGCGGAAAACAAGACCGCATGTGATATCATCTTTACTATAACGAGGATCAAAGAGACATGGTGCATTTAAAATAAATGGCCGCCATGATGGACGCCATCTTGTCTGGAGTCTGCGGCCACAAGTGAAAAAAATTAGAGGAGACCTTAAGGAAGAAAATTAGTGGGGTGAAGTTGAGTCCTGGGGGGGGGGGGGGGGGGGGTGCAGATGTCGACCAATATCTGCTGGACTAAATGTAGTATCCAATAAATGTTCCAATTCCAAATTATCACATTTATTGCAAAAATCACTATTTTTCAACCAAAAACGGTAATAAAAACCCTAATAACCTATATGTGCTTCCCATTTAATACTGGAATAGTTGAACATAGTTCTTGTGGACAAATAATCAATAAATGATCTTCAATGTCTGTACCTGTCCTAGAATGGGATTAAATTAAATTAAAACCTATGTACATATGAGTATTTGGGTCAACTCGACTATTATTATCAGCTGTCTAGAACAGTGGCAGCGATCTTATTTGAGGGTATCAGTTGGGAGTGAATGTAGGTCTGCCTCAAGCTGTATGCATGTTCTGGTGGGAGTACATGTATCAGTATGTATGTCCTGAAGTTAAAGGGGTATGTCTGCTCATCAGTGATCATCAGGAGGATGTCTAGGCCAATTAGTAACATTTTAATTCCACAAAATCAAAAGTCATGGAGCCAATAAATAACTTTATTACATGATCCGACCCTTATTCCATTCATTAACCCTTTCACTGCCAAGTCCGATTTTTGTATCAACCCATATTTCCTTGATCATTTTTCAAATTTATTGATTATAATAATGTGATACATTGATGGCAAGAGCTCTTCCAAAAATCGGACTTGGCACTGAAAGGGTTAAACCCATCTATAATAATGATATGCAACAGTCGTTGCATAACAGGAAATAGTGCCAGGTGTACCCAAATGTATTATTGTTATGTTAACATGATTCTGAATCAGGGGATGAGGAGTAATATGATATGATGAAATGTTTTTGTTTTTTTTCCAGCAAACCAATCAAGAATATTGTCTCATGGTGGGAGTAGAGCTGCGCATGATTCGGTTTCTGATCCATTGATATCATCATATCTGGCCTCGTGTAAGCCACCGGGAAACAATCATAGGTACATGACTGACAATTTTGAGGGGACCTCGTTTTTAGCTCAACTTGACGAAGTCAAGCTTGAGCTATTGCCATGGGTTGGTATCTGTCTGTGCATCCATCAACAATATAATTTGTCTCACCCTACAGGCCGCATCCCTCATCCATATCATCACCAAACTTCATATGGATCTTCAGATGGGAGCTATAAATTTGTTCTGGAATTTGTGGCCATTTTGGATTTCAAATTTGAATCCATCAGCACACCCTGCAACCAGCATTTACTGGAGAAATGTTTTGAAAATTTATGGCATGTTTAGGATTACTTCTAGATGGGAGCTTTAAAAAAGCTACAAAATTTTATCGATTTTCAATGAAAGACATGGCTGCCAGCAGCCATCTTGGATTTTACTCTTTGCATGACTAAATCCTTCGGCACAACCTACAGACCACATTCCTCATATGATTGCCACCAAACTTCATATGGATCTTATTGGGTGAACTCTACATGGAAGCCATTGATTATTTCCGAAATTTGTTAAAAAACATGGCCGCCAGCAGCCATCTTGGATTTCAAATTTGAATCCATTGGCACTACCTGCAGCCTGAATATATCAAAGAAATGTAAATATACATTATGATTAGGATCACCTCCAGATGAGAGCTATTGAATATGAAGGATTTTCAGTGAAAAACATTATATGCATCTTCAGGGTGACCTCTGTATTGTAGCCATCAATTTTTTCCGAAATTCATTAAAAAAATGGCTGCCAGTGGCCATCTTGAATTTTAATCTTTGCATGACTAAAATTCTTTGGCATATCCTACATGCCACATCCCTCATCCAACTTCATATGGTTTTTTTTGGGTGACTTCTAGATGGAGCTGTCCAATGTTTCCGAAATTGTTAAAAAACATGGCCACCAGCAGCCATCTTGGATTTCACATTTGAATCCATCGGTACACCCTGGCCCTGCATCCCATGGAGAAATGATTGAAATGAAAAAATAATTTCATTTACAAGTACACAACACTGTCCATTTAATGAAACTTTTTGACTTTCCTTCTTTATCATTTTATTGACTGTTCAGCATAAAATTATGAATGCCTCCCCAAGTTGAGCTACAGTGTCAATAACACATTCATTGCTTATATATCAGCTTCCTCAAGTTCTTTATGCAGAGGTTCAAGGAAGTCTGCTCGGCTTAGTGTTGTTAAAGCTGCATACACCCTCCTACCATGCATTGATATAGTGTGTCTGTCATTTGCAGAATGAGGTCCACTGAGTGTGAGTTTAGTGACACTACCCAACACAATTAAATTCACCCTCTGGAGACCTCAATATGCCTAAGCAGAATGAGGTTCACAGACGGTGAATTTGTTGATGCTAGCCTGCTATGCGGGTTAGCATCACTAAAATTCACTCTCTGGGTACCTCATTGTAAATGACAGACACACTATTTCAAGGCTTGCTTCTGGCCTCAAACTAAATCTAAAAAGATATAAATTACTATTTTCAAATTAGCAGATATGTGACTAATGTTATTTATTTTTATAGTTTAATGATAATTGAGAAACTAACAAGGAACACTCCGTATTGGTTGTTTTGTGCTTTGGAAGAAAAGGCCCTTTTTTCTTTTGAGCCATAATCAGTTTAACAAGCTTTTTTTTTACTTATTATCCTAGAAATGAAGTAATGGGAATAAAATTACTACTCATGAACAAGTATTCAATTGGAAAAGACAATGTATTAATGAAGTTTACTTTTTTTTTTACTTTTAGACCAAATACAAGAGAGGGTAATATCTCCCGTTTATCATCAGCTGCGTCAATCCGACCTAAAAGTGGCCAATATGTTCCTCCCAGTGCAACAGTCAGAAAAGTAAATCATAATGTAAAGCAGCCATTCAAACATGCATCCAAGCAGGACACCGCGGAGGTAATTTCTACCAAATTGTTATTTAACCCTTTCATGATGGGAGCTGCGCTGGTGCAGCATAAAAGATCTTGTGCCAGTGCATTCTCTTATATATTCAAGTCTTCCATAAGGAGCCTTGCATATATAAGAACATACACTGGCTTACAAGTTCATGGTAAATATTGTTAGGCCAATGTATTCTCTTATATATGCGAGGCTCCCTATGGGAGCTAGTATTCAGATGCTATGCCAACTGGACAAATGTAACATTCAACTTACATCACTAAAAATCTTAAGCAAATTGACCTTACCACTCCATATGAAACAACGTCTGAACTATGGTCAATTGTAAATATTTACTTGTCGAGGGCACAACTATAGGGCGATAAACTAGGGAAAATGATTTCGCCGTCGAGAGTCACTGCATTTGATTAATATATAAGAATGATGTTGTGTGTTGTCAATTTAATTATAATAATTGTAAAATAACTATTTGATCAAGAGCAATCAATGGAGTGTTTCACATAACTTTTAAGAGAATGCATTGGCACAGGGTTTTCACAAGGTATTAGGAACCTGCAGTCATGAAAAGGTTAAGTTGAATATCTGTTGCTAAAACACGCATTCTGATTTGTCTTTAGTTGTCAGCATCACTTGCCTTTAGTGAACAAATTTAGAATGTAGCACATTGCTATTGATTATGGGCATCAATTATACCACAATGCAGACAGGAGCGCATCTTCAAATTGTTTACTATCGATATAATTGTCATTGGGTGCTGTTCAGAATAACCCCATGGAATGTACACAGAGATTTCATGTAATAACTTTAAGGAGGCCCCCCCATTACTCCATTCGTGAATTTAAAACAAATCTCAATTTAAAACAATCAATGTATGCTATAGTGATATAACAACATGTGTTTACCCTCACCGGGATATTATGGTACAAATTATGGTAAAAAAGTGTTTTTTAAAAAGAGTAACAACCATTTTTTCATGTAGATCGATAGACAGTTTGACAGAAATATTTTCAAAAAAACACACTGCATTATTTAGACAATGAACCCAACTAGAGTATGCGCTCATTCTACCACCTGAAATCATGACTGTCTGCGAGAAAATAAATAAAACATTTTTCGTTGCATATTTTAGTTTTTTTGGCCGATTGATTTTCATTGGTGGGAAATGTTCATATTATATATTCAACAAATGACCTATAAATCATATTTGAACTTATTGTGCAGTTCCTTTTAGGGCGCCTCACATATTTTAGATTGCATTGGCCTAACAATATTTACCTTGACCTTGTAAGCCAGTGCATTCTCTTATATATGCGAGCCTCCCTATGGGTCTTTAATGCTTCAGCGCAAATCCCGTCATGGAAGGGTTAATGAGTATTTAGTAAAGAACTTGTTAATAATATGTTCCAAGTTACAGAATAATACTGGGAATACAGTTGCAGTGTTTGAAAATTTCTTAGTGCAAGATGATAATTTTCAAGAGTAATGACCTTTATTATGATTCACTCCAACAAACGTAAATCATTTATAGATTAACAATTACAAATTGACTTAATTCAAGTCGATTGATCAACATTTCATTGTTACAATCAGGGAATATGCTCGCTTCATTTGAATACATCCATACAAGTACAATTTCACCACATCACCACATTAATTGCAACAAAATAATTCTAACAAGTGTCAACTATGGTATCAAATTTCCCAAAACGTGTTATTTATCAACATTTTGTCAACAAAATATGGCCATATTCACTTGAGTATCACAAAATTTGTCCGTATTACCACTTGATTTTAGAGTTATCCATCTTCATCCTCAATTTTGTCCGAGACAGTCTGTTTGACTACGTTTTTCTGGGCCACAAATAATTGCACATCTCGAGAAATAACAAACTTCAAAAATAAATATCTGATCTAAATTACCACAATCATCCCCTGATCAACCACAATCCATAACTTAATACTTTTTGTGCCACACGGAATTTCATTTGGCAGATTGTTAACCTATTCGTAGCTATAGGTCCATGCTGATTATGAACGTAAAATATAAAGCCACATGGTGGTTAAATTTCCACTCAAAAATACACCTAATAATATTCGCTTTTGTATCAAAATAGGTCGATAAATATCTGAACTACCTTTCTACGAGCATTGTATGCCCCAGAATGACATATTCACAAGAACTTGCTTCAGAACCAGTGTATTTCGACGTTTTAACCCTTTCATGAAGGGAGCTGCGCTTGTGCGGCATTAAAGATCATGTGCCAGAGCATTCTCTTATATATGCGAGTATAAGAGAATGCACTGGCTTATCAAGGTAAATATTGTTAGGCCAATGCATTATTATGCCCCCGACTTGAAGTCGGCGGGTATATAGTCGACGTCTCCGTCCGTCCGTACGTCCGTCGAGCCGAACGTGTTTACTAATGACTACTTATGTGGCTAAGATTGTGTAAAATGGATATTTATGTGCATAACTTCCGTTGCGTGGCTAGCCACGTAACAGCTTTCAGATGGACGTTCTAAAATGATCTATTTGGCCTAATCAGCTTATTTAATTTTGTAGTCACTCAAAATTTGGAGAAAAAAAAGTCCATCGATTTAGACATCCATGACCCGTCAATAGGAGATGTCGGACACTGACAAGACATTTATGTGGCTAGCCACCCAATCACGGACCTGTCAGTTTCTCCTATTCCACTGTCCCAGTTGCTGTGAGCAAGTTTTTGAGTTTTAATCGGCTTCTTCTGCTATAATTCCAACATGTTATGAATCCATAATCTGGAGTTTTATCACTATCTACTACTTGATAGCCACTTAAAATTTTATGGCTACTTGAGAAGCCACATAAAAACTAAAGCCACATTACCATTTCTAGCCACATAGGTCGAAGCCACATATCTACCCATTTGTTGGTCCGTCCGTCCGTACGTCCGTACAAACATTTTGCATTATTGTTCAGCAACCGCTGAGCAGATTAGCTGATATTTGGTATGGTGATAGAGCAGCATGGGGGAACAGCTACATGCATAGCGCGGGTTTCGTCCACCCATTTTCACCAGAGTTATGGTCCTTTTTTTACTTAGAAAATTAAATTTTGTCTGTCCGTACAAACATTTTGCATTATTGTTCAGCAACCGCTGGGCAGATTTAGCTGATATTTGGTATGGTGATAGAGCAGCATGGGGGAACAGCTACATGCATAGCGCGGGTTTCGTCCGCCCATTTTCACCAGAGTTATGGCCCTTTTTTTACTTAGAAAATTCAATTTTTCTCTTGTTTTTTGGGTTTCCAGATGATAGCGTGAGCTTTGGTGGCACGATTCCAAATCCCGTATTTTTGTGGATCGGCTATATGAAAATACATGTCAAGTGCGAATTTGGGTATGATCTGATGATTTTTGCCAGAGTTATGGCCCTTTTTTCAACTTAGAAAATTTCAATTTTGTTCGTCTTTACAAACATTTTGCATTATTTTTCAGCAACCGCTGGGCAGATTTAGCTGTTATTTGGTACGGTGATAGAGCAGCATGGGGGAACAGCTACATGCATAGCGCGGGTTTGTCCACCCATTTTCACCAGAGTTATGGCCCTTTTTTTTACTTAGAAAATTTCAATTTTTGCTTGTTTTTGGGTTTCTGGATCGCTTGTTTTTGGGTTTCCGGAATTTCTAGTACGAACTTCTTTTGGAATGGTCATATAGACCTCCTCGGATATCAGCAGTTTTGTCCATGCTTAATCCGAATTGCTACGGTCGGGGGCAAATGCCACGCGACAGCGTACCTCTTGTTTTATATATGCGAGACTCCAGGGAGACTCGCATATATAAGAGAATGCATTTACACAGGTTTTTCGCCAAATTTCAGGAAGCTCCAGTCATGGAAGGGTTAATTAGTTTAGAGTGTTCTCGGATAGTGTATAGCGGATAGTGTATAATAATAGTGTATAATAATAGTGTATAATAATAGTGTATAATAATAGTGTATAATAATAGTGTATAATAATAGCCTTGGCACGGATAGTGTATAATAATAGCCTTGGCACGGATAGTGTATAATAATAGCCTTGGTAAGGATAGTAGGGGTGTAACGATACATCGATGTATCGATGCGACCACGATACAGCACTGACGATACGGACATTCAAACGATACGTATCTCGATACACAAATTGCATGTTGTTATTTCTTATTAAGGTAAGTAAACAACAGTCGCCATGAACGAGAAAGGTCAATGTTGAATCAGTATCTAACAAAAAATTAAGGTAATCCCCCACAATAAGTAATAAAAATGATAAGCATTCCCTATTTATCACAGAGTAACCGTGATGCCAACAGACCGCATTGTATCAATTTGCATGTGTGGACAATACGATGAAACACATTGTATTAATAGACCAATCAGTCGCTTGTGGTCCACTGATCAAAGAACAGACCTGACCTGAGTGACCTCAATTTTAATGACCTATTTCAATATTACACGTCATGCAGCGAGTCACCTACTTTGTCAATGACATGTCGTTTACAAACGGCGGCAAACCTTTGATGCCTGTCTTACTGCTATTGCTGCAATTTTATTTCACTGTTCACTGCATGTAGGTTCGACCTATATCATATCAATCTACATGTATGTCTTTCCCCATGTCTCGTCAACACTGGACACTGCACTCTGTGCACTGACCCATGTGGGTTGCTGAGCAATTGTTAAACTTCCCGGAATAAACTTGTCAACAGAAAGTGAATCCCCCCAATTCCCGTTATAAAGTTGACAACTTGACATGAGTTATTAATATAAAGCCCCTCCCATTTAGCTGTCAATCTCGTGACATTGACTGTGAGATTTTCGGAGAGGACATTCCTCATTGGTCAACAGGTAGTGTTTGTACTCTCTAATTAATTTTGTTCAGATAACACAGTGCAGCAATGGGGTTGAATGTTGGCATCTTTATGCTTCCGGGCCTATGGGATTTCACTGATAGTCGATACATTGACGAGGTTTTAAATAGTGTTTGTTCTTCTTAGACAATACAATACAAGTTGCAACAACAAACATTATAGATGAACATCTAGTACTTATCTTTAGCGAGTTCATGTAGGCCTACCTATAGCCATGCAAGCACATACACACCCATCGCTATCGCTATATATCAGTGTATATACAGTCCGTAGGAAGACTTGGCAATATCACTATAATTTTAGGTAAGTAAAATCGCGATACGTATCGTATCGTATCGTGACCTCTGTATCGCGATAAATATCGATACACCCCATATACCCTGTATCGTTACACCCCTAACGGATAGTGTATAATAATAGCCTTGGCACGGATAGTGTATAATAATAGCCTTGGCACGGATAGTGTATAATAATAGCCTTGGCACGGATAGTGTATAATAATAGCCTTGGCACGGATAGTGTATAATAATAATAGTGTATAATAATAGCCTTGGCACGGATAGTGTATAATAATAGCCTTGGCACGGATAGTGTATAATAATAGCCTTGGCACGGATAGTGTATAATAATAGCCTTGGCATTTTAGGGTATTCACAATATTTCTGTCGTATTGTTTTACTGAAAAATAGACATATGTAACATCAGCAATCCAGCTTATGATATAATTTGATTTATTAAATTACCAGTGAAGAGGTTAAAGACCGTATGGTATATCTTTAAACTTTTGTTTCTTCAGGAACTACTTCCTGCTATGCCTTCTAATGAACTGAAGGATCAAACGGCTTTTGCGACATTTCATGTCAACAAAATCTTAGCACAAGAGAAACCCTCTAGTAAAAGAAGGATTGCTGGAAGACTTCTCAAGGGGAGGTACTCTATTATATCTTTAGGGTTAATGTTCGAGTTATTAAGTTTTTTCCCCAGTCTATTTGGATACGGAAGATAATATAATTATAAAATATCCTATCCATGATGTCATACATATTGACTTTCACAGAACTCATGAAACAGTACAATGAGCACTTCTTTTTCAAGAATATTTATAAAAATAGTTCCGATATGGTGTAAAATTTGGAGCTGTCACCGGGGACGTAATTTACATAGGTGACATTACCACTTCTAACTCACCGAGAAATTCTTGTGTAATAAATTTAAATAAATGTTAAAACTAAAAATTGTGCTTGGATCATCATATTTTTAAGATGTGAGTACATTTATTATATATCGCTGGAAAGAATGTTCAAATCCCACTCCTGTCACAAGGAAATGGATTTTGGGATATATTCATTGAATTTTTTCTTAAAAATTTTGCTCAACGATATTAATTGTTTACTTAATTTAGTTACTTAAACACCAAATTGAGCATTATTATTGCTGGGTAAAATTATAGCAAAAGCGGAATGAATAATTTTCAATATTGTAAAAAGAATTTTCTGGCCAATTCATATCCTGCTTAAACCTTGTTGATTGTTTTGTTAACCAGATGTTTGTAGATATCTGTTATTTTTTGCAGGTTAAAGCCACTCAAGCCAGTAACAGTGTATGGTCCGGATATAGCACAATGTAAAGGCATAGTCCCAGGTATGCGAGTCCCATAATTATTATATAGTGATGGCATTATATATAAACAACTTCAGCATGCATGATCTGTTAATGTATTACATTTGAGATCATATATATGTAACTGATATTGGTTGGTTCTATGGCTATAATATGATAGTTCCGGCACTTATAATCATAATTTGTATATTTGAGATTTGTTGTAAATATAAAAAGTTAATGTACAGCCGATTTTCATAATCGGATTCAGCCATTGGATGACAACAGTCGATGTCAATTGTAAGTTGGAGTATTCGATTAAAAAGAAAATAATCTGCCAAATTTACTAAATGTACCTTGAAATTGTGTAGTAGGAATTGGCTATATATTGGCAGAATATTATCTGTACATTTCCCGCCAATGAATAGAATTCCTTCTGAACTTGTATTGACTGTCGTCTGCTTATATTACCTGTACACCACTCTAAATGAATAATAGACTGTTCCGATATATATTTTTGTAACTGAATCGGAGAATCTATTTCGTATAGAAAGGGTTAACAAGCAACTCTCCTTTAAGAAATGACTTGCAGATCGATTGGGGTGATTGGATTTTGACCCGCAGAGTATATTAAACAAAGTGTGTGAATCCTGAAGGGATTCACGCATACTTTGTTAAATTACTCTACCGGTTAAAACCAATGACCCCATTCAATCTGCAAGGCATTTCTTATTATCATATACCAGTACATTTTAAAAGAACATTAATAGAAAATTAATCATTTGAACAACTTTTCAAAACTACCAAAACAATTATAAGTATTACATATTTTTCAATTCCAATACGACTGTCCAAATATATAACAAGCAGCGAGCATGCTCACACGATCAGCTTGAAATGACGTAGGCATTTCGTTCATCAACCAATAACTGAAGGGTAAACTTCAGTTATTGGTTTATGAACATCGGAAACATTCATTTATACCATAATTGGCTATGCTACTGTGTGTATAACACCTGTTTTGTAAATTTCATCTTTACACCCTACTGTGGGTATAACGATTCCTACTATTGGTATAAATTTCTACTGTTGTGTAAATGTTTCAACGGCACTTTATGTGATAAAAGTTTATACCCATAGTAGAACGACCCGTCATTTGACCTCTGGTGACCTCGCTGTCGAAATTTAGCCCAATTTTTCGTCATGCCCGCTTCGCGAAGTAAATACACAATTTTTCCGACTCAAAACACACTGAAATGCGATAAGTGGTCTAAACACAGAGATATATACTATCCAATTCCATTTACTGGGTTTACTTGTCAAAACATGACACATTAAAGTTAGTTTAAAGATGTTTTATGCTAGGTGCATGCACCGACAAAGTACACGTTTTATACAGGTCGGCGATAGCTGTTGAAAATGTAAACAAAACAAAACGCACGTGTTCGTCTGCCTTTCCGTGTTTAAAGCGAACGACGGCTTACATTTTGACAACAACGTATAGATTGTTAATGGTATCTGCAATGTGGGAAATCTGAATGTGTGTTCACATCAGCTGACTGATGCCCAAGAAAGTGGCGGATCACCGAATTTCCTAGAAATATGTATTACTACGCGTGACCCACATTCATGATAGCTTAACATATTTGGGTCACTCGGTGCACATACATGTTAACAGTCACCAACATAGTAGCAATACATTTACGAAGCGACCGAAGAATAATAATTATGGTATAAACAAAATACACCCATAGTAGCCGAGAATAAAAAAAATTCACCACTGGTGGAATTGTGTGGTTTTAACCACTCGCCAAAGGCTCGTGGTTATTGTGGTGAAATTTTTTTATTCTCGGCTACTATGGGTGTATTCTATATGTAAACCATATGATGAAATGTACTGACTCCTACAGGAGCTATTTGTGTAAATATAGAGGGTGTGTGACATGTATGACTAGATAGTCCTGAATATTATCAATTTCTAATTAATTTTTTTTTATTTATTTCAGATCAGACTAAATCAATGGGAAAGCCTAGCGATACTCTAAAGCGCCATATGGACATTATAAATAGCCTGCCGGACATGAGAGAACTCTTGCTAGAGCGACCAGATACTGTGGAGTCTATACACAGAACATCTGCAGCTTCCAGCATCGATGAATATAGGGACAACATAATAGCCGAGGCTAGAAATTCACTTCTGGATGGAGATTATGTGTAAGTTTTATAATTTTCAATCACCTCTTGATGATGACCTCCCTTCATTGTATAGCAATACATAAAGGAATTGACCACCTCTAATGTGGTGTCGCCCCGGTATTTCCCTGGTAACCTCCAACACTGCGGTAAGGTTACCGCTTCAACACTGCACGTACCACAGTTACAACACGATGCATTCAGTAAAGGTTCGCGATACCCGGGTGATTTTTACAGTCAATACTAAGCAGGCCTGGCATTATTTATCGCTCCTCGTACACATTTTTCCGCATGCCTTTAGTCATCCCCTGTTCCATGTGTGAGGTAGATAATACATTGGTTTATAGTATTCCAAGCATAGGACATGAGAACGCTTCGATAGAAAATTTATATATATAGAGGGTTAGGGGGTTAAAAGAGCGTGGCATCGGGCCTTAATTTGAAGTATAGACGTAAATTAGTTACCACTTGTCATCGGTCAGAATTCTATGCAAAACATATAGCATTCAATCTTTTTCAAATGACTTGATACGATGTACATGAATTGGAAATGTGCCATTTTATATACTTGTGCAAGTAATGTCTGGGTATAGATGCTGAACCTTATTTGATAAATGATGAGTGTTTTGTGATTTTCAGAGATTTCTGGTGCTTGTCGTTAATCTTACAGGGTTCTGCATTTCATCCGCATGGTTATTTAACCCTTCCATGACCGGAACTTCCTGAAGCATATACAAGAGAATGCACTGCCACAGGATCTTTAATGCTGCACCAGCGCAGCTCCTGTCATGAAAGCATTTTGCGAAAACCATGTGCCAATGCATTCTCTTATATAGGCGAGTCTCCCATAAGGAGCCTCACATTTATAAGAGAATACATTCGCCTAACAATATTTACCTTGACCTTGTAAGCCAGTGTATTCTCTTATATATGCAAAGCTCCTATGTGAGACTCACAAATATGAGAGAATGCACTAGCACATGATATTTATTGCTGCACCAGCGCTGCTCCCCATCATGATAGGGTTAAAACATTTCACACCATTTGTTTGCCTTTCACCATTTTTTAAATCAAAATTATTGGGGGTGAGTCCCCAATACACGACAGCTGTACTTGGACCTTTTTATCAACAGGCAACCAAAAATACAGGAAGATGTTATTCTTGCTATTGGGGAGACACCAAGAACTCCCGAGGCCACTCCAAGGCTGGATACTGCATCAACAGATAGCAGTAAGTTGTGTCTTTAGCTGCAATATTAGGTTTAAGGTGAAGAATCTTACTCTTCTTTTCAATAGTATGCAGGCCTATCCAAAAAGCGTTTTCTCTCTTGCTCTGTTAAGGAATTTAATGATGAAAATTATGGTATTTGGCCAATGAAGAATGTACCTACATTTACCTTGTTTATTGTCACCCGAAAAATTTCAGAGGACTATTATAATCAGCATGTCTGTCCATGTGTGCGTGCATCCAGGTGCACATTTGAATCTTAGATGTCAGGGGAGGAGCCTAAGGCAAAGGAAAGTTCGACCACCTAATGTCAAACTACCGCCTTTAAATGCCCATTATTTCGTACAATTTAGGAGTTAAGTGGTCAAACCTGCCAAAAACAATCAAAGAAAGATCACTTAAAGACCAAATGTTTGGGTGTTTGTCCATATGTCTGTCCATCCATGTTGTCCGGATGATAACTGAGCAATATTTAACAGAATTTATTGATATTTGGTAAGTGGTTCACATTTGAGAAGACGCAGGTCATGTGCGAATTTGGTCATGGTCTGATGATTTTTGACGGAGTTATGCTCTTTTTCGACTTAGAAATCGCTGTTTTTGTGTTGTCCCCATGGTAACTTGAGCAATATTCAACAGAATTTCTTGATATTTGGTAGCTGGTTTACATTTTAGGAGACACAGACCAAGTTCGAATTTGGTCACGGTCCGATGATGTTTGACTGAGTTATGCCCCATTTTAGACTTAGAAATCACTGTTTTCGTGTTGTCCTCATGGTAAGTTGAGCAATAATCGACAAAATTTCTTGATATTCGGTACCTGGTTTACATTTAAGAAGACGCAGGCTACGTTTGAATTTGGTCTCAGTCCAATGATTTTTGAGAGAGTTATGCTCCTTTTTCGACTTAAAATCATAATACATGTATCTGCCTTGTCTAAATGATAACTTGAGAAATTTTCAAATGAATCTCTTGATGTTTGGTGTGTGGTTCAGCTTTGAGAACATGCATGTGATCGTGAAGTTGGAGTCAAGTTTTTACCAGAATTTTACATCTTTATTCTTTAAAAAAGCTAATGTCACAAAAAGTCATCTTTTGTCTGAGCCTGTATTCCGTCATTTTCCAGTCAATTTTTTTAAACTTGGCACAGATGTCATCCAGCATGGGTACATGCGCACCTGAGATTTTGAGTTTAGTCAGTGTCATTTTGGTGGAGTTATTGCCATTTTTCGATATGAATCTTACTTGCTGGGATGCATCTTTCTCTGAACCTGTATTCTGTCATTTTCCAGTCAATTTTTTCAGAACTTGGCACAGATATTAACCATCATTGGAACCTGTGTTAGCCAATCCTTCAGTTACCCACTGTGTCGGGGGACACTGTGGTCGGTCAACCTTTTATTTAACTGGGCTACACCAGGCAACCCTGCTGGTATAAACTAATAACTTCAGTTTGATAGTAAGATTTGATCTGCATAGTATTTCTATTCGCAGCCGATTAACTTATTACTTAATAATTTAAATAATTTTCAAATTTCAGGTGTTAATCATGTAATTAACAACTTGGATTATATACGGCAAGATGAGAAGCCAGCTGTGATCAAAGTTGATATTCATCGTAAAGTCAATGAATCTCCACAACACAAAGTCAGTGACAAAAACTCAGAAGAAGAACAAAGAGAAATTGTTGTTTCTGAATCATCAGGAACTTGGTTTACACCTTCACCAAACTCACCAACCAAAAAATCTGGCAAAACAACACAGTTTGTAGTGCCTCCGCCAAGAACTCAGACTGAAGAAGAAAAGCTTCCTGGCACATTAATGGTGTCTCAAAAAAGTTTTCACGAAACTCCAGTCAAACCTGATAGCCGGTCAACAACAAGGAGCAATTCACCCACGAAAGCACAAAAGAAACGACCTCACACAGCAACAGGGATACCAAAGGATTCAACAAAAGTTGTGAGATTCGCAGATAAAAGGACGCCAGTTGTGGACAGTGGCGTGATATACACGGTTCGGTCTAGTTCAGCATCAATGCTAAAGCACGAGGAGAGGAGCCAAATTGTGAAGGAGGCTGAACATAAACAATCATGTGATCCAAGAAACTTGTTTGATTTCACAAATTCTGGTGGTGATCATGATGATGATAATAGAGACAATGAAAACAAGACGTTACCTTGTCATCTGGTTTCTGGGTCTACAACTAAAAATGATGTGGGTGGTCATGAATCTAACAACCATGAAAACGGAGGACAGCCAAGTTCAGGAGATGGGAAGTCAGTTGGTAATAGCTACCAGTATAACGCTGAATCATTCAGTGATGTGTTTGGATTTTCTAAAAACTTTTCGAACCTGTCTGTTTCCGAAACTTATAATGCACTCAATAAAGATGGAAATATTAAAAGTGAATTGGAAATCAACTCGTCAAATATGTATAATAAAAACTTCAAATCTGATAATGCTGCAGCAAAGGAAACATCTAGTTGTACTAGTGGTGTGGTGAACATTGTTTCCTTTGAGCCTTATGAGAGAAATTCTCTGAAAAAGAATTCATCAGGAGTATCTCAAACTCTTGTTCATAATAGACCACCATCAGGTAAAAAGACAGGTAAAAGTTCTTCATCTCAGGTTTCTGGCAAATCGAGCAAAAACACATCGTCTATCTCCAGCAATAAGAAACAATCTGCGGATTATGGCGATACACAAAAACATTGTAAAAGCAACCAGACTTCAGTCCAAAATTTGAACTCAATATATGGTTCTAAATCAGGTAAAGGAAAGAAAAGTATAAAAAAGAAAAGCCTATCAAAACGAATTAACAATAGGAGACGCGGTGTTGAAGGTACATCAGGTAATTCTGCAGGATGTGAAGTGACATCAGATTATAATGGTGCTATTGAATCTGAGGAAGTTAACACTGATATCACGGAAACTGAGGTGCTACACAATTATCTGGACAAAGAAAAAAACGTTTGTGTTAACATTCCTGTGTCTGTTGCAGATTCTGGAATCAGTCAAAGTTTCAATACTGACAATGAGAACAATAACAATCAGTCTATACTATTCAATGTCAAGGACAATCAAATAAGTGAAGCCAATGTAAATTATAACAGCGAAATATTGCTTGACGCTGATGACTTCTACCCAAATGCAGGCAGCGGTAGTTCAGTTTCTGACACTGGAGTTGAATCCATGACAACATTTGATGACCTTGAGGCTGAACTAGATACTATTATCAAGGATATAAATGTGAGAATAAGTGACAGTGCTTCGAAGCTTGACGAGGAAAATTCAGTTGCTGCCAGCTTGAGCATCAATTCTCTTCTCGACGGCATACCTCCTGGTTGTGAACACCGTGGCTACATTTCAAAAATACTGCAGTACAAGCAGGATTGTTTAAAATATGGAAAGAGGTGCCTTACTGCTTGCCACGTGAAAGAAACATGTGATCCCGCGAGCTTTGATGTAATAGAAGGACCATCAAGGACAGTAACTCAGGGCAGTCAGCGTGTACTTGATTCAGGGCTTGGAGGAATCATAAGTGATTTGAGTGATCACCTGGTGTTAGATGACTGTTCAGATGAAGATGCTATGAATTTTGATTCCTCAGCATTCTCTTTAAAAAGCGATGGTAGAAGTTCATTAGTTCCAAAGCAATGCAAGGTGAGTTCATGATGATATACCTCGTATGTACACTGATGGTGTCAAGTTATTTTGCTGTAATGGGCTGATCCCATTCATTATGCTATTGTGGAATGGGTATTATACCCTGGGCAAAAATGAATGGAATGATATTTGGTGACCGGAGTAATAAAATAGCATTGTTACAACTGCAAACAAACATAATTTTTATTGAGGAAATTTGACAAAACCCACATTGGGCGTGTTGAATAGACGAAGACTTAGGCAAATTAGAAAAATATCTGATATTCACAATGAAACTAATGAGAATTTTGACTTTTATCGAACAAGAAAATACTACCAGTAAATTTAGAACAACCTTGACACTAGTAAGTATCTAAAAATTTAGCGCCAGTGCAGCACCCATCGTGAAAGGGTTAATAGCCACTGGAGTTCAACGCTCGAATAAAAATTAGTCCCACGCTCCCATTGTGGTGTTTTGTGTTACTATAATGACCTAAAATTCACTTTGACATTGTGTAATTACTATAGAGAATCATTCTATCATTCATTTCTAGCCAATAAAATTCTGTTCTCTCCACAGGGACAAGTTAAAATCCACCAGAATTGTCGTATCGCTCACCGAAAAACATAATGCTTGAAAAGTTTGAATGACAAAATATGTCATTCAAAGATGTCTTTTGAGGGATTTCCAATGTTTACCTATGATTTTTTTTCCTCTGCCCAATTCGATTCTGATTTGATATCGATGTTTGACATTGCTGAGTCACCTGATTTGATTTGAGATTCCTCGAGGGCCCTAATCTACAGGAAATGAAATGTGCATGATAAATGAGGTGAAGGTCACCATTTAAATTTAGGTTGCTTTGGAAAGGTAGCTCTACAAAACCTGCCTCAGATGGGTGATACATGTACTAGTATTCTGTCTTAATTTTTCGGCTGTTTCTTTGACCATATTTTTTTCTATACCATCAGGAAACTGAACACAAAGACACAACTCATCAAAAAAACAGGTGAGTGCACACTGGTCCAGGCCTGAGATTAAGGTGTCTGTCATTTTGAAAATGAGGTCCCCAGAGACCTCATTCTGCTTAGCCCTCATCTTCTCTGGAAAGTTTCTGCATTATAAAATTTCTATAGAAACTTCTTCACATATATTCTATTTCTTTTTTAGTTTAGTTTCTCTGTATCCCCAAATTGGCAGATGACACATTGCATAATCGAGGTTCCCAATGGGAACTTCAATGTGAGTTTTCAAATCTCATGCAGAGTGAGGTCCCCAGGGGGTGAATTTGGTGATTATAGCCCGCTATGCGGGATAGCATAACTAAATTCACCCTCTGGGGACCTCATTCTGCAAATAACAGGCACACTAAACTCAGGCTTGCACTGGTCACTGCTGTTTTAACCCTTTATATACTAGATACACATTGCTAGTACAAATTTAGTTCCCTTAGAAAATGTTCAGATAAACTAGAACTTATTATCTGAACATTTCCCATCATTGAATAGGAATCCTTCTGCACTCAGGGGGAGAGGTCTTACACAAACTTCCATACACAGGGCTATGTCTACGGGTGGTCCTGAGCCCAGAAAAACACAATTTTTTTCGTTTGCTTGAAATTAGTATCCTAAATAATAGCATTTTAGTACGAGGGTGAATATATACATGTATTTTGCAATACTGAAGTGGTTATCTTTGCCTTAGGTTGAACCGAGGTCTCAAGTCTATTCCAGTATGTTTGGGACTGTTTGCCATAACATGGACAATAACACCAGGTTGAGGGAATAATTCAAATTTAACTGGAGATATATTTAACATAAAAAGTAGAAATAATTTATCAAACTTAAATTGTATCATATCCCACAGGGTTCTGTAACGCACTCCACTGCCCTGACATGTATCAGCTTGGATCGCATAAAAAAATGCCATAAACACACTACAAGATAACTCGTAGTCGGCACAGAGCAACGCCATTGAATGGTATTTTTGCTATGTGCCAACCACAAGTTATCTCGTACCCACACTTTGCCACATTTTTCTCATGAGTACTTCATTAGATGATCATGTTCGATATTGTAAATAATAAACATGTGCTGACTTGACCTTTTGGAGTAGTCTGTACTAGTTCTGGCTAGTTAACTCATTGTCACAGCCGGGGAATATTGTAACATTCCAGGTTTAGTTGGGTGGCGCTGGGTGCCAACTTCAAGTTATCTTGTAGCTATTTTTTGACAAATAAAATATAATATACTTCAAAATTGATGTCTATTATTCAAATACACAAACTAACTCGTCATTATTCTGGAGTGCAGAATGTTATGGACTTTTGTGGATCTTATCAGACAGCACAATGGAGTTGGGGGTCAATGCGTCAGTACCCTAGTAAAAATAAAAGGTTGCGGCAGACCTCTGCACAGACCTCTGCGCAGCCACCTCCGCAACCTTCACCGCAGAGGTCTGCATTTGGAACGCTCTGCGCAACCTTCGCAACCCTCTGCGCAACCTTCGCAACCCTCTGCGCAACCTTCGCAACCCTCTGCGCAACCTCTTTCGCAACCTTCGCAGCCCTCTCCGCAACTACATTCGCAGCCTTCGCAACTCTCTCAGCAACCTCTTTCGCAACCTTCGCAATCTTCGCAGCCCTCTGCACACCTCTTTCGCAACCCTCTCTGCAACCTTCGCAGCCATCTACACAATTTCACATTCCTTTCCACAACCTTTGCAACCCTCTCCATAACCTCTTTCACAGCCCTCTCTGCAACCTCTTTACAGCCCTGTTCACTGCCTATTTTGCAATGGTATCGGCAACTTTGTCTGCAACCCTACTTGTGAACCCATTTGTAATAATATGGTAGCTGAATCACTATGATATTGCAACTTGTTCACAATGATAGTGGAATCCTTTCTGCAAACAGAAATGGATCACACACATACATGTATACAATGTAGTATATTTAGCTTCATATTCTGTTATTTGGATCACATTCTGTGAATCACAATAGTACAAATCACAAAAAATAGATAGATCACAGCCAAATTCCACTTAAAATCTCCTGGAATTGACTAGTCAAAAGTTTTCAAGATAACACTATTTAATATTACTGACAGTACATGTATATAAAAAAATTTAAAAACCCATAAATTATTCTATTATAAATATCTTCTTTTTTGTATCTGTTTCTGCTTGCTGGCTCCTTGAGAACTTCTAGTTAATTGCCTCGTTAACCATGGCTATATATGTAATAGTTGGTATTCCATCTGGCCCAGTCTTCATGTAAGCTGTAACACAATAATTACAATAATTTACTTGCAATTTAGGTTTAACAATTTAAATGAATCATGTTTGGAAAATTAATTTCATGCCCATGCAATAAACAAAGAGTTAATTACCCCCCTATCAGCATTTCATGCCCAATACACAAAGCTAGTTACCACCGCCCCAATCATCATTCCATGCCCTATATACAAAGCTATAACTATAGTTACCCCCCCACCATCATTTCATGCCAATAAAGAAAGCTAGTTATAATCCCCCATCTTTATTTCATGCCAAATAAACAATACCCCCCCATTATTTCATGCCCACTAAACAAAGCTAGTTACCTCCCCCCCCCATAATTTCATGCCCAATAAACAAAGCTTAAGTTAACTATATATATGCCCCCTCCCTAATCTTAATTATCCCCCATAATTTCAAGCCCAATAAACTAAGCTTGTCAACTCTCCCCCATCATCATCCCATGCCCAAAGCTAGTTACCCCCCCCCCCCCATCATGTTATGCCCAATAAACAAAGCTAGTTAACTACCCCCCCCCCCCCCATCATCATTTCATTCCCAAAGCTAGTTATCCCACCATCATACTTTCATGCCCAATAAACAAAGCTAGTTATCCCTTATCATTATTTCCCCCCCCCCATCATCATCATCATAATATGCACAATAAACAAAGTTAGCTATAAGTCTTCAACAGTTCAATAATATGCTTACCAGTTTCTGGAATCCACTGGCCTGCAGCTATATATCTTCTCGGAATGATTCCTTCCAATTGATTTTGAATAGTTTTTTCAGTTTTAGAAAATAGTTTATCCATTCCTGCAAGCTCAGTTATCTTGAAATATTTATACAGTCCTTGCTATTAGTCTCCAAAGTTGTAGAATGTAACAATTCACAAATCCTAAACAGAACATTATGAACAAAGAAAATATACCAGTAACAGTTAAATTCAAATTTAACAAATAACACAAGAAGTTAGGAACACATGTTGTCTGACCCAGTCAGTGGATTAAATTACAGAAGTATTTATAGAAATTTTAATTTGGTCAGTGGCTTCTGATAATTAAACCTCTGCTCTGTAGCATCACAATATACTGTGTGGGTTTACAATCTTATGGCAAACATTAATGAAAGTCCTAGGTTTTCCTGTGACTGGGAATTTATTAATTCTAATCTTTTCCTAGTCTAGGAGTGGGAATTTATAGTCAGTAATAATTTAGATTTTTTTTTGTTGGAAAATATTTTTTTGGTAGGTCTGTTGGGTAACCGCGGACACACATTTTTTTGTTTGGGTTTAACACATTCCTCCGACATCCTCCTACGGAGCACTATGTGAATGTATATCTTAAATGGAAATTTTGAAATTGAAATGTTTCGACTTAGAATATTTTTCTTGTAACAATCGACTTAGAAATATTCTGCCATTTGGAAATGTGGACTCTCTACCTTCGCAACCCTGGACTTAGACTATTTCTGATTATTTCCTTCCTGCTGCCTTGTCCGCAACCTTCGCAGCCTTGTACGCAACCTTCGCAGCCTTGTACGCAACCTTCGCAGCCTTGTACACAACCTTCGCAACCCTCGACTTAGAATATTTCTGATTATTTCCTTCCTGCTGCCTTGTTCGCAACCTTCGCAACCCTCTTCGCATCCTTTGCAGCCTTCTTCGCATGCTTCGCAACCCTCTTTGCAACCTTCGCAACCTTTGCAGCCTTCGCAAGGGTTGCGCAGAGGTCTGCGGCAACCCCCTATTTTTAATAGGGTATAACCATACTTTCGGCCTCAATTAGGTCGCTTCATTCATGAGATGCAGTGGCATCGCTCACATCACATAGATATTTGGGCTTCCTAAAATGGTTCAAATCAAGTTTACAGCAGAACATCTAGATCTCATATAAAGTATTTTTGGTAAGTATATAAAGAGAATTTGAATTACGATATGATTCTTATC
This sequence comes from Siphonodentalium dalli, assembly GCA_032622095.1. Lineage (NCBI taxonomy): Eukaryota > Metazoa > Mollusca > Scaphopoda > Gadilida > Siphonodentaliidae > Siphonodentalium > Siphonodentalium dalli. The sequence continues at coordinate 122,131,527 of CP136069.1, read as the reverse complement.
GATATATTGCGCTCATACTACGACAATCTGAACCATTTTTCTAACTAATGAAAGCCATACAGCAAACAACAAGGCATACACATAACTAAGCTTAACAGGGAACATAATTATCCTGAATAGTAAATAGACTGAATTTGCGATCTGAGATTTGGCAAACCAGTCCAAAGTTCATGAACAAATGTTCTACACTATATAGTGCAATACCATTTGAGACAGAACATAACATCCACTACAATAAGATACACATGCATGTATACATGTACGCATCCAATGTTATTAATATACCTATACCAATGTGTGTGCATGGTGTGTGTGTGAGCAGTGCACAATATGTCAACCCCCCCCCCCCCCACCATTCCCGTCTATATCTATTCAATCGTTGTTGTCAAATATTGTTCTGTATAGAAATGAGCACTCCGTCCATCCATTTTGTGAAGCTTGGTATGCAAGCCTTGAAATAGTGTGCCTGTCATTTGCAGAATGAGGTCCCCAGAGGGTGAATTTAGTGATGCTACCCCGCATAGCGGGCTAGCATTACCAAATTCACCCTCTGGGGACCTCATTCTGCTTACACATCAGCAGAATGAGGTTCCCAGAGGGTGAATTTGGTGATGCTAGCCCGCTATGCGGGGTAGCATCACTAAATTCACCCTCTGGGGACCTCATTCTGCAAATGACAGACACCCTATTTCAAGGCTTGTATGTGATCTTCATGTAAGATAGTCTCTGTCATTCATATTTCTGTCTGGTCCAATCATTGCTGATGGAGATATGCCCTTTTTTACTTAGAATTTGTTGATTATTATGTTGTCTGGATGATAACTTAACCCTTTGATGTCTGGAGCTTCATGAAATTTTGCAAAAACCCTGTGCCAAGCATTCTGTTATATATGCAAGTTGCCAATAGGGCACCTCACATATATAAGAGAATACATTGGCCTAACAATAATTTACCTTGGCCTTGTAAGCCAGTGCATTGGCACTGCATTCTCTTATATATGTGAGGCTCCCTATGTAAGACTCGCATATATAAGAGATTGCACAGGCACATGGTCTTTAATGCTGCACTAGCGCAGCTACCACCATGAAAGGATTAAGTTAAAGTTCTTCAATATCTTTCAAATTTAGTTTGTGGATTAATCACATGAAAATCCAGGTCAAGTTTGTATTTTGGTTTGGTCCGACCATTTCTGACAGAGTTATACCCCTTTTCGACTTGAAATTTGCTGAATATTTTGCTTTCCAGATGATGCATGTAACTCGTTATAGTTATGTGATAGCGTTCAAATTTAATATAGAATGGATTAATACAGGTCATGTTTGTATTTGGGTTCAAACCGACCATTTTTCTGATGGAGTTATGTCCCTTTTCGATATACTTTGAAATGGTCGGTAGGAATGTATTATAAGTTATGGGACGCTTAGTGGTTGGATATGGCGTCATGTGAGGCGAAGTGAGATCAATATTAGGCGAGGCTGTAGGCCGAGCCTAATATTGATCTCGCTGAGCCTCACATGACACCATATCCGACCACTAAGTTTCCCGTAACATATTTATTATGTCAGTGGACAAAATCCAGCATATCCCTTTAATTAATTGTCGCTGTAATTTATTGTAATTTGGTAAGACTAATGTGTTATCTATGGCCATTAACTTATGTAATGTCACAGTGACCTGTCATGGGCGTTGAACGTCAACGCATTGAGTCAATGGCTAATTACCAGAAGTAGGACAACTTGTTGAGTTTGATAGTTAATTTATGAGTGTTTAGAATTCCTCAAATATATTGCATGCAGGTTTTTGTAAATGGTACTATGTCTTTAAATTAACAGAAAATGATTTCCGACAGATATCCCCTTTCTTGGAGTCAAAATACACCAAAAATATTCCCGAGGCGACTGAGTTTCTGAAAAAAACAAGATGACGGATAAGCACCCGACATTGATTTCATATTAGCTAGGTCACCGACCTAATATGGTTCATATACCATCACTCTATATCAACGCTGATTGGATAATTGCAAGAGCTGACATAATAATAAGTATTTTTCAATCCTTGAAATTAAAATATTCAATATTGTGCTCATATATTTCAGCATTAATCTAGGTCAACCTTTGGAAATAAAGGCAGCCCAAAAGCCACTCTCAAGACCAAGGTAAAACTAACATCATGTATCTCTCAAAATAAGTACATTTGTAAATAACTATTTTGTGTGATGTTTCATTAATTTTTTTGGCAGAGATAATTAAAATCCCATGTCACCAGGTTTATCCTTTCATTGTTTTCACAAAATTAAATTTTTTCTAACCATTACATGGTCAGATGTAGAAATACCTAGATATACATTATTACTATTATGCACACTTGAGAATATTTGTTTTGTTCATAAATAGTCTCATCTCTTTTAAATTTATGGTGTGGTTAGAAAAAGTATTTGGTATTGAAATTAACAGTATTGGTAAAATAGTTGTCATTGTAATTACTTATCAATAATTCTGGCCTATAATTATCCCCCGCCACCAAATTTGTGTGCAGGGGATATAGAAATGGGTTCCGTTCGTCTGTCCATCTGTCTTGCCATTTGTCGAGCCAGCTGTCTTGCTGTCCCGAAAAGTTGTCTGGGGGTTATTTCGAACAATAACAAGAGGATTTTTTAAACGAGTTTGCAATCTAGACCCAGGTGATTGTAATTTATTGGCTTTGCAATTAAATTTGATGCCCAAACTACAACAAATATTAACCAATCTCATACAAATATTAACTGATATCAATTATATTTTAGCATATATTAAAATTTCACATCCCAAACTTTGCCCACCTAGGCGGGGGATATACCCCCATCAGCGACTGCTTGTTGTAACTGACCTGATAAATTCCAAATTGAATCCAGACATATAAACGTGAAGAGGGCCTCACCAAATATTCTAGTACTAAGCAACCTATAATTTTCCATCAATATAAGCTCTCCCTGAGAGCTTTCCAATGAATGGCAACAAGCCATATTTCCGACTAAATCCTGAAAAGTTACCCATAATTCTGCTATAGTTAAGGGGTCGATTAATTAGAGCATTACTGTAGGATTATGTTGAATATATGACTAATACATACCATTAACATTGCCAGAGAAGATGATCTACATTTATTGCATAAAACAATCTTTGTATGCTTGAATTTCCTCAATTATTTGGGGGGAAAAAAATTATAAAAGTTCTCATTGAAATTTACATAATTTCCCAGTGACACATGCATGTACTTATTGGAATTACCTAGCTGTAATTAATAACTTTTCCAAGTAATTGACTTGAAACTAAATAGTCACCTATGGATCTACCATTATATGTTATGAGCCTTTGATAGTTGTATTCATCCTCTTTGCTGCTGTATGTTCGTACTGAATATGGATGTAAAATTTCACTCTGCTATATGTCCATACCAGAGCTGTTAACCCTTTACCCAACAGAAGGGCCCTGTGCCAATGCATTCTCTTATATATGCGAGTCGACCATAGGTCGCCTCGCATATATAAGAGAATGCATTGGCTTAACACATTAAAAATTATAAAATTGTTAAAGAATGTAAGAAAAAATGGTAAAAAAATATTTTTTTAGGCCAATGCATTCTCTTATATATGCGAGGCGACCTATGGTCGACTCGCATATATAAGAGAATGCATTGGCACAGGGTATAACTGTAACCATCACAATGTGGTCAAGGAGCCGGTTCCAATGATATCCATATTTGTATGGTTCTATTGAGACAGACCGAAGATATTTTAGGCTGTTGAAGCTTTATTTGGCCATTTTTGGCCGTTTTGTTGGGTAAAGGGTTAAGGATTGTCTGTGAGACTCCCAGATTGCCATGGCAATTCCGCAAATACGGAGTATGGACCTACTTCTACATACTAGCAATTAGCCATTATTCATAAACTGGAACTGGAGATTGTTGCATAGGAACCATTGTATCTGAAACTGTGTATAATGTTCTGGGATTGTTTCACGTTTATATGTGTGGAGCTCCGTGGTCCAGTGGTTAGCGCGTTGGACTTGTCTTCGCTGTCAACACAGCGAGGCGAGTTCGCGGCTGGCTGGTGGTCTGTTGTGAGTTTCCACACAGCAGTGGCTTGGCCGACTTGAGCGATGTGCAATTGTTGGATTGTACACTGTTTGAATCTCGCGCCAAGTTGTGACCCTTGAGCAAGGTCGCTCGTACTGTGTCTGCTTTGCACCACCCATGCATTACAAGGGTACCTGATAATGAGCAGTGAAAGATCTTGTCAGTATGCTAGCCATATGGTATCCTCGCATACTCCCGGCTGTACCTCCCCCTGTCCCCGGGGAGCAGTAGATGGTTACTGAATGTTCAGGCTCATCAGGGTAATAATTGTAAAACTTTGAGCGCTTTGGGCCTCATGGGAAAGGCGCTTTACAAATGCTATACATTATTATTATTTATTGTGAATTATAATAACCTTTGAATGGAGTCAGTTTTAGGGTTTTCATGATATTACCATTTTATTTTTCCACTGGAAAATAGCCACAATGTCATGATGTGATTCAGCGCTGAAGAGGTTAAAAATTTGTATTCTCCAGCTTGTTATTTTGTTTTCAGATCAGCAAAGAAGACTCAGATCCAGTATACCACATCATGTGTGCTTCCTCCTTTATGCTTCAAGATTAATGCCAAACCACCTCCAGGCTACCTGTTTTTATTTGCATATGGCATGAATATGAATGCACAAAGGTAACATTTTTATTAAAATATGTTGTCGTCAACCTTTGATGCTTTCATGATGGGAGCTTCACTGGTGCAGCATTAAAGATCCTGTGCCAGTGCATTCTCTTATATATGCGTGTCTCCAATAGAGAGATTCACATATATAAGAGAATGCACTGGCTTACAAGGTCAAGGTAAATATTGTTGGGCCAATGTATTCTCTTATATATGTGAGGCTCCCTATCACATATATAAGAGAATTCATTGGCACAGGGTTTTCGTCAAATTTCAGGAAGCTCTAGTCATGGAAGTGTTAAGTAGCCAAAAGGAGAATGAAATATTCAAATATCATAAATTGCTGAACCATATGAACTGATTATGGAAGGTGTCAAATACATTAAAGGTACCGATTCGATGGTCCCCATATAATCAGATTCCAGCAACAACAAATTCCGCTAAAGTTATCAGAATCGATTAATTGCCCAAAAATAATGCTAACAGTCAACTATAGTATAAAATTTCCCAAAATGTGTTATTTTTCAATATTTTGTTCAACAAAATATGGCCGGATTTTCAAATTTCAAAGCCACTTGATTTTAGAGTTATCCATCTTCATCTGCAATTTGGTCTGAGACCTTTTTACCAGGCCACAAATGAGTACACATTTCGAGAAATAACAAATGTCAAAAATTTATATCTGATCACTGAGCTTTGATGGGTGGGTTCCTCAACTTAAATAAAATATTTTTAATCCCTGAAGCCAAAGAAAAAAAATCTCCAATAATTGACATGTACAGTAGCCAGTTTCACCCACACGTACATGTAGCTTGTAACGACGTGCTGCTATTACAAACGAAAGCCACATATAACCACTACGACTACCTGTACCAAGTCATTTTGTTCTGATAATTTGTTTCCAATATGAAACTTGAAGCAAAAATCAATAATCCATTTTATTATACACTCAACTGTGGATTATCAAAAAAATTGTGCTAATTAAATTTTGTTATACCCCCCCCCCCCCCAGAAGGGGATATAGATGTTTCCAATTTCACATCCGCTCTCGTGTGCGACCGATTCACTTGCATGTACCAATGTGCTTCCAGAATATTTTCAAAATACTCGCGAATCAGTAGAGTTAAATCCTTTACTGTTATTATCATAGTTATAATAAAAATCTATTTTTTATTGAAATTTGACACAATTATGAGGGAAATAAACAGAAGAATATGGGAATTATATTTCTTGCTACTGTATTCTGCAAACAGGCATTGATCAGCTGTTGGCTTCGATACATCGATTGAAGGTGATGACATATGAGAACATATTTATTGTTGTAAATGGCGAATTTCTTTTGGAAGCACATATAATAAAAATATGATCTAGTGTTTTTTGAGTGCATACCAAAAATTATGTCATTTGTGAACGAGACAAATATTTATTTTTGCTCGTGCAAGCTGCTTGTGAAAATAAAAAAATTTCTCGCTCACACATGGGACATGACATAATTTTCTGTATCCACTCCAAAACAGCAGATATCCTCTATTTTTATAACCAAGGAGATAATTATCAATGGGTGGTGATTTACCTACGCAAAGGATTTTATTATCCCCCGCCAAATTTAAAATTTGCGGGGGATACAGTATTGGGTTCCGTCTGTCCGTCCGTCCGTCCCGAATTTGTAAGTGTCATAACTTGAACAAATGTAAATGGTTTTCAAAGATTTTTGGTATATGAGTTCACCTGACCATTACCTAGAATGAGTTCGCAAGCCAGGTCTGGCTAGATATTTTTACCGGAGTTATTGGACTTTGTTTATTATTTTTGTCGAATTTACCAAATAGCAAATAGACGACGTCACAGGGCTCATTTCCACAAATCTCAACAGATTTAAAAGATATGTGGTATATGAGTTCACCTGACCATTACCTAGAATGAGTTCGCAAGCCAGGTCTGGCCGGATATTTTTACCGGAGTTATTGGACTTTGTTTATTATTATTGTCGAATTTACCAAATAGCAAATAGACGACGTCACAGGGCTCATTTCCACAAAAGTCAAGGGATTTCAAAGATTTTTGGAATATGAGTTCACTTGACCAGTATCTAGAACGAGTTGAAAAAAACCAGGTCCGGCCGGATATTTTCAGCAGAGTTATTGGACTTTATTTATTTTTTTGTGTGCAAATTGACGACGTCACAGGGCTCATTTCCACAAATGTCAGTCAAAGATTTTTGGTATATGAGTTCACATGACTAATGCAGAGTTATTGGACTTTGTTTATTATTTTTAGTGCAAATGGACGACGTCATATGGCTAATTTCCACAAATGTCAGTCCTAAAATGAGTTTGCAAGCCAGGCTTTTTGACAAAATCCCACCTCTTGTTGAGAATGCACTTCCCCAACTGCACATTTCGGCAGAGAACGCAAACATTATTGACAATGCACTTCCCCAACTGCACATTTCGGCGGGGGATACCGCCGTCTGCGCAGGGTTCGTGCTGGCCCAAAATTTCCAGGTGCCAACAATGTTGCCATTTGCATTATTTTTAGAGCCACTTTATACTTTCTGTTGCCACTTTCTTTCCGACCAAGATTTTTTGGAGCCACTTTTGAAAAAAAAACACAAACAAGCAAATTACCTATTATATGTATATATTTATTTTATAGTTGTACGTAACAATCACTATGCCATTAAACATATTTAATTACCATTCTTTTAGTAACAATTACACTTTTTCAAAATTAATATCGAAGATTTTCGGACGATCCGAGTAAACCCGAGAAGTTCCGATTAACAATAATGATGAACATAAATGGTAGAATTACATCCCATTTTAAACAATCGGATATCCTCGGCAATTTCCGTCTACGCCGTACTTGTGACGTTCCGAATACAATTGGTGTGAAAATGACAGAAATGAATGATAGAGTTACTCCCCGTTGTACATAGCGTGATATTTAAATATAATTATAAACATAGTATACATACCTTTGGTTAGCTCGTGTTTCAGAATAAGATCTTTCTTCATGATACTACAACCAGTTACGAACATGTTGTTAACATTCGCAGCACGGCATGTAGAACAGAACATAACATTTTTGTCTCCATCGAATGATAGCCATTCGCGAGATATTTTCCACTCATTTCGGAATTTTCGTTTTGGCGAACTTGCAACTTTTTGTGGCGTTCTCGTGACATTTGGCACTATGGTATGTTGCTCGGTTTAGGTGGTGTAGCACACGTCGATGTTAAATCAACCACTGTGTTTGGACTATCGGTATTATCTGAATGTTCGAAGAAATCAGTAACTTTCTTCATTTTAGGAGGATGTTGCGTGTCTGATGCATTGTTGCTAAAATCTAACTTGCGCTTACGATTCATATTTGTTGTATGTCACAGTTTGTGAAAACTCAGTTACGAATGACATATTGATGGTAATTTATCTAACACCTACTATCAATACAGAGCTTCCTAACGATGTAGACCCAAGGAAGCCCTTTGTTTGGCTAATGTTTGTCAAATTAGAGTCAATAGCCGTGCTTAGTGTTATTATCGAGTAGAAATTCGAAACCCTTTCACCACAGCGATAAAATAAGTCGATCTGACATAAGCCGCGAATCTATTATAAGCTTTTAATTAGGACCCAATTAGCTATGTCGCGACCGGATATCAATGTGTGTTTTGTTTCCGACCGATTGACTGTAAGCTTAATATTTTTTTATTATATGCCCGATGGGTACAAATTGCCAAAAAGCTAGGTGCCACTTTTTGTAGCCAATCGGGATTTTTTTGGAGCCATTTAATTTTTTTTATAGCAATTTGCTAATTTGGCAATAGGCAGCGCGAACCCTGCGTCTGCGACTGCTTGTTTTGATTTTGAAGCTGGTTAACCCTTTCATGAAGAGAGCTGCGCTTGTGCAGCATTAAAGATCCAGTGCATTCTCTTATATTATATATGTATATGAGTCTCCCATAGGGAGCCACGCATAGTGCACTGGCTTACAAGATCAAGGTAAATATTGTTAGGCCAATGTATTCTCTTATATGGGAGCCTGACATATGTAAGAGAATGCATTGGCACATAGTTTTCGTAAAATTTCAGGAAGCTCTTGACATACGAATACTACACTTGTCATGAATTCATTCCAATTCTTGTCCCTTATATCATGCAGACTTCTTGGGTATGTGTATTGCTATTATTGCAACATTGCTGTCTTTTGTGGAAGTATGTGGTTGGGAATATTGACGCATATCAATTCACATTTATGAATATGCCAAATTGAAGATGAAGATAACATACTTCTATTGCTTATTGGTTTATTTCATGACTTAACCACCAAAATGATGGCAAATAAATGGTGATTAACAAAATGCTAACATCTTAACTTGTGAATAATAGAAATCCTAGGATGATATGAAGTTACATAAACTCTTTGTGAAAGCAAGCGCATGTGCAGCATCGAAGTGCGTAAACATGTAAATGACAAGGAATGCTTATTTAGTTATCTGATAACAAACTGTCACCTGCTCTAGACAGTTACGAGCAGGAGATAAATAACTTGTGTCTCACTCAAGCACTGGTGACAACCCTGTAATTATTAACCCTTTCCTGATGGGAGCTGTGCTGGTGCAGCATTAAATATCCTGTGCCAGTGCATTATCTGATATATTCGAGTCTCCGATAGGGAGCCTCGCATATATAAGAGAATGCACTGGCTTACAAGGTCAAGGTAAATATTGTTAGACCAATGTATTCTCTTATATATGTATTGTTAGGCCAATGTATTCTCTTACATGTATATATGCGAGGCTCCCTATGGAAGACACGCATATATGAGAATGCATTGGTACAGGGTTTCCGTAAAATTTCAGGAAGCTCCAGTCATGAAAGGGTTAACATGCTGATTAAACATTTACTCTATTTATGTTGGAGTACCTAGCCTGGAGGGCGAAGTTTTCAACTATGGTTCCTCAAAGCTGTCATTTTACATGGTTTTTTGAAATATGTCGAGATTCAACACACACATTCATATTCTTATGAAATGGCTGTTTCATAAAGAGTAATGAATATTAATGCCATCAAAATCAAAGCCATTTACAGCACAAAGCGGGGTAGCGTCACTAAATTCACACTCTGAGGATCTCATGCTCTGTTCAGTGTTGAACTTATTTTATTATATTGTCTATTTTCAGACTGCAAACATATATACAGAGAGAGGTATCAGAGAGGTACTGGGGTTTGTTGTTTGGATTTGAGCTGGTTTTCAACAGAAAAAGTAAGTAAATTATAAGATAACTGCAACAATATATAGTCACGCCATGGATGTATGTGAGGTATTCCTATTGACTTTATAATTGATTTCCCCACAACACTTTGAATGTAAGCTGCAGATTTTTTTTACCATCATATCTGCCCATAATGAAACCTATAGTGTATCATAATTTATAACTAACGCCATGCAGTCTTTTCTGAGGTCATGCGCACGTTAAAAAAATATTATTTATTTCTGTGGCACACGCCAATGAAGCTTAAGAAATTTCCACCCATGGCCATTATAATCCAAACAGTCCATAACAGTTTGTTTATAGCTTCCATGTGGTTTATTTTGTAAAAATTCACTTAATAAAATATCATTGACACAATTTTTACTGAGTTTGCAGACGCAATTCATCACATGTATGGACTGGAAATTTGAATCTGGGGGGGGGGGGGGGATGAGTATGTTCGATCTGAGTTCAGCGCAATTTTGTATAAAAACAAAATATTTTTTTCTGACATTAAAGTGAATAAAAAAGTTGCATGTGCATGGTTTCGGTACCATATCATGAATGCGGTTCTGAGAAATGGGAAATTGACTTTGTGTCACCTAATATATTATTGGGAACTCAACTTTTTAGCAATTGGAAAACCAAATTAATACAAGTTATTTTACACAAAAAATTTAATCAATTCTTCTTCAAGGAAGTAAACAGCATTTTTTATTTTGTTTTGTCTATACATGTATACTTTAGCCTACTACTTGACTAACTGTCTAACTCCCTCAATAGCTACACATGAGGACGCTGGATGCTTTCCAAACTTACAGCTGAACAGTTCGGAGTCCGTAGAAGGCTGTATTTATCTGATAACTCCAGAAGAACTGGCTATGCTCGATGCATTCATGGGGTATCCAAAGGTTAGTCAACTCAATAGCTGACATTCTTTTGATCCGTATGCCAGAATTGATCTCAGTCCCTTCTGTAAAGTTTTCGTGTTGTGGCGTGGTGATCAGAGATGAATGTTTAACTTGACTATTATTCCTTTATTTGTAAGCATGCACCATCAGAGTTCCCGCGGGACCTTAAAAACCGGGGAAAACCCTGAAAATACATTTTCAAGGCCCTTGATAACCCTTGAATCCAATCCCTCCCTCCTTGAAACCCCTGGAAAATGCTCATTTGAAATGATCGCAGAGAGTTAGGAAATTAGTTCTTTCTAACTGCACCAATCAGAAGTCGAGCTGAGTCCAAACATTTATGATTGGCTTATTTCCAATTGACTTCTGTATGCAGCCAATGGAAATGTCTACAGGTAACTGAATTGCATGTAACTATGTGAATTATCTGCCCATACAATATGACATACAAAATTCAATTATTTCGCTGAAGCAGAAGTAATTATGCCGGGCGGCAAATGCAAATTTAGTTCTAACTGGAATTTAGTTCTAACAGTCTATGGCTGTGTGCAGTAGACGGTAACCCCTTCATGGCGAGATGTCGCCTTGGTTTTAAAAACATGGACATGTCCAATATTGGCAAATATCGGAATATGCATTAAAAAACTGGAGCAGTGCCTGAAGAATAACAAACATGAACTGATTTAGATGTTCTGGATATTTCATATGCAACATGTGTTTATCATTTAATTAATTGCTATTGTTCAGAAGCAATGTTCCCATAGGTCCCGCCCCTTTAATGTAGCCAAACCTAGAAGTTGAGAGGGGTCTATTTCTGGCTAAGTGTATAGCCTATAGCACATCAGTCATGACATGTCACTTTAGAAACCCCTTTTGCTACTGCATATATATGATACATGTCATTACCAAATAATATGTGCAGTTATTGTCCCCCGAAAAATTTATTTTTGGGGGACTATAGAAACGGGGTCCGACCGTAAGTTCGTCCGTCCGTCCGTCGTCCGTCGAGCCGTTCGTCCGTCCGTTCGTCCGTCCGTCCATCACACTTTTGAGTACCTTCATGGTGTAATCAACTCCTCCCACAGTTTTCATCCTAGAGATTTGAAACTTCAGAATATTGTTGCCCATATATTGAAGATGTGCAACATGTATATAGATGACGGAAAAATTATTTTTTGACAGAGTTATTAACCCTTTTCTGTATGAGGGTACCTTCATGGTGTAATCAGCTCCTCCTACAGTTTTGATTGTAGATATTTGAAACTTCTGAGTATTGTTATCCATGTATTGGAGATGTGCAACATGTATATAGAGGACGGAATTTTTTATTTTTTTTACGGAGTTATTAACCCTTTTCGACTTAGAAAATTTTTCAACATTTCAAAATTTCAAAAATATTTCTTTAACAAAGCGGCATCGACTTGCCACTTTTTCGGGGGACACTGTGGTCAGCTGACCTTTTATTATTTGTAAATTGCAATACAATATAAATGTATACATGTACTTGTATGATCATCTAAATATGATATAACATCAATAATTAGTCCCATGGCTATGCTTCAAGGAAGCCAGAGCCCATTATCAAGTACATGTACCGTTATATTCATCTCCTGGAAAAACCTTGAATTTTTAGTATTGGGGTCCTGGAAAATTGCTCCCAAATACTCCTGAAACTCCTTAAATTTCATTTCAAAATTGGTGCAAGAACCCTGACCATAGCGTTCTTTTAACCATATCGAGGTAACCCCCAAGCTAGTATGCATCTGTTTCGGTTCTTGGGAGTGTACCTCCTGGGGTTTCAAAAATTGTTATTATATGAGCTTTTATAGGCGCATTTAAATAACCCCCAGAACATATTATATAAAATATATGCCACATTATATACCATTTTAAAGAGGAAGCTCCAAAACATTGTATTATCAACTCATCCGGTGTACTAAACTGTGAACATGTTGCTTTTGTTGAGGTACCGACATGTTTTTTTTGTGCTTAAGTTTCATCTGGACTTCTATTATTTTCAATGGAAGGGGAATAACTCTATATCTTAGTTTGAATTCTGTTGCATTCTGGGAGCAAAACCGGGGAAATGTTTCTATGATATCAGCTATTTTCTGTTACTCTATGGGCACCTTCTGGGAACTAGATTTGTGATCGAAATGACCAGGCTTTTTCTTTTAAAGTGTTGGGCTAGTTTTCTGCTGACTAATTATATAAGGCCAGTTGTTTCTGTAGCCTTTGTCCTCTCACACGATTGTACATTATTTTATTAATTAAGCCATTGTGCAATTTAAACATACTTTTGGTCCTGTCAGTTCACATGTCTAACTGTCTCTGGACTTGTTTGGGCATATGGTCCAATTCTGTCAATTTCTGTGTTACTGTAAAATAGATTATGTCTTATGTTGTTTGGTTTTACAGCTATTTGAGCATTTGGTCCTGCCAGTTTGGATGTCTAATAGTCAGGACTGTGAAGAGGGTGTGGCTCAATTCTGTGTTCCTGCCATGATGTACATCGCTAAAGATGAATGGACTGCCCAAAGTAAGTAACATTTAACAGTTAACCCTTCATTGACTGGAGCTTCCTGGAATTTTGTGAAAACCCTTTGCCAATGCATTCACTTACATAGGGAGCCTCGCATATATAAGAGAATACATTGGCCTAACATTATTTACCTTGACCTTGTAAGCCAGTGTATTTTCTTAAATATGTGAGGCTCCCTAAGGATCTTTAATGCTGCACCAGCGCAGCTCCCATCCTGAAAGAGTTAACATGATTCTCTAAATTTGTGGAACCTATGTCTTATTACAGTGCATGTCAACAACACATATCTGAAATTATGAGTGTAGAGACTAGAGTGATAGTATTGATGGAGAACATTTTAATATAAGAAATGATTGGCAGATTCAATGTGGTCATGGGATTTTGATTGCGAGAAATATTTAGCCACCTTGCAGTCAAATAACATGACCATGTTGAATCCGGCGTTTATTACTATTTATTCAACTGAAATGGAATCCGTGGATTGGTAAATCCCTCATTTCTTCCAATCGGAACACAAATTAATTTTTTTTCTCTTTGTTTTATTAATTTTATTGAGATCATAAATGGACAGGTTCTGTTATAAGCTGTATGCATGTATACAATGGTTTATAACATAAACATAAATCCTAGTAGTTTGCTGGATATAGCCTAGATGTATTACTTACACAACAAAAATATGTATCAGACTATAATATATATGTTTTTAGGTAGTTGATAACTTTGGTGCAGTGTTTATGGATAAGCCCTGAATAAATTCATAACACTAATTATACATATTTTGACAAAAAGAAATCTCTCCTGACACTTTGCCAAATCCAAACCTGCTGAATACTCATGCAGTCTACAGATTGTTCAGGTCAAATCAGCCTATGAACCACATTAACTCAAAGAAACCTATGTTTATGAACACATTGACTGAGATCAGCGTCATGTCCATCGTAACGATATGGGAAAAGTGGGATCAATACAGCATGTAATTATAATTTCATGACACCAGACCTGTTAAGTTTTGAAAATTTCTATCTGGGAGATTTTTGCAGGAGGTATGCTCATGACTCGACATGTTAAAAAAATTATTGATTTTCATCTCTTTATATAAAAGATTATATAATTTTATGAGTTTATTTTATAAATATATATATACCTAAACAAAACAGTAATGAAACTAGCTATGATGGGTGGTACAGTGAGAGTTCCTTTTAAAAACATAGAGTTTTCTCCCATCTATTGTCCACAGTCATTTTCAATCCAACTGATGTCACTCCTTCTAATGTAACTTGTGAAGTGTCGGTGTGTCTAATTTATACAGCATTTTCACACATCATGACACAATCAGGGCTTTGGGAGAGTGTGAAAATCAATTAGCAAGCATAATCCTACATTCATATTCTGGTGTCTTAAAGATCTATTTGGTCAATTACCCTAACTGATGCACATATAGCTTTAATTCGATTAAAATTTGGAAAGTTACTGAATATAGCTAGCTTCTTAACATCCCAAGGACTATCAGCACATGTATTTATTTAGTTTTTTTAATCACATGAATTTTCTTTGTAATTTATATTTTGTTGAGTCAGACTTATATAGATATGCATACCTGTTGTCTGGCTCATTGCTTATTCTTATTTGCAATAAACCTCTTTACACAAAAAAAAGGTGAATGCATCATGAAAACAAGTAAATATTGCATGAGAACACCGGTATTTTATTTGAAATGCCTCATCCTTGTTATTTTTCAGAGTCGCCTGCAGTGAACGACTTTGCTCTGCAGGAATGCCGAATGAACTCTGACCTTCTCAGTCCGAATTACCAGTTACACCTTAGCACGTTTGGGAACCCTCTCCCTGTCTGAGAGATCTCTATGAAGCACAGTATTAACTTTAATTTGTGATATATTCATGTATAATCACTCTCCAATTGAGCATGATAGAGCATTGCAAGTTTGCAACATGACAGATACAATCGGTGAACTATCGCCTTTCAGGAATCCTGGTGTCCATTATTTGAGAAATGCAGGGCTTCCATTAGGGTTTGGGGAAATATGATTCATATAGCACGGGGAGAAATCTCAGTCCATTAGCTAAATGAATATCTACCATCATGATGATAACTTAGAGATAACGATGCAGGGCATAGTGGGATGATATCTACCATCATTGTGATAACTTAGAGATAGCGATGCAGGGCATAGCAGGACGTTCTGCGGTATGGCTATCACAAGGGGTGAGATTTGACCGATCCTATTATAATACTTAAGTATTAAAAGTTGGGGAATCGTAATTGCATTTAAAAAAAGTTCACTAGTAATCTACAGTGATCAGCGTAATAGCTGACAAATAAAATGATCTCTGTTTATCATTCTATGTTGGTTTTATTTTGTGTCAGATACACAGGTGACATAGGCATTAATCTAGATCGGCTAGGGAAACATGTCAGATGGTAAATTTGGGCTAGGGGAAAGGACCTGCTACCCCTCTAATGGAAACCCTGGTAATATCAATTAAATAAACAGAAATATATAATTCTGACATGACTTGTTAACACTGACATCTCACTGTACGAGTGTATCACAGAGAAACAATAAGCTAGGTACAAATAGCATACCTCTCTGTACCTGTCCCACTTAATTTTTGAGACATGTCACTGGAGTATCGTAAGACCATGCAAAGTCAATATCCTATTTCTCAGACATGCATGCATAATCCCGATATCCCGTGCATGCAACATTTTTAGTTTTGTTTTATGTCAGAAAAAGCTATAATTGGTACAAAATTATTACGGTTCGTTTTTATAAAAACTTGCTCCAAGCTGAGATAGAACTTCTCGTTTTTGGATTCAAATTTCTGATTCCTTAACAATCGACATGATGAATTGTGTCTGCATACTCAGTAAAAGATGTGTCAATTATACTTTAATAGGTGATATTTTACGAAATAAATCGCATGGAATCTTTCCAACTAAATTTATGGAAATTTTTTGGGGTAATAATGGCCACGGGCAACTGGAATGGTTCGTTGCAGTGTGCCCCAGAAATAAAATATTTAAAGGTACTCACTACATTTCGATGGTCCCCTTATCATCAGATTCCAAAAACATATATATTTTTTTTAATTTCACTTCAGTTATCAGAATCAATTAATTGCACAAAAATAATGCTAACTCCAGTCAACTATAGTATAGTATAAAATTGCCCAAAATCTGTTATTTATCAACATTTTGTTCAACTAAATTTTGCCGGTTTGTCAAACATCTGACTCATAAATTTAAGCCACTTGATTTTAGAGTTATCCATCTTCATCTGCAATTTGGTCCGAGGCCGTGTTCTCGTCGACTTTTTACCAGGCCACTAAAAGTATTGATATCTGATCACTCTGAGCTTTGATGGGTGGGTTCCTCGACTCGAATTAAATATTTTTTACCCCCGAAGCCAAAGAAATAGTAATTTGCAAGCGTTTATTCAGATTATGCATCTTTAATTAAAAACCAACGATTTTCATGCTTTTTCAAATTATTTTGGCCTGAGAAACGGCAAATTAACTTTGCATGGCCTACTAATGCATAAAATATTCACTTCATGTATAAGTATTAAACTATTAACTATTAATAAGTATTAAACTATTAACACTTTCATGACGGGAGCTGCGCTGATGCAGCATTAAAGAACCTGTGGCAGTGCATTCTCATATATGCGAGTCTCCCAAAGGAGAATATTTACATTGAATTTGGAATCCAGTGCATTCTCATATATGTGAGGATCTCTATGGGAGACTTGCATATATAAGATAATGCACTGGCACAGGATCTTTAATGATGCACCAGCGCAGCTCTCGTCATGGGAGGGTTAAGATGTTATGAACATTATTTGAAATCAGTATTCATTTGTTCCTATTTATCTTATGGAGTCTTCCTTACAGTATAGTATTCATTTTGAAATTCCGGCACAGTATTTATAACTACTTAACCCTTTCATGTTGGGAGCTGCGCTGGTGCAGCATTAATTATCCTGTGCCAGTGAATTCTCATAGGGAGCCTCGCATATATAAGAGAATTCACTGGCTTACAAGGTCAAGGAAAATATTGTTAGGCCAATGTATTCTCCCTGTGGGAGACTCGCACATATAAGAGAATGTATTGGCACAGGGATTTCATAAAAATTGGAGGAAGCTCCAGTCATAAAGGGGTTAAAAACTTCTGAGGATCCTCTGTATGAACTGAAATTTATTATTTCGAGTTTTGAATTTGAAATTCAAATTTCTCAGACCAGTATCATGTGATCATATTATTAATGATAGTTGTGAAGATTAATGTCTAAGGAAGGATTAGAATTGTCAAATAGGTAAAGAATTCGCTTAAAAAGTGTTTTGTAGCGATTTGCCTCAGAAAATTAGAAATTTTTACCAGAAAGCCACTCCAATCTTTGGGATAAGCCTCTTCTGATTTTCCTTCAAATTTTAGAGTGTCATAAAATAAGATTGATACAACGAGAATTTAGATTGTGATTAATTTTTATATTATCAGTGATATTTTGTTTGTGATTGTTAAATTTGTATATTTGTCAAGTGACCCATTTTGAATAAGAATTTACTATTTTCTATGCAGAACTATGCATAAAAGTTCTATATGAAACAGTTTTGCATTGTATTAAACCCCAAATGAACATTGGTCACTTGAAATCTTCAATGAAATGAAAACCACATACAATAATTTTCTAATATTGTCATTCAAATTATCATGGTAGAGAAAAGCCCCAATATAATAAACCCAAATAGGACACATACATGATTTTTGCTTATTGTAATGTTTCGTAAACAAAACATAAATATGCTACAAGAATGAACTTTAATGAAAAGTATTTTGCTTTTTGAGGAGAACGAAAATCACACTTTCTATTTTCTCTCTGTACTGTTGTTATCCAATGGCATCATGAAATAAATATCTGTGACTGATTTTCAATACATTTTCCATAGTCCAAGTCTTCTCGTACTAAAACCAGCTAAGATATTGGGATGGAGATGCTGGTATTTAGTCCGAGATCACCGCCATAGGCTTCTTATAACACGAGTTAAGCGTTAGTGACCCGCTCAAATAAAACCACAATTATATGAAATAAAATATCACAATTGCGACAATAAACGGATTTTTTTCCGCAGAAGACATGATATTTGATCTGAAACCCACATCAGTTGTAAATTGAAAGCGGTAATTTAATGTGAAAAGAGACATTTACCGCATTGTTGACATATTTTTAAAAGTATGCGAACTCAGTTGACCTCGCGAACTGTGTTCGGCATTTTCCGGTGAAAATATTCCGTAGATTTTCGACTAACCACGCACATGGCGATGAATTCTCCATTGTAATTGCAATTATGTGTGTCAATAAATAAATAAATAAATAGATTAGGTAAATATTGAAGATATAAATGTAAAACATTAAATAAATTACGGGAATTACAACCCTCTCACAGTTTAAAACAGTGTAAACACAACAAGCATTAGAATAAATATGGCGGCTGCCATCTTGTTTGTATCGAAATTCGTCTCCGCCAAAACAAACTCCGGACAATGCCGAAGTTCTTCGGAACACTCGGCTTTCAGTTAAAACGTAAACAAACATATCAAAAAAGCGACGTTAGTGGCAATCAACCGGAATATTCTATGTGTAATTTAACATGAAAGTTAGATTATTATACACCATTATGACCATAAGATGTCACTCTTTCCGATGTATATAGCATCATGTATTGATTTGAGAGGTAAATTGAGTAAAATACACCACAAATACCTGCCACAAACCCTGGGCATAACTCGTGTTATAAGAAGCCTATTGCGGCGATCTCGGACTAAATACCAGCATCTCCATCCCAATATCTAATATCTTAGCGGGTTTTAGTACGAGAAGACTTGGACTACATTTTCCACTGATACAAATTTCTTGAATATCATTGTGTGTGGTTCTAATATATTAATTTAATACTGCAAAGACATTATATGACACATGTGAACACATATCATTGTTAGTGATACTATTAATGCAAGCGTTATATTTGCAATCATTTACTAGATGCAACTTTTAACAAAATCTAACACAATTTAACTCTTCAGCTATTAGTGCCTTGCTGGGACAAGCTGGGTTTGAATATATGGAAGATACATTCCAAGGATGTATATATATGAAGTTTTGTTAAATTCAGATATTCAAACCCAGTTTGAGTCCCTGAATTTATTACTGATAAAAATTGGAATAATAACATAAAAATCTATTTGGCCTTATGTTTTCGACCGTTGACCTTTACTTGTTATAATGTGGCATAAACATGAGGTTTGAATATGTATCAGCTATATAAATATCAACCCTATGTGAATCCGTTTACACATGTTTTATTTTAATTGGACTATTAATTGAAATGCAATTGTGGTCTTTAAAAGTAAATTAATTGTACTCAAGTAAATTTAATTGTGTGAAATTTATTGTGCTATGGCATAATTCAATTACCTAACCCTTTCTATACTAAATGGATTCTTCCAGTCAGTTAAAAAATTATACATTGGAATAATCTATCATTCATCTAGAATAAAGCGCAATCATATTGTGCTTTTTAACAACTACACATGTATGGGTTGAATTGACATTGTTTATAATTGTTTAGTTTTAAAATTAAACTGCCGGTAATAATAAAAATTCTTACTGAGTTCTCACTTGGCCATTGAAATATTCCATTGAAATATAGATAAATCCTCGCTTATGCTCTTAACCCTTTCAGTGCCAAGTCCGATTTTTGTATCAACCCATATTTCCTTGATCATTTTTCAAATTTATTGATTATAATAATGTGATACATTGATGGAAAGAGCTCAATAAATTTGAAAAATGATCAAGGAAATATGGGTTGATACAAAAATCGGACTTGGCACTGAAAGGGTTAAAGGTTCAATCATCAGTGCTCAAATCAAGAATTATAGCATTTTTCACAAGAATGAATTCAAACATTTTCTGTGTTTTTTTTTAAATGGATAGGAGTCATATGTTCAGCTAATTGAATTGACAAAACTCACTCATATCTCGTTATCTAGTCCGGCAAAAACAGTTTGCCTTAATGTTTTGTCATGAACTGGTAATCACAGGTTGTAAACATATCTGTCCCTGGTTTTCAAGCCTTAACCCTTTAATGATGGGAGCTGAACTGCTGCAGCATTAAAGATCATGTGCCAGTGCATCTCTTATATATGCGAGTCTCCCATAGGGAACCTCGCATATATAAGAGAACGCACTGGTTTAACCAGGTCAAGGTAAATATTATTAGGCCAATGTATTCTCTTATAAATGCAAGGCTCTCTATGGGAGACTCGCATATATAAGAGAATGTAATGGAACAGGGTTTTCGCAAAATTTCAGGAAGCTCCAGTCATGGAAGGGTTAAGTCAGTTGTCCTAGTCTTTGTAGAGTTCGTGGATTTATAAATACTATTTTATTTTGGATAATTACAAACTCTACTGCTAGCTTTTGAACATGCAGATAAGTTCTAGCTTGTTATTTATTTAGCCCTGTTGTAGTGATGGGTGGTTTTACGGTTTCTTGGTTTTCTTTCGGTTTTATTTCAAAACCAAACTGCAACCGATATACATTGTATATTAGAAAACCTATTCTTCCTGTTTCAATTAACCGACACCACTGGTCGCTGAATGTCACTTTTATAAGACGTGTGGTTAGCACATGCTATTGTCAGTTGCTATTTGCCCCCATTACTTGGGATTATGTAGAGAATATAAAATACAAGCATTTTTATTTTCATTTTCAAAATATAAAGAAGGGGCAGTCCTGTCTTTGTGAATTGGTAATTTCAGGTCAGAAATTGGAAAAAAACCTTGCTATATTTCCCATTGGGAACCGGGCTCATTTTCAGCCCCTGTCATAGCCTAACAAATCCATATAGGGTGATGTGTTGACTGATTAACAGCCAGGTTCAGCCACATGTGTGCTATTACCATTGCCAATGAAAGTCAGCTGACTTATGTGACTACTTCGCCTACACATACACAAAACTTGTCCCAAAGGGAAATAATCCAATCTTCTAATAACTGAATTAGCGCCCAATGCTATGTAGCCTGTGGGAGAATTGGATTTGCTTCCGCGGTAACAATTTCATTTTGATTGAAGTAAATTAGGCATATATTGGTAGTCACACTGTAGACAGATTGTCTATGCCAGCTGACTATTTTGTACAAGTTTTGCTAAACATTGAGCCTATAGCTAAAACATATAGGTTTTGTGCTGTAATATCGGGTGACTTTTCCCACCAAGAGTATATCCATAGCAAGACCATAGTAACACATTTAAAAAGTTACATGTACATGTGGGCGATGATGTGGCTGAACCTGTCTAATATCAAAGATAAGAGTTATAATACTCTAATAATAATTTTTCATAATTTATAAAAAAAAAATTATTGCCAGTCACTAAAACGGCACTGCAAGAAATCAATTTCTCACACGTTTGAGGAAATTGAAGATAAAAATTGACAACTCTGTGATTAAGAAGTTGAATCAAGAATAAGAGATTTATGTAGCGATTGTAATATTTTAAGATATTTTATTTTCAAACCATGAAATCCCTGACTGACTTGCTTGATTTTGTTAACTTTTTATCCATGTATGTTATATTTTATTCCAGACATACTTTTATATTTCGAGAAATAATATAACCCACTTGGATATTCCATTGTTCTTATTTTTCATATATAAGTAAATTCTATTTATCCATAACACAAAATAAGTTGTACCATGATTCACAAAATATAATATTGTGATTGCCACTTGAAAATCACATTTAGATAGAAACTAATGAACTCACATCCAATACTGACACATAATATATACATGTATCGTCGGTCGGCTTCTAAATTGTTGATGGAATTTTGGCGTGAAAGGGTATCCGGAAAAGTCGGCCCCATGCAATGTCGTCCCCAAAGAAATCGGCATCACGAATGACAGAAACATTGTTTAAAATCATTCTTTATCTATTTATAGATATCAATATAATAAAATATACAACAAATCACAATAATATAATGACATAATAATACATTTACAAAAATTTGTAAACAACATCAACGATGTTGTTGTTGAAATCTTGGCGATCCTCGAATCTTAGCTGGCTGATCGTGACTTCCTGTTCAATATGATGCCACCATTATGTGTCGCGAAAATGGAATATACAGCAACGCGAAGATGAGTTTGAAAAAGTTGTTGATGGGGTTGGGTTTGCTGTATGCTGGCGTTGTTTTGCAGCTTTCTTTGTCGGCAACTATATCACTGTTTTTATAACTGACCTGCTGTCAGTGGCTCATCCCATATTATAAAGTGAAGTTCATCGTATGGTGTCAAATTCGGATGGGGCCATCTTCACTTGTGAAAGCATTTTTTGCATATTTAGAATCCACATCTGAGTTTCCCGCAAATTTGTTTGTTAATTCTAAAATTTGGTATTTCTATTTTCATAACCATTCCTTGTAGGATAATTCTGATTGTTTTGAAGAGGAATGGTCAGAGGGCATTTCCTCCTTATCTGGAGTGACTGTATTTAACCGAAACAGCCAAAAACATTCAAAACTAAATGTCGTATCTCACAGCCTTATCATTTCTGCTTCTAAAATCATGTAAAATGTTGTGTAACACCATAAAATCACATTTTCTCATAAAGTATATGGAATCGGGATATGAAAGTTTATCTTTAATGACAACTGATATAAAGGATTATTGTCCAAAGTTATTGGCAGATTCAAATTTCGAGAGAAAATTAGTTTTTTGTGTCTACTGTAAACATTGATTTTTGGCAGTTACATTGTATGATATTTTAGAAGCCCACTGACGATATGCTATTCAATAAACACATATTTATTCACATATAATTAATTGCTGTGATTTTGTATATCAGATGCAGTCACCTTCAATGCCAAATGTGATTACACAGATTACTAATTTTATATCTTTTGTTTTGTTACTGAGTTTGTTTGTTTTATGGCTGTGATCCAATAAATCTGTCTCTGAAAAAATAGTTATATTTTCCTCAAACTTCCTGATCTGTATTAGGGTCAGGAACGTACAGTTATGCTCTAATTAATCGACTTCTTAACCACAGCGGAATTATGGGTAAATTTTCAGGATTTAGTCGGAAATATGGCTTGTTCGCATTCATCGGAAAGCTCTCGGCTAAATCCTGAAAAGTTACCCATAATTTTGCTGTGGTTAAGGAGTCGATTATTTAGAGCATTACTGTATGTCACCAATCAAGTCTCTAAACCAAAGCTGTATTGATTTAAAATTTATTTAAAACAAATATAAACGTTTGAATGACAGGATAAACTAGCACATGAGCTTTTAAAATTCACAATGCACATTTAAAAATCAGTAATAAGGAATCCTTTGTAATGGTGGGGAAATGTTCAGATAATAAGTTGAATAAAATGTTGGACTTATTATCTGAACATTTCTTAAGGAATATGCTACTCTTCAACGAGTATTTAGTATTTGAACAGGTTAAGAAGGGGACCCATTCCTGAATTTTCCAAAAAATCTCAATTTCAAACAATAAATTTGAAGGGAAAAATCATTATCCCTTATAACCAATGTACAGTGGGCGAGCATCACCAAATTCACCCTCTGGGAACCTCATTCTGCTTAGGCCGCTAATTGCTATGGGACTCCTAGGATCAGATTGAAGTTCCTTAGTTGAAGTTGGTGATGTTCACCCATTAGTCACCTCGATTATGCATTTTGTCTTCTGAAAATTAGGGGATAAACATGTAGCAACTGAACAGAAGGGAAAAAGTAACTTAAAACAATGTTACTTTGAGACGACTCCAGATACTTCCCAGAAGATGAGGTCCCCAGATAGTAAATTTCATGATGATAGCCCACTGTGCAGAGTACCATCACTGAATTCACCCTCTGGGAACCTCATTCCAGGCTTGGTTGCATGAGGTTATTCTTCATTCCATTGTGATTCATGATTATACCTAAGATCATTCACCACGATCTAAGATGATGGAGAAGGACTTTTTATTTACACTCTTAACCCTTTCTTTTCTAATTATTCATTGATGGGTAGTTCCCTTAGGGAATGTAACTTCAGATAATAAGTTCAACAAACGACCATAGGTTGTTTGTTCAACTTATTATCTGAACATTTCCCGCCAATGAATATAAATCCTTCAGCAATTGTATTATTTTTGTCTGACTTTCGCCTGCTAATTTATCCTGAACACCCCTCTAAATGAACAATAGACCATTCCAATGTAGACTTTTGTAACTGAGTGGGAGAATCCATTTATTATAAAAAGGGTTAATTAAGGGCCATAACTTCAGAAGAAACAAGAACTGGGATGTTACCAGGTGCATACCCACCCCGCCCACTTTTTATCAATATTTTCAGATAAAGATGAACAACACTCCTCTAAATGTTCACAGTGGTGAACATCCATACCAAATATCATTGAGACAACCTGTGGTTGACGTGTCTGCTCAGACTGACAAAAATCATTTCCAAATAAATAAAAGGTCGCAGACCACATGTCCCCCGACTCGAGTGGTAAACTTCATGATTGGATTTGTTAGAAGGATACTATTTGCAACAATGTTATACAGTATAACTGTAGGAGGAGTTGATTACACCTTGAAGGTACCCAATCTCATCCAAAAGGCAAAAATGTTAAAAAATTTCTAAGTCAAAAACCCCCCGAAAATATGGAAAAAATGAAATTTTTTATTAGCTATATAGATGTTGCAAATCACCAACATGTTAGGAACAATATCCCAGAGTTTCAAATCTCTACATTTAAAACTGTAGGAGGAGTTGATTACACCATGAAGGTACCCAATCTCGGACGGACGGAAGAGGGTCATTTCTATAGTCCTCCGACGGAAACGTCGGGGGACAACAAAGATGAATAACTCGAGAATGGAAAATCTTACCAAAATGTTTGAACACTCCATTGAATGTCCTCAATAGTAGTGAATATCCATACCAAATTTCATTGAGATCCGACAACCGGTAGTTGAGATATCTGCCCCCAATGGACGGAACACATGCAATCCAGTATACTCACCATTTCCTTCGGTCATGGGGATATAATGGATCGACGAAGCAGTTTACATGTTCATATTGTTCCATTCAGGATGCCTTATGAACAAACTAAAGATAATTCAAACATGACTTACGATGACTGAAATACAATGGAAACGTGTCCCCCCCCCGCCCACAATGGTGGTTCATGAGCATATCAAATATCGAAATCCAATCAATAATGACCGAAAAGTAGAGAGACAAAGTATGTAATTTGGAAGGAGTGATAAAGCAGGTCAATATTTTAAAATACATGAAATCTCATATATATTTTGAAGACCTCTGTCTGTATGTCTGTTTGTCTGTCTGTCTGTCTGTCTGTCATTAATACAAATCTACGATTCTCGACCGATCGGGACGAAACTTGATACGTGTGTGTAGTTTGACCGGGCGGTCGTCGTTGTCGTATTGGCGAGCCCGTGCGACGCCCGTGCAGCGCATGCGCAGACGAGATCTCGGAAACGGGTGGAGCTATCGACTTGAAATTTGGTATGTGAATGTATCTTGCCCTGAGTACGAATTTTATCGGGTCGCCGAGCCCGTGCTACGCCAGCTTCGCACATGCGCAGACCAGATCTCGGAAACGGGTGGAGCTATCGACTTGAAATTTGGTATGTGAATGTATCTTGCCCCGGATACAAATTTTATCGGTTCGCCGAGCCTGTGCGACGCCAGCTTCGCGCATGCGCAGACCAGATCTCGGAAACGGGTGGAGCTATCGACTTGAAATTTGCTATGTGAATGTATCTTGCCCCGGATACGAATTTTATCGGGTCGCCGAGCCCGTGCGACGCCAGCTTCGCGCATGCGCAGACCAGAACTCGGAAACGGGTGGAGCTATCTACTTGAAATTTGTTTTTTGAATAGCCCGGACAACGTCGGGGTCATCGGCTAGTCTATTATATATTTTGGAAGATCTGTGTGTGTGTGTGTCTGTGTGATCGCGATGAACCGATTTCGATGAAACTTGGTATGTGGGGTTATTTTCGGCCAGGGGGTGACATAGTCCTATTGATTTTCAGATCCGAGGTAAACTTTTCACGTGCCGAGGTCAAATCTGTTTTTACGCTGTGTTACGGGACTTTCATTTGAGTTCGGTGCTTACAAATCGATTCGAAACAGCGCGAATAATAAAATGCCAGTCATAATAATGACACTGTGAGAATCTTTCGTGTTTCCTCTTTCCAACGATATATAATGCGTATGTATCCGTTTTAGTTATCTGCCTCAATTATCAAGAAGAAGTGGTACTATCTTCCATCAGGATAAAAACAATGCGTAACTTCTATGACGTCGTTAGAGGTCATAACGTTAGATCACGTTAACGCTTAACCGGCCGATGCATTTGACTGTTTCAGACGTCTTGGCGATATCTCGGGCACCGATGGTAATTTATCTTTACGTTGAAACTTGATAATTAATGAGGCGCGTTTATATACTTGAGTGCAAATCAAATCGGGTTAAACTGGCAGATTTTTACGGACGAAATTTGATGCATAGGGTATCTCGGTATCCACTGGGCCGATTTCCACCATTTTTGGGGTGTTGGTGTTTGACCCCACTTGACCTTCAAAATGGTCAATTCAAGGTCAAAGCCCGGACGAAGTCGGGTCACCTTCTAGTATCAATATATAAGTTTCATATACTCGGAAAAACTTGAAATTGCATAATTATATAACTTTATATCCAATTTTATTTTTCACAGAAAAGTGTTACCGGTACAATCATTCTATTTTTGCAATATGAAGAATAGATTACAAGGAACATATTTTATTGTTCAAAGGTGAAGAAAAGTCGTGACCCAAATTTCTAAATTCTATGACTTGAATAGGGCCTTCTGTGCAAGCCTTGAAATAGTGTGTCTGTCATTTGGAGAATGAGGTCCCCAGAGGGTGAATTTAGTGATGCTACCCTGCATAGCGGGTTAGCATCACCAAATTCACCCTCTGGGAACCTCATTCTGCTGAGGTGTAAGCAGAATGAGGTCCCCAGAGGGTGAATTTGGTGATGCTAACCCACTATGCAGGGTAGCATCACTAAATTCACCCTCTGGGGACCTCATTCTCCAAATGACAGACACACTATTTCAAGGCTTGCTTCTGTGGTATGTGCAAGTCTTTAATGTATTTCTCAACCTATTGAGATCCACAGATATAACCTGATATAACAACAGCGAGCTAAATATGGGGATTGAAACCACCATGGTGCTTAATTATCTGACATATAACCAAAACTATTGGACAAAACTCCAGGAAGAAACCCAACATAAGATACAAAATGTTTTTTTTTTATTTTGATTTAATTTTTCTTTAAACAGAAGATATATTTACATAGGATAAATTTGGATAAAAAAGGTTTAAGAAACAATTTACATTAACAATTTGCTTGGCAACATTATTCCAAACAACATTATTACATCAACCCTTAAAAAGCATAGCTTGGTCGGATATGTATGACACAAAGATAACAAGGATGCTGGAAATTAAAATATCAAATGCACACTGAATTCTTCAGATAAGGAATGTTTTTTTTTCTTTGGTAAGTTTTTATGGAGAATTTCACTTTAAATAATGTGAAAACTCCAAAACTAAATTATTAATATTACAGCACCAAGCCTGGATAAAGTGTGTCTAACATTTGCAGAATGAGGTCCCAGAGTGTGAGTTTAGTGATGTTAGTGAATTTGGCGATGCTAGCCCACTGTGCGAGATAGTGTCACTAAATTCACCCTCCAGGGACCTCATTCTGTAATGTCAGACCCACTATATCCAGTCTTGTGCAGTACTGTAGAAGACTTGACATGATTTCAAATTGGGAAAATTTTCTGTTTTACATAAATTGACATAATTCACAGCTAGATTTCCAGAGTGGTATCTTAAAGACCTGACAAAGGTAATAACAACACACTAATTTCCTTATTTACATCTCATGTTACTGTCTCTCACAAATATCCAACAGACCACGCATGCATCAAGTAAATCTGAAGAGGTCACTCTCACAGTAAGTGGGAATGGCTAAATAGACTTCAAATCGTGCTGCCTGTACGAATAATGCTTAACATTCTAACTGATTAACAGATTCTAAAAAATTTAATTTAAAGACAATTTTAAAATCAAATTATTGTAATGACCTCCATAATGTTGTATAATACATTTCCAGGCATGCGAGTACAAACTAATTTCATGGAAAAAGTCAATTTCAATGTAATATCCAACCCGGTGTCTTCTTTTGCACTTTTGACAGAGACTGAGAAATTACAAAGCAAGATAATCATGTCCCACTTTTTTCTGGAGAGAATGACCTTTTCTGCTCAAGTAACAACTAGCAATCTGAGATCTTCCACACAATCAAATTTGGACATCACAACAAATAGAGTTAGCACCCTTATCACAGGATACAAACAAATGCCTATGGGTGGTGGAGAGGAATATTGCTCCGATATTAAACTCTTATGTTCTTGAGGCCATTTCGTTTTAATCATGTGTTTTGAGATTAATGTTTTCTCAATTTTTGTGTAGGTAGGTAGATTGAATAAAATAATAATAAATAAATTTGAGATTTCAAATTCTAAATTGTGTAAATCTTTGTCAATATATGCCAAATCTGGATTTGAACTGGCCATAATGTTAAGTTGTCAATATTTTGCCAAATAACATACATATATTCCATTGACAAATACTCATGGAATCTGCCAAATATGAAGGAGAAACAAATTAACTTAAAACATATAAAGTAATATATTGTTTCCAATTACTTGACATTCAGCACCATTGATGGACAATATACTAACACATAAGCATGAAAGAATAGGTCCAGTTGGAATGTCAGAGATCTGTCAAATTTTAAGTATATGTCATTGAAAAGTATATATGAAATATGGTGTAGAGCAATATATTTGTATCAGCAGCTGGTTGGCTATAGGCTACAGATACAAGGAAGATGTTCATATTTCCCCTTGTTATAGTAACAAGTTTTACAATGAAGCAAAGCTTGCATAATTAGTTTAATGAAAGAAAAGGATATCTTTATTTATTTATTATTAAAAAATATAGATATATCTACTAAAATATAATTTCTTCATACTAGAGCTGAAACGGTTGACCCATTCTTCTAACCGGTTAACCATCGGGGTTAACCGGATTTCAACCGGTTAACCGCTAAATTTCTAGCGGACTTCTCTCACACTAATTATGTCGACATTATGCCATGCTCCAGGGACAAACCTAGGTGAGAAGTAGTAGCTGAAATAAAGACCTTATTCACGGCATTTAACGATATTCAAAAACACGCATTCACTGTTCTTTTGCTCGCTCTCGTGAGTCGTGATGGGGAATGAGCAAGTGAAATTTGTGAATGGCAGGGGAGATCGCTTATTTGCCGTGATTAGCATATGTTTGGGCATTTGTAAAACGAGTAAAATAGTATGGGTATTGGTAAAACGAGTAACAAAACTATATATTAAAGATATGTAATATATCATTATCATCATTGGTATATCCTCCAATGCATTATATATAAAGACAAGAAAGTAATAACTAGAGAACAAAAAGGAAGATCAGTTAGGTCAGACTCGCAGTCCTATTCAGTATTCGAGCTATTCGTCGGTATCATGATAGCGGACACTAGTGTTGGGAGGTTATATAATTTACGTTTCGGTTTTAGTATGCAATCACTTAACATATAGCAATTACTGCCAAATTGAGTGTTAATTAGTCCCACAGGCACAACCAGTTACAGAGTAGCATGGAACATCAATTTCTTTGATAAAAGGGAAAATTATTGAAGAAGTTTTGGGTTGCTTCAACTACGATGTCTGTTTGGTCACTCAATTGAATTGATCATATTAAATCACAACAGGGAGGAAGAACGGGAAGAGTGAAGACATTGTGCAGCTGATCTCAATCTTCAAACTTTGTCGACTTACATAGTTTTTATAAACCCGACTGTAAAACAGTTTTATATATAGTATGTCGTGGTGTGATTCCAATTTTAATCCATGTTGCTTCGTGCAGTATTAACTATTAAGTTACGAAAGCACGCATTGCCACACAACGCCACTTTTACGTTGTCACTTCCTTGTGTGCATTCAGACTTGATACACAGTGACTGCACACGTGCTTTTGTCGGAAGAAAACTTCAAAGGGTCGGAATTGATTGAAGGTAGCCGACACTTCCAGACAGTTCGAGAATTGCTACTAAGTATCTGATACTACCGCGTGTACCAATTAATGCTTGCATTGCACTCTACTATCGGTGACACGGGATTTAGTATTATAGTTTTGCATCATTTAACCTAATATTTTGAGGATTATTCACGTTCACATTCAACTGACAACTGGATGCGGTTACGTCCGGTTCATTTTTTTCTAACCGGTTACGTCGCAAACCGGATGCTAACCGGTTAACCGTCTAACCGTTTCAGCTCTACTTCATACAAGCAGTCTGGACTGGACATTTAGTCATACACATGTGCACCCATTTCAAATAAACTTTTCAATGATGTATAATTTTAATTTTAACAAGTTTCAGATATTCCAACATGAACTATCTTTTTAATCAAAGAACAAACATCTTGTTATCACAAGACTTGGAAAATGTGTTAACCAGCATGGCAAGCCCTGATGCGGGTGATATGTTCGGTAGTCTTGGGATTACTTACACTAATCCAAACCTGGGGCTTTTCAGTCCTTCTCTGGAGATTGTCAGCTTGAGAAACTTTTGACATTGTGGATGAACTGAAGTAATTATTGGAACGTGATTTCGTAGTACTGTAATTCGAGGTGGAGAGAGAGAAAATAAGTCGGAATGGTGAGTAGAATTATGTAATTTTCTTGCAAACCTGAAAAAAAACTTTGAACAGTCCAATGAAGAGCATTCTAATTTTGCTCAAATGAGTAGCAAGATTTGTATTCAAACAGCTATTTGTTGGTGTCTCAGCATAAAATCACACCAAACTCTAGAATATCTTCAGTTATCACCGATGACGCAGAGATGTTGAAATCTTCATGGCTTTGTTATAACTTAAAAAAAAAAAATTCTTGCAAGCGGGTATTGTCGTCCACTGTACCGACTCTGCCTCGATTTTACAGTACGGTACATGAAAAAACACTTAGAATTAATTATAAGAACAGTTGTTCACTGGATAGTAAATAAGCTCTGAACATCACAAGCAATGAAATATATGGAATGTGACAAACACAAATCAAGATCAGAACAACAATTCAAAGCTTAGTTTATCAAAGAATGTTTAAACAACAGTTTTTACATGTAGTTTAATCTGAGTGGTGGAACATTATATATTGTATGAATCACAATCCAAACATGGTGAAAGCAATGTGAACAGGCCCTAATATCAGTTATTCTGAGTCTGGATGTCAAAATATGAAATGAAGTATGTCCAATCACGATGATGAATTCTCTGTGAGTGTCTCTGATTTGCAGTGTATACAGTCTAGGTAGCTGAATCAGGACACAAAACACCAATTTAAAGAGCTCAAAGAAATGACAACTGTTATGCCTGATTTTCCGAAACAATGGATTTCGAAGGAAAATATAGTGATTTACAAAAATATATTGAGTGTTGATCAATATCACTGTTCCATCACTAAACTTGCACCAAACTCATGCAAATTAAATGTTGAATCAGAGTATTAAAGATATGGGCAGCCTTCCCTATGGGTATAGGTGTTAAAATAGTCACATCCACTAAAACCGCCATAAACAGAAAGAATATTATATAATAGACAGATGTTGTTCTTATACCAATCATAAATATCACGTACAATGCATGTTATTGTCACTTTTGTACCCTTGGTTACAGTTGGTTATGTAAACAAACATCAAAAATGTTGTGGAACCGATTGTTTATAGCCAAACACTTTGAACTACCATATTGTCCAATGAAAATGTTCCAATGCGCTGTGGAATACGCAGATAAAATTATTGACCCAATCAACAATCGAATTCAAATCACACCAAATTTTATTTTACCCGCTGTCAGTTCAAAATCAAGCTAATCCATATTACTTCATGATTGGGAAATGATCAGACAGCAAACGTGTACATAATATAATTGTTCTTGCAAAGAGATGAATATTTTTCAATCCAGTTAGTATTTGCTCCTAACCTATATATGGTAATACATACCAAAGAAGGAATATTAATAGAGTCGTATTGTAAGTTGTAGGCACACCAAATTAGGGGTTTACAATCGACGTATAAAGCACGCAAATCTATATAAGGAAATGGCGCAATATCGTGACTCTGCTTATAAACAATTCACTGCACCTTTTGCGAGAAACTAAACAGTCGACCTGTATTTTCTCGGACACAAAGCGTGTTTTGTGAATAATATCACATTCATGTCATCATTATGCTATAATATTAGTAAATTCTTGAGGAAATTATCATAATTTGATAATATTATTTCTAAATTATAACCTACAAACGAAGGCCGCCCGTCCCTTTAGTAATCAGCTATTCTGAGATGACCATGAGGTAATGGTTGTCTCTTTGGTTTCCTTAATACTGACCTTAACTTGATAGCGGATATGTTTTGCACACAGATGATATTTGCTGAATAAAAGATGAATTATACTCAAAGAATTCTCACTCGAAAAATAGGTGCCCTATATATTATCTATAATGGCGACATTGATTCTGTATAAGCAAAATAATTCTGATAGGTCATGATGTCCATCGAAGAATCTACATCTTTCTTATGAAGTTCCTGAAGTCAGATTTCAAGTGTATTTACTACTAACTCATGATTAGAATTAATGAGAGAGATATAATACTGGAGGAAACTTATGATAGATGTGATTGTTTGAATAAAAACTCCACCAATAATGCACAACGTATGAAACCTAACGAACAATCTAATGATAGATACGAAATGACGAAAATGGTTTCATTGGAATTGAGCATATGGGGATATAGCCCAAGGTTACCTTGAAGTCAGCAACCAAGATTTTACAATCAGATGTTAAACTTGTAGATTGTATGTACATGTAGAGCTAAGAATTATTTATCAACAGAATTATTTGTCAACAGATATCCGACCCTCAATTTCTCTTGGAGAGTCACATAGGGCTAAAAGGGATGAAGAAATGGTAAATGACTTCACTTACTAATTCAAAAGGGCAGAATGCATTGTTTATCTGTGAATGTCACATATTCAGCTGCATAAAGGCACTCACAGTGGGTAAATGTGCACAAAATTTAAAGTGTAAAAACATCACCACTGAGAAGAACATAGAGAAACTGATCATAAACTTTGTGTTGATAGTTCTCCAATAAATAAATATCGCAAGTTAAAACAAATATTATGTAAACAAAAGGGGTTACAGCGAAATGTCATCACCAATAGTGTATAGTAAGCTTAAATAATTTAGTCTAAACTGGTCTACAATGATTTTCAGAATACTTTTCAATGCTTTGACATTTTTGAATGTTTTTACCATAAAGTTTTGATTAAACTTTGATATCTTATTTTACTTTTGATCGGTAATAGTTTTGACAAGTAAAATCTCATTATTGGAGAGTTATTAACCCTTCCATGACTGGAGCTTCCTGAAATTTTACAAAAAACCCTGTGCCAATGCATTCTCTTGTATATGCGAGTCGCCCATAGACGTTGACAGCCAGTGCATTCTCTTATATATGTGAGGCTCCCTATGGGAGACTCGCATATATAAGAGAATACACTGGCACACGATTTTTAATGCTGGACCAGTGCAGCTGCCATCATGAAAGGGTTAATAATGAAAATAAGAAAAGTTGATATATTTTTACATGTTCTTGTTGATTGATGATTGTTGATTTACAGACTTTTATAAAAAAAAGTTATATTCATTTGAATGAACCCACTTTGAATGCCTTCAGTTCATTTAAACCTTTACCCAACAAACCGGCCAAAAACGGCCAAATAAAGCTGCAACAGCCTAAATTATCTTGGGTCTGTCTCAATAAAACCATACAAATATGGATATCATTGGAACCGGCTCATTGACCACATTGTGATGGTTACAGTTATGCCCTGTGCCAATGCATTCTCTTATATATGCGAGTCGACCATAGGTCGCCTCGCATATATAAGAGAATGCATTGGCCTTTGCATTCTTTAACAATTTTATAATTTTTAATGTGTTAAGCCAATGCATTCTCTTATATATGCGAGGCGACCTATGGTCGACTCGCATATATAAGAGAATGCATTGGCACAGGGCCGTTCTGTTGGGTAAAGGGTTAAAGAGCCAAAATCAATATCATTCCCTAATCAGATCAATGTCGAAATTGAGTAGAACCTCACAGGGACCTATATAAAATATATTCCAGAATGGTGAATAATGTGTGGTGCATAGATATCTTCTTTTATCATACCAAAATAATTGCCCTACAATTATGAAGAATCATGAATGAGGATCAAACATAAAACATATAAACCTGTTGAAAGTGCTTAAACATAGAAAATTGGAAATTTTTTCAGCAATTTTGTCCTTGATCAGTATCACAAACAAGCCAGAAAAGGTAATTTTTTATTTGGTTTACATATAGTTGATACAGAATTGATATTTAAATTTTTTTTTAATTGAGCATTAATTTTCAGCAGGAAAGGTGAACAATAAACTTAATTTTTAAAACAGTAAAATTTCATATTTTATAAAAGTATTGTGTTGAAAATGTTCACACTGCTGCTTTTTATTTTTACAGCCAGTCCAACCATAAACCAGATAATACATTTCACATCAATTCTCAAAGTGTTATGTCACATAATCACTCACATCACATATGTCGATTTATAGAAGGCAGTTTTAAAAATTCAGTATTATGGAGTTCTGTGAGGGACATGGATCCAAAGGGCCAGCATGTCTAAATATGATGAAAAGTGTAATCCATCATGTATGAAGTTGTTTCCCATATTCCATGCTTAATAATACATTGTAGATTTATGCTAAAGCCTTAAATATATTATTATGCATATTTTATAAACCCCTTGAAAGTCAGAGCTACAAAAGCTATTTATATAGATCTTATCATATCAAATGAGACAATGCAACGTGATAATTTTCTATATATTTAGAACTTCTCTTTTGCAAAATTCTGGAGTAGAGAAAGTTTGAAGAATTAATTGGTTACCACCACTTAAGAGTGTCAGCCTGAAATAGTGTTCTTGAAACAATAAGGCCAACTTTAAATAAAGACAAATATCTTTATAACAGAAACTGATTAATTAACAACTGGATGATGAGTATGAGTATAAGGGTATGAATGAGGGAAAATGATGGTGATTTTGTTGATTACCCCTAATGAGGTTTGAGGTTTCCTAAATGCAGTTATTAATAATTTATATCGAAAGTGAATATGACTCACAGGTGCAAACAAGAAAAATAGGCCCGGTGTGCTTTTATGAACTGTACACAAACAAACAATGGCAGTGACACTAAATTGTAGTATTGGAAATGTCATTATGGGCCGACGCTGAATTTTCTAAATTTGGTTCCGATAATATAAACCAAATTAAAACTCACATATCAAATTTGGTTCCGATAAAATAACCCGAACTAAAGTTATCATCCGGAAACCAAAACTGCTAACAGACGGATGGACAGACGGATGGCAATCACAAAATACAGCCGTTTTTGCTCTATTGCTTCCTGGCAGCATTTTCAACAACCAAATTTCTACAAAACTCCTTTTCAAGGCATGTTTTCAAGGCATTAATATACTCACTACCTACTAAATGTGATTTTAGGAAACCCCTCTATACTAAAAATCCAACTTCATAAACTTTGTCCAACCGGATTCAGCTGAACAATGTCTGTCCCTGAAATTCTGTCATGGCATGATTCAGAAGGCAGAATCGAAAATATTATATCTAACTGAAGATTTCTTCTTTAAACATATAACTTTCTACTCAGAACATAATGAATACTTCTCGATTTAGCAAATATTAAAGCCATAATAACAACAGATGAAACTTTTCTTGAACTAACAATCTACTGAAGAAAATGTTCTACAACAGTTTTAGGAAGGCAGTTTGCCAGTTTATCTATTCAGTGATTTGAATCATGTTAGGTCACACAAAGTAAATTTCCCGTTTCTCACGCCCACGTAAATGTAGTCCAAGTCTTCTCGTACTAAAGCCGGCTAAGATATTGGGATGGAGGTGCCGGTCTTTAGTCCGAGTTCGTCCCGTATAGTCTCTTATGACACGACTTACGCCCACGATATGTGGCGGGAATCTGTGTTGTATTTTACTCGATTTACCTAATAAATCAATACATGATGCTATATACATCGGAAAGAGAGACATCTTATGGTCATAATGGTGTATAATAATCTAACTTTCATGTTACATTACGCATAGAATATTCCGGTTGATTGTCACCAACATCGCTGTTTTTATATTTTGTTTACTTAACTGAAAGCCGAAGTCAGGTTCCGAAGAATTCCGGCATTGTCCGCTGGGTATTCTAGTTTCCGTTTCTATATATAGCGCGGGGTTTTCCGAACAAAATGGCGAAAACCGATCGCCCCAAAGACCAGTTTCCTATGTGCTTTGAGAACAATTCCCGCACTAAAAACTTAATGACATAATGGAGGATCAGAACGGTAGTTTTGTTGACAATTTTCGCAAGCAACTTGTCAAAATTGGAGCAAATTAGAACTCTTATGTCTGACTTGCCATGCGTGTGATGTGCATTTTGATTTGTGTGTTGATAAAATAATCGGAGAACCGAATCACACAGTTTCGAAATATAGTTCTTCCGTTTCAGTGGGACTTTTCAAACTTAAGGTTCAAAATGTATACAAATTTTGTTTGATTTTTTGTGTGCATAACAAGAGCAATATATTGCCCTGTTCGCTTAGTATATATCTTAATTTCGCGGAAGTCCACCAAATGTGGGTGAAATGTAGCACCATATAAGGCATATTATTTATTCTAATGCTCGTTGTGTTTACACTGTTTTAAACTTTGAGAGGGTTATAATTCCCGTAATTTATTTAATGTATTACATTTATATCTCCAATGTTTAATTAATCTATTTATTTTTTATTTATTGACACACATAATTACGATTACAATGGAGAATTCATCGTAATTTGCGTTGTTAGTCCAAAATCTACGGAACATTTTCAACGGAAAATGCCGAACACAGGTCGCGAGGTCAACTGAGTTCGCATACTTTTAAAAAATTGTAAACATTGCGATAAATGTCTCTTTTCGCATTAAATTACCACTTTCAATTCACAACTGATGTGGGTTTCAGATCAAATAGCATGTCTTCTGTTGAAAATATCCGTTTATTGTCGCAATTGTGATATTTTATTTCATATAATTGTGGTTTTATTTGAGCGGGTCACTAACGCTTAAGTCGTGTCATAGGAATGCATGGGCCTGGAACTCCATCCCAATATCTTAGCCGGCTTTAGTACGAGAAGACTTGGACTAACGTAAATGGTGCCGATTGGGCAATTTTTGACAAAATAAATCATAATGAATCTATCAAACTAAGTTTTTACAAACATCTGTTCAGGAAATAATGGCTACAGGCAACTTAAATTAGATCTGGAGCTAGCCGATGCGGATGTGGAATGCTATGTTGGTGTGTGCCCCGGAAAAAAAAAATAAAATATAAATACGTGCTCACGCATGCTTTTCGAAACATTTTGGTCGGAGATTGGGAAATTGACCTTGCATGGCCTTAACACTTTCAGTGCCAGGTCCGATTTTTGTATCAACCCATATACCCTGTGCCAATGCATTCTCTTATATATGCGAGTCGACCATAGGTCGCCTCCCATATATAAGAGAATGCATTGGCCTAACAATTTTTCATCATTTGTTATTATTTTTTACAATTTTAATAATTTTTTCTTATATTCTTTAACAGACTTATTTTGTAGGTTTAGTGCCAGGGAATCTTACGTTTTTCATGGGCATCAAAATTATTACTATGAATACTTGGTGATAGTTTTGAGTTATAACATGCCCCTACGGTTTTATCCAGTTTGTTTTTAAATTCGCTATAGCATGCTTAAGCTTTTTTTTTCCTTTTTTTTTTAGGGCTGATTTTACAGACCGTAAATTAGGGCCGATGAGATCGGCCCCTGGCACTGAAAGGGTTAAAGATGTACTCAGGGTATGCCACGAATCAGTATAAATAAAAATCTGTTTATACAAATTATTCCAGTAATATCGAAATACTTATGGCAGAGACTAGTGACCCTAAAATTACCTCTTGTCTATGTTTGTCATTTTTAGGTAGACTCTGTGTGTAACCAGTGGTTTCCAATGCATTTCACCAAAGAAAATGTCATGGACAGTTGTAAATTGAGTTTTCTTAAAAGACACCTTTTGCACAATGAACAACTACTCATAGGCATTACTAATATCTAATAGTAGTCCAAAATTTTTCGGACGGACAAAAAAACGTTACACAGAATTGACTACGAGTCCATTTGTGAGGAAAAACATGCAGTACAAACTTTTTGCCACTCGCAGTAAGGTGATCTGGTTCTGTTTGCCATGATTATTATGTACTTAATTATGTTGTCTTCAGGTCATAGTTTGTGGTAGGCACGATAAGTGTGATATGCAAAGCTTGTAACAGTAAATCCTAACTATGGATATAGTAAAACAACAACTGATAGAAAGAACATAAATTCTAATGATGTAGTGCCCTATTCTTATCAGTAGCAGTTCATTATGAAAATGGTGTCAATGATTTTTGTTATAAGTTTGGAATTTGGAACCCTGAGTGCATCTTTAATGACAACACATATATGCAGGCCTCAAAATATGGTGCTGGACATTTGCAGAATGAGGTCCACAGAGGGTGAAGTTAGTGAGGCTACCCTGCAGTGGGCTAGCATTACCAAATTCATCCTCTGGGGACCTCATTCTGCTAAGGCCTCATCTGCTATGGGAGACTACGACTCATATTTAAGTTCACAGATGGTGAACATGGTGATGATCACCCATTGGGCACCTCAATTATGGATTGTGTCATCTAAAGTTTCTAAAGAAACTAAAAAGACTTGTTAATTTGAAATAAAGATACTTTCCAGAGAAGATGAGGACTAAGCAGAATGAGGTCCCCGGAAGGTGAATTTAGTGTTGCTAGTCTGCTTTTCTAAACACACCCTCTGGGGACCTCATTCCGCAACTGTCCAGCACCATATTTTGAGGCATGCATAGATGCACAGTCGAACCTTGAAATAGTGTGTCTGTCATTTGCAGAATGAGGTCCCCAGAGGGTGAATTTAGTGATGCCACCCTGCATAGCGGGCTAGCATCACCAAATTCACCCTCTGGGGACCTCATTCTGCTTACAACTCAGCAGAATGAGGTTCCCAGAGGGTGAATTTGGTGATGCTAACCCGCTATGCGGGGTAGCATCACTAAATTCTCCCTCCGGGGACCTCATTCTGCAAATGACAGACACACTATTTCAAAGCTTGTGCACAGTGAATGGCAAGCATGAAGACATGACACATCCTCACATCTTCCATGCACTCAGTAATATTTCATATCACATGATATAGCCCAGAAACAATATTGATGAATAAAGATATAAATATGCTAATAAAATTATAATATTTGATCAGTCGTGAAGATTTGAAATATGATGTAATATGTAACTCCACTGAACAAATGTATATGTATACATGTATATCTGTATTATATTTGGCGAAATTTGTGGAATTAAAATGCAAGAAAAGAATGCTATTTTATTATTAATAGCCTCAGCATATTTATTTCCTTAGACCTCATTTCCTGAGACTATTGTTCCTGGGGTCAGTACTATAAAGCTTTTATACATATGTAAATTACAAGTTGAGAGAAATAAGAGTACCATACTATTCATAACTCCAGGTCCTTTCTATCGATGTTGTGTGAATATAAACTAACAATAACAAAACTTCCATTATGAGAAATCATGCAACTATGAATTATTATAGCACTCAAAATTTTCCTTGTACATAGTTTCAAGTCTGCAAAAAGTGTGTCTGTCATTTGCAGAATGAGCATCACCAAAGTCCCCCTCTGGGGTCATCTTCAGGGAAGTATCTATAGTCTCAAATTAACATTGTTTTTCGTACTTTTTCTCTTCTGGGAAGTTTCTATATCCTTAATTTGCAGAAGATAAAATGCATAATCAAGGTTACTAATGTTACCAAATTCAACTGGGGAAATTCAATGTGATCCTAGTTCTCCCATAGTGGTTGAGGTCTAGGTAGAATGAGGTTCACAGAGGTTGAATTTGGTGATGCTAGCCCACCATGCGGGATAGCGTCACTAAATTCACCCTCTGGAACCTCATTCTGCAAATGACAGACACACTATTAGCAGCCTTGCATTGTTTACATGTATAAAAGATTTATGGTACTTTCTCCTGGGCTTATATAAAACATGAGTAGAGATAAATCACAGATGAGAACTTAAATACCAAGGTAACCGTTATACACCAAGTAATTTCCTGAAGTGTTCATAAACGACGTAACTTATACTGACAGCTGGCGCAACCTTGAGAAAGTTAGGAGCTAGGCCTCGATATAAGCCTCGAGGACCATCCTCCTTTAGAATATACTTCACTAGTCCAATCATAGTGTCTTTTCTTTTTGTTGAAGCAGCTACAATGAGATAAATTGAATACAGTGATAATGGTTAAACATGGATGAGCAAAACATAGTTACAGCTAAATTTCAGCCCTGACATTTTGCAAGATTGCAATCTTTTGCATGACTACAGTTTTTAGGAGGGAAAATCCAACTAATTATACAATATACTGGTATGGAATAGATTCTATTATCAACACAACAGCCGATTTTCGAACAGAATCTGCAATGATGCCAACAGATGGAAGCCATTATTGTCTAAAATCAATTACAAAAAGTTTTCCAAACAAATGAGTATACTGAGATATCTACCCTTCTCACAGTAGTTCATATAAGATATCATGTCTTTTTCTTCAACTTGGAAATCTGCAGACTCAAATCAGTACGATCACTTATTTATAATCTATTAAGTATTCCTAGGAATATAACATATATAATTTACTGTGAATGGCTTTGATTTCGTCTGCATCAATTTTAGTGTTTCTCATAAAAAAGGCCATTTCGTGAGGATGTGAATTCGTGGATCGGATATCATATTTATTCACATCAACAGATCCTACAATAGCAGATTTATGACATCTTTGAGAAATCAATATTGAGAAATTGGATCACCCAGGTATTCCGGCTCTGAAAGGCTATCAGGCTAACAGTGGGCTAATAGTTACCAGCTTCAGTTCACACACTGACCATGTAGTTATTTATTGTTTTATGTTGCCTGCTTGGGATGAAATAATGAGCCTTTATCAAGAGACATAGCATTGTTTATACAAACTATTACAGAATCCTCACGTTCCGTATTTCTCCACACCCATTTTACGACATTCCAAAAACATACATAATGCCCTTATTTTTGTTTCCATCCCGTTTACTGATATTTGCTCTACTGACTGAGTAAATTATTTCAATAGATGTTAATTTCATGGTTGGGCCAATTAGCCACCAATAATAATATAAAAAATATTAGGCTTATTTGTGGCCATTTCCACGATATAACATTTACTAAATGATTTGTTTTGGTCTTGAATAATGAATTGTCGGTCCCACAAACACCCGCGGGCATATCTGTGGCTGATTGCTGCAGATTCGACAAGCCCCTCCCCCACTACATCATTTTGGTATGTAAATGGGAGAGCACTCTTATTTGTTATCACTACCCTTTAGATGAGATATGTATATCAGTTTGTCTTAAGATTGCACTCCTAAGATAAATTGAGGAGGGCATATTTTTGCACTCCTACAATTTATAGAATCCAGGCTCTTGTCCAAAGTTAATTCTGGAGTAAAAGGGAAAGCAACTCGGGTATTGATAGCACACTGGATGGTCAATAGTCGTATTGGTAGATAATTGTGTGAGTTTTCAATGCACACACCGTCTGAATACTTGAATGTAATTCAGTCCCAGATCCGGTTCCTGGTAGATTCCACCAAGTAGACCATATATTCAGTCATAGTGTTATCGATAGAAATTGAGCTTAGGTCCCATGATGTTGTTGTGAGAAAAGTCTCATACAAGACCGCACCTCTAAACAATTTCTATTTGAACAATGGATCACCGCAAGAGTCCCTTCTTTTATTATTGGGTGGTGTTAACCATGATTAATACACAATTCAACATTAGAGGTGCCACGATTATTGATTTTGATAATCGGTCGGTCAATAATCGACTATAATCAATTAATCGTACATAATATTAATAACATCAGTGGAAGTATTCCGTAATATGGCCTATTGGCTGCGTGCTGGTTAACTACTATCGCTGCTTGTTTGAGACATCGGCTGATGTAATTTTTATGTAAATAAAGTGCATCATAAGTTCTCGGGGATGTCATGGTTATAATATTTGTGAGTTCATTGGAATGAACGTAGCGATTAATTTCAGTGTTATGAATAGCCGGACATACAAACAATATAAAAGTAGGAATATAAGTTTCAGCAAACTTCCAGAGCGTGGATAACAATCACAAAGGTGGGCCCCCGCCCGCAGATTTCAGGACTCAGAACAAGTTAAGTATTTGATAATAGTCAATTTAATT
Organism: Siphonodentalium dalli; assembly: GCA_032622095.1. Classification (NCBI taxonomy): domain Eukaryota; kingdom Metazoa; phylum Mollusca; class Scaphopoda; order Gadilida; family Siphonodentaliidae; genus Siphonodentalium; species Siphonodentalium dalli. The sequence goes on along the minus strand of CP136069.1, from coordinate 122,088,316 downwards.
AAGCAGTCACCACACGATAAGTGATAGCCTGTACCAGTAACATCCAAGTATACTTATACAAACAAAGTATACTTGCTGCAAATGACACCGCGGAGAACATCGCTGATTAAAATGCCGTAGATTCCCTGGTTTCGAGAGCATGTCAATCAACTCCCCTTTGATCCAAAGAGATTCAAGGGCCAGTGCATTCAGTTCACTGACAGTCAGCCCATTTCAAAGACATATTGCGCATTTCTTGTAGAAATATACAACGACGTCGCCATAAGTTCAAAGCTGCAGTGTCGTCAATATGAAGAATATACAATGACCCGAAGAGTAACCATGTCGCATCATCAAATGAACTGCCGACTGTTTGCAACATGTATTAGTGGTACTCATGTTGTCGGAAACTCTTTGATACATGATCAAAGGTTGTTAACCCCTCGGTTGTAGATTAAACTGTGTAAAACAAACTCGGTATTCAACAATACCTGGCATTTTCCAACGTCCGAAATAAATAACTAGCTTAATCGACGACGGAAATGGTAATGGATTATATCAACAGTTCATCGATTATACGATTAATCGTGGCACCCCTATTCAACATCAAACATATAAAAGTAGAATTGGGCATTTCTTTGTGCCTCCAGATCACGATCGTTGTCAAGAGTTCCGTACCCGCCACTATAATCTGAAATAAATGCTCATTTCTTTTTCCAAATATTTGGTGTTGAACCATGTGGGCAGAATTAACTTCGTGCAACAATACAGGAAGCAAAATAATGTAGCGATGCTGTTAAATAAAAATAGTGACGTATCTTTTTGAATTTCAACAGACATTTCATACAGTTGCAACTTAGTGCAAGACTTGTCTTATAACACAGGACCGAAGCTCTATTTCTATCAATAACACTATGACTGTATATCTAGTCTACTTAGTGGAATTGAGAAATAATAGAATTAGTTTGAAATAGGCTCCATTTGTTTTTAAATTCGGCAGCACAGAAAAAATGCACACTGAGAATGGGCATATAACTACCCGAGAACTGGATTTGAGACCAAACCGCATTCAATTACTATGCATAATCCCCCAGGTGAACCAGTGACAATGACAATGTGCACTAGTAATTCTACAATGCATTGATGCAATGTATTGAATTTATTAACTTATTATTAAATTTATTAATTTATTAATTTATTATTTTGGTTTGTTGTTGCATTTACGACAGACAGATTCCCACCATCATAGATCAGACCATGGTTGTTACACAACTTGACCAGAAACAAATTGTACAATCCTGATTCGACGATGACAAAATCGAAAGTCCACACTTACCTTGAGCCTGGAGTCTGGTTCGGACTAAAGCAAGAGGATAACTGGCTAATTGTCCAGCAGTACTGCTGATGGTGCCACAAGCGAGGAGAGCGAGGATTCCAGGATCTTGGTTATTGTTTCGAGCTTTATACATCTTCTTTAGAGTCTATAATAATTAATTAATTCATGAAAAGGTGTTGAATGATTAAAAAGGTTCTATGCAAAATTTTATTCTAAGCAGTCAATAGAATGATAAAGAAGAAGGAAAGTCAAAAAGTTTCATTAAAGGGATTTGTATTTTGTAGATGATATTATTTCTCCAATAAATGTGGGCTGCAAGATGTGCCGATGGATTCAAATATGAAATCCAAGAGGTCAGCAAGCAGCCATGTTTTCAAAAAAATTTCGGGAAAATTTTATAGCTCCCATCTATCTATTATGACAATCGGATGAAGAATTTGACCTGTAGGGTGTACCAAAGGAAATTGTTGATGGACAGATGCATGGACAACAACGGACAGCAAATTGAATTTGTCAAGTTGAGCTATAAATGTTTGACAATGCATTTTAAAAGAACATTTCAGTGACAAGGGAGGTGACTGAGAACATTTCAGTGACAAGGGAGGTGACTGAGAACATTTCAGTGACAAGGGAGGTGACTGAGAACATTTCAGTGACAAAGGAGGTGGCTGAGAACATTTCAGTGACAAGGGAGGTGGCTGAGAACATTTCAGTGACAAGGGAGGTGACTGAGAACATTTCAGTGACAAGGGAGGTGACTGAGAACCATGGAAATTTTTATTTATTTGTCCTTAACCCTTTCAGTGCCAAGTCCAATTTTTGTATCAAACCATATTTCCTTGATCATTTTTCATATTTATCATATTTTAGAATCTTTGGTTGCCATGAATTGATTTATAAATGCTCGGTATGTTTTAGACACAATCTGGAACTCTTGATTGTCATTTCAAAGTGTAGGCAAAGTGCAGCATGTTAAGGTTTAAAGTGATTTTCTCACCAGAGTGTGCTGCTTTATGTAGTCATACACGCAACAAAAGTGATATCCACAGAACATTTCACACAGGATGGAACATATTGAATATATTGTGAATAAATACAATGGGTGTGAAATAAATACATATTATCTGAACAGTGAAGTGATATGAGCCATAGTATCATGGCGAGTTGACAAGGTCAGATCACAGTATCAAACAAGCTGCCACAGGCTGCGAGTTTGATGTGGCGATCTGACATCATCAAGGAGACGTGATACTATAGCCCATATCACTTCACTGTACCGATAAAGCATTTTTATTATATGACTTATGTAGCCAAGAATTCACTCAATTACATAAAAATAACCCATTGTAATAGATCACATCTTGGGACTATATTTTCCATTAGAATTTCAGCTTCGTTCTTGTTTCAGAGTAGCATGATACCGAATCGGAAAACCACACTGTGGATTCCAATGCTCCGAAAAAATAACCAAAACCACACTGTGGATTCCAATGCTCTGGAAAAATAACCAAAACCACACTGTGGATTCCAATGCTCCGGAAAAATAACCAAAACCACACTGTGGATTCCAAGGCTCCGGAAAAATAACCAAAACCACACTGTGGATTCCAATGCTCCGGAAAAATAACCAAAACCACACTGTGGATTCCAATGCTCCGGAAAAATAACCAAAACCACACTGTGGATTCCAATGCTCCGGAAAAATAACCACACTGTGGATTCCAATGCTCCGGAAAAATAACCAAAACCACACTGTGGATTCCAACGCTCCGGAAAAATAACCACACTGTGGATTCCAACGCTCCGGAAAAATAACCAAAACCACTGTGGATTCCAATGCTCCGGAAAAATAACCACACTGTGGATTCCAATGCTCCGGAAAAATAACCAAAACCACACTGTGGATTCCAATGCTCCGAAAAATAACCAAAAAATACTGAAAACCACACTGTGGATTCCAATGCTCCGGAAAAATAACCACACTGTGGATTCCAATGCTCCGGAAAAATAACCAAAACCACACTGTGGATTCCAATGCTCCGGAAAAATAACCAAAAAATACTGAAAACCACACTGTGGATTCCAATGCTCCGGAAAAATAACCACACTGTGGATTCCAATGCTACGGAAAAATAACCACACTGTGGATTCCAATGCTCCGGAAAAATAACCAAAAAATACTGAAAACCACACTGTGGATTCCAATGCTCCGGAAAAATAACCACACTGTGGATTCCAATGCTCCGGAAAAATAACCACACTGTGGATTCCAATGCTCCGGAAAAATAACCAAAACCACACTGTGGATTCCAATGCTCCGGAAAAATAACCAAAACCACACTGTGGATTCCAATGCTCCGGAAAAATAACCAAAACCACACTGTGGATTCCAATGCTCCGGAAAAATAACCAAAAAATACTGTATTTTAGCGAGAAAAACCACAGTCATATAATACTATACTTCACACTGTCTTCAGTTGTGTGGTATAGTATGATACAAGGTGAGGTGGAATTGGTCCAAATGAGCCTTATATCACGCTGTACCACACAAATGGGGACAATGTAATGTATTTACCATGTTGACAATTCTAACCAATTGGAACAAATGCTCTGCATGGTGCATATATAAGTTTGAATGCCCAAATGCAAAAGCGGCGAAAAATATGATTTGAACGAATGGTTTCAGATAAAATCTGACAACAATATTTGCAGATGGGATGCCATATCATTTTCGGTTAAAACGATACCAAACTAACATTGGGCACTGTGTTTCAATAAGAGTGTGTGGTTTATAGCCATGCATATCGCCCGTTTATCAACCTTGAGCTTTTCTAATTTGTGCAACAATTAATTGATGTAGTTGTACATGGCTTTAGAATGTCATCAATACAAGATTCTTTACAAACATATACATTTTTCAACTCATTGCAAAACAAAATACAGAAATGTTTCAAGATGGCAGTTACTTACAAGTATGGTATAGGAACAGACTTCCGGTTAGGCGACATGGTATACCATGTCAGTAGTTAGTGTTTGGACAATGGTAGTAAAAACAGATTTGACAATGGTTGTAAAAATAGAGTCCCACTCAGCATAACAACTGATTTAAAACAAACTGTCAATGTTCTAATTCTCTGAGAAGTCATCATTTTTAACTCCATGTGTGAAATAAGCATATAGAAATATAATCAGACACTTGTTGTTATAATCCAATTCAAAGCATTTGCAGAACAAAAGACCGCTAATTAAGTTGGGATGTTATACACGATGCAAAAACACTTTACCTGTGTGCATGCTTATTCGGTTTCCGGAGGTGGAAATACACGTGTTTGGTCACTTGTGAACTAAAACAGCTGTTCGGTGTTCGGAATAGAGACGTTCTGGATTACAGAGCCTAACAGAGGTAATTCTTAGTGGGAATGCACTAGGATAAATTTGGGCCTCGCATTACATTCGGTATGGTGAGGGATACTGTTTATAGTGGGTCAGGTTTGGGGAGGTTTTACTATATAGTTAAGGTATAAACTTGTCTTACCTCATAGCAAGCCAGGTCGATACCAGCATATGGTATAATACCCAGTAAGTTTGGAATGTATCCACGGTAAAAGCTTTTTGCACCTTCTCCTTTATATATCTGCATTGCACAGTCGGCCATACCTTTATACTGGCCAGTTCGTCCCAATGCCAGACGTGTTTTCATCACCTAAAATGAGTTAAAAGTCAACATGTAATCAACATTGCTACATAAAAATAAACTGATCCTCATCTGATTTAATGGCCAATTCTGGAAACTGAAGCATTATCTTATTATATAATATGATATCGCATGTGGCTTTCTCACCTTTTAATCGGCTGAGAGCTGTTCTGCTATATATCGTATAGTGCATCCATTCCAGATGGTCCACATTACATGCATGATGTCCTAACTAACCGATCAACACATGTAAGCACGGAGCTTACCAATTAACACATGTGCTTCATGCATATATATTCGAAAATATGATATTATACTTCCATTTGTTTAAAGACATATTATGGACTTATTCGGGTGCATGAAACTGACAACTTGGTATTCAGACTCTATGCCAACTGGGGTGTAATGTAGTATTCTACTAACATTATCGAAAATCTCAAGCAAATCGACTGTAAAACTCCATAGAAAACATCATCTGAACTACGCTCAATTGTAAATATTTACCTCTCGATTCGGGACGTAAGGCCACACAAAATCAATGGTTTGTTTCTCAGGCGCGCGCGCATGCCCCCAAAAACACCGCGCATTTAACATTTTATCGCGTTTGCAAAAAATTGAACTTCTCTGTATATTGCTCGATCACGCGCGGAACGGCAATCGAGTGTACCCGAATTTCCTGTGCTTCCGGTGCGTTTGATTTATTTTTTCGACTTTGAACAATTTCATGCCACTTCTAAGCATACATATCAAGCATTTGACGGCTATTTTGCTAGATTGGATGGTCATATCTGATTATAATGAAGCTGGCACACTAATTGAGCTATTACGGGACCAGATAACAAAACTTAAAGTCATCATCGATGTGAAAAATGCAGAGCTTGACGATCTCGAAATCGAATGTTTTGTGGGCACGAAAAGAACTGATGACCGTGAATTCCAGCGGGTGGCGCATTCTGTGGCGCTGTCTGTTGCTGTTAAAGACATTGTTGAGGAATTTGGGAAATATTTCAAGTTCAAACTATCTGAATCATCTGACATGAAAAATGACAATAAAAACCGAACTGAAGATGCCTTCAAAATGCTCATGGACAAGTCTAAACATAGACAAGATACAGTTTTTCTCCCCGAGAAGGTGGATGGAGGAAATTCTAAATGCCGACTCTTCAATGACATCATTGACATGCTCGAAAAAAACAATGTCGGTTGGACGGCTGACGCTGTCACCACAATTGGCAAACCATTTGTGGATGCCATCGTCACCATTCTGTGGTATATTGATCCACACTACACCACAATTCTCGACAGATTTCCAGAGCTAACCGGGTTATTCAAAATCTTCACCGGTTTGAAATACAACGACCCAAAAGGTCACAGACATGCCGTCCAGAAAATATCACAAGAAAAGTTGTCATCTTTGGAGTCTGAAGTAGACAGATTCACATATGCACCATGGATGAAGACCAAACAATGGCAACCGGTACGTGAGGGCGTGGTGGAAGTGTTAGACCTTGTGCAGAAATACATTGTTTATCTTAGAAAAAAATTGGATGAAGTTCAGCAGTCCCACATGTGTGAAGATGTTGTGCGATCCGCTGCCGATTCACAGCTGTTAGTTGTCATCAAACCGAGTCATTTAGTAAAGCCGACTGTTGCTGCTCGTTATGCTAAATTGAATTCAGAACTGTCAACAGTGTCGTACTACGAAAAACTGAACCTTGATGAATTTACACCTGAAGATACTCGAGAGCGCAGACACTATTTGGAGAATATCAGCCAGGAATTGAACTTCAAATGTGTTAATTTTTCAAAGTCGTCAGGAAATAATATTGGAACTATTCATTTCCTCTGGAAAGTACCGCACCATCAAGATGAGACGCACCTAATGACCGAGTCCAACAAACTTGTTAAATCGATAGAAAAAGACATTCCAACTTTCCATACGCATCATGAGAAAGAAATTTATCAAAATGTGCAGCTTGAGAATAAACACTAAACCCTCAATAATGAGGTATATATATTCTCGGCTGACAGGTGATCACGCAGATCGAGCCGATATCGATGAACGAGTTCGACTCGCGTTCGAGATGGAGGACCCAGACATTGTGATTGACTTAAGAGTGACATTAAATCAATCAATCATATGAACCCGTACTTGTAAGTGAATACTTCTGTTTCTGTAATACACAAGTGGGATGAGACACCTGAAATAGAGACTAGTTAAAATAATATGACAGATTGTACCCCTGGGCTATTCAGGTCATCAATAACAGGATAGAGTGTTCAATTCAAGCAGTCAAATTTAAGGGAAAATACCATTTAATATAATAAAGATGAACAGTGTTCATCCTTATTATATTAAATGGTATGTTTCGCTAAAATTGACTGCTTGCTGCAGTGTTAGTAGCCCATGATAAAAAAATTTTAAAAAAAATTAAAAATCGCCCTCCCTCATGCATTTAAAAAAAAAAATGCCTGAGAAACAAAACATTGAGTTTGTGTGGCCTAACTACCGGCAATAAACTAACGAAAACTATTTCACAATCGAGAGTCGCTACATTTAATTAATATATCAGAATGACAGTGTGTCATGTCAATTTGGATATAATATTTGTATAATATGACTGCTTTTAGCAAGATTATTCTACATTTCTATTTGATCACCCTACCGGATAAAGATACGGCGGCGTTGGCGGTGGTATGCTGTTCACCTCTGCCAAAAACAGCCATAAACAGAAGGAATAGTAAGATATAGACAGACTTTGTTCTTATGCCAATCAGAAATATGGCATAAACAGTATGTTATTGTCAATGTAAACAAAAGCAAAAAACGTTACGTTTCCTGGCTTTTGTTTAGATCCGGATATGGTAAACATAAAGAGCGTTATTTGTTACTGTTTTCCTGATATGGAAATAATAAAGAGCGTTTATATCATTGTTGTGTGATTAACCAATAGAATTGCGCTGTGTTATGTAAACAGAAGCACAACTTCTGTAACACGACAGGCCTTAAAATACGACGCGAATCCATTCGCGTAAATATTCGCGCAAACGAACTGACGAGAAGCCACTTAGATTCACGCGGTTCTACTATTGAGTATTCTCTCCTTGCCGGAGTTGGAATTCCCCCGAGTCTTGTTTGTAACTAATTTTAGCCTCTGCTCGCAGAGGTGTGTCACTTGCCAATCAATGAGATAAGTTTGTCACAGTGACATAATTTGTCTGCTGGCATTAGCGACCTTGAACACGGATTACCACGGAAAATGTCGGAACGAACTCACTGAGAGTGACTGACCAATAGAAATGTTCGTTCTTTTGTAGATATTAATCTTAGCCAAACAAACCAACGCATCGGCATTTAACGGTTGAATAGAAAGTAACATTTCATCGAATTGATCGATCATCCATGTGACAAAATGGGAAGAATAAATTGAAATATTCCCTTTGAATACTTGGTATTTTTTATTAAACTCATCGTTCACTTAGTTATAACGAAATCGGGAACTTTGTTTATGTATGAAAGCGTGTTTGTGAAAGAAATCGATATCGAATTTTATGCTTATTTAATGTTTTTCTTTCTAATTCGATTCTATTTTCCCAATCTGAAAAGTTATGGTCCCTATTCCCCATGCCAACCCACGCTACCGTTTTCTTTCTGAGGTTACGAAAATGGCAGCCGGTCAAACTGAGTGCTCCAAATGTATCATGATGGTAGAAAGTTGACTTTTTAAGAAAATCATGGTTCTTCACTGAAAATCCTGTCTTTGAGTGGATGATTTATTTGGACATTTTCCTTCCAGAAGCCAGGAAATGAGACTTGGGCATCCTCAAAATAAAAAAATTCCTCCGATAAACCCAACAATGGTGGCCCAATCTGATCATGGAAACCCTAAATATCTGTTGGATTCTCGCAATTTTTTTTACAATATGGATTCTCCTAAAATGGAATGAAATTTATGGCCTGAACGAGCAGGCTCTTGTTTATGTACACCGTCGTACGCCTTGACGACAATATACTGTTTACGTGCTGATTATGTTTGGCATAATGAGCGGAACTGTATATTTTGGTGTTCCTTCTGTTGTTGGCGATTTTAACAAATATAAATATTTCTGCAACGAACGCCGCTCGTGCCTTTAAATGGAAGTATATTGTAATTTTTTTTTCAATCTTTTTTTTATTATTATTACTAGCAGGGTCACACGGTGTTGCCCAGGTTAAAGTAATGTGCAACCCTCTGCTGTGGACATTTGTTGGGAATAGAGAATACTCTCGCTCAAAGTTATCATAATTTGTATATCCAAATTGGCATCATAAAACATCATTCTTATACATGGATTAAAAGTAGTCGCTCACCTTGTCGGAGTGATTGTCATTTGTTTATCATCAGTAATTTGTCCCACCAATAGAGAAGTATATATCTATTTACAACTGCACGTACTTCAGATGTTATCTTTTTTAATTGTACAGTCGACGTGCTTGGAATTGATGCTTGTTTTTGTTTTGTTTTGTTTTCTAATATTTTTAATTGTGTTCAAAACATGAACATCTTAAACACATTAGTTCGAAAAAATAAAACACAACACTTGGGTTTTACAGAGATGTATAAATCTATCTAGAGGGTGAAACTAAGATTTCGAGGACACCTGGTTATCATTTCTCCATGAAGATAGAGATGCTTTAAAGAAATAACCAGGTTCTTCTCTGTTCATGGTGCTATACTGGCTAATTAAAAATTTTACTTGTCACAAGTGACAGGTAGAATTTCTTGTCACTTCAGACTTTTGGCCAGGCATACGCTTATCCTGAGGCCTCTAAAATGATCACATGCAATTATTATATCTTAATTTTGAGATGAGGGAGAGAGGTTATTTATTTTTAAAAATTTCCTAAAAAACCAGAAAAAACTAGAAAAAAAATACATTTCATTGTTCATATCCAATATTTCAAACAATGTTGTTTGACGAGACCTTTTAAAGGAAAGTTTCAGTCATGAGAACATGCAATTTTTATATATTTTGCCTAACAGGAAAGTAAATGACTTAAATGAATTATTGAAAAATCTCACCTCCATTGGGTAGATAATGGTCTGAGCTGTAGCACCAGCCATGGATCCAGATATCAACCGAGATCCTATACCCAGCTCATCTACACCTCTATAAATTTTCATCGAAGCTTTAATCTGAAAGAGAAATTAAAGATGTTGTGAGATTAAAACGTTCCCGCGCAGCCGGCACTCAGGGTTCGCGCTGTCGGTAGCCAAATTAGCCAATGGCCAATCTTTTTTGAATTTGGCTAATAAAAATTTCATTTGGCTAAACTTTTTTTTTACCCCAAATGGAGACGGAAAGCATGGAGTCAGAAAGCTAACTAAAAAAGCGCTGAATAGATCGACATTCAAGACGAAATTAGGTGACGAAAGTATTTCATACCACGGAAATATCATACCGTATCGGTGGCGTTGATTGAATTGTGACGGCTGTACAAAGGGAACATTACACAACTCTTTGACATCTTCCGAATCGGTTCGGAGTTTGGGATGATCCCCGGGAAGATTTGAAAAGGCTCTTTGACATCTAATCAGTATTTTTGTTTATATATGCTTTGAAGAGAGTTGTTATCAGTGAGTGCAATTAATACGGTAGGTGAATACCTAGGGGTGACGCTGTTGTTTTATGGAGTGTTTTTGCAATGTCCAAATAATATGCAGATGTTTTGTTTATACGCCATCGATGGTACCGACTATGTGAACAATACTAAACATGTATGCTTTGAAGAGAGTTGTTATCAGTGAGCACAATGAATAGGTGATTACCTAGTGATACCGCTGTTGTTTTATGGAGTGTTTATGTAATGTCCAATAAATAGGCGGATCGGAATAGTATCCATCATTCACAATTTCTACAATGAGTGACAAACGCAAGCTATCGAATACAACATCAGAACGCCCGGCAAAGACAAAAAAACTGACTGACTTTTTCGAACAAGACAGACATTGCCTTCTATACCAGACTGAGTGTCCTCTAACGGACATACGAAATGACGATAGTAGATGTGAGGAAGTTACTGAACAGACAAACGAAATTGACGAAGCACTACTAAATACGACGAGACCGAATGACATTAGTTTACTGACGCCTAAAAAGACTTCTGATGTTCAGACAGAGGGCTCTCCGTTGACGAAAAGTGCTTTTAGAGACGTGTGGACGGTGAACAGACCTTGGTTAACGTATGACAATAAGAAGGGTGTGATGTTCTGTAGTGTGTGCATTCAAGCTGGTGTGAGTAACCTTTTTTTGTGGCTGGCTGCACAACATTGAAACTGCACATAATCAAACTTCACGAGACGAAAGGTAAGCTCTAACATTTAACCAACCTAATTGTCAAAACGCTTAAGCTGTATACTGGTTATGTAATTTTTTGTTGATTAGGCAGTCTAATAATTTAGATAAATTATCTAAATGCTTTGTTCCTTACAGACGAGCAGTTCTTAACTCAATGGTTACGTAATGTGTCATTAACTGCGTCTCGTCTAATAACTTGGCTTCACACCATTAAAGGTTTGAATACAATATATATTCTACAGTTATCACCTTACTATAATAAGCATTAGTTAGCGACCGTCATGGTGTCATCAACATAGAGTTATTACAATTGGTTTAGTGGATTTGTGTGATTATAATTATATAGAATTTTAGTTTCATGTTTGCGAATTTCGTTTCAGGTAACAACTACCATAGTTCATTCCAACAAATGTTGAAGGACAGTAAAAATATGAAGGACATACAAATAGCAACCATCGCCAAAGCAAAACAGTCCATCGTCTCTGCGTTCGTATAATATTGTTTTTAAAGTTGTTTCTGTGTTGTTTTAATTATGTTTTTATTCTGAGTAACAAATAAAGTTTAAAACAAATATTTTAGTCATTAATTGTGAACCGCCCCGAAAATTAGGATTTAATTTGGCCAAAGTTTTTTCATTTGGCTAATAAAATTTTCATTTGGCTAAACTTTTGGCCACAAGATTTTTCGGTCCAGCGCGAACACTGCGGCCCGGCACTCAATAAAAAAAGTGTCAATGAAACTGTAGCTCAACTTGGAGAGGTCATACATTGCAGTCATTCATAAATTATACATGTAAGTATATGCCTCAAATTGTCTACACTGAACAGAGACTAGGAATGGGAACATAACACAAAATTATTCAGAGGTGAACTTAAATAAAAAACGAGAGGCCGATCACGATCGGCAGATGTTAACCCATCCCTTGGCGATAGTAAATTACTATGATCGGAATCATAAATGAGAGTTTTGGTGTTGAATTATAGAGTATACTTTTATGTACTATTATAGACAAATGTACATAACACAAATTATTTGAATTTATGGGTCACAAGCATTTATAAAGAGAATGCACTGGTACAGCTAAACCACCACAGCCTTGGGTTAAATGTGAAAGGTGGCCAGGACATGGTATACTTGGGTTAAGAGAGTTTACAATAACCAGAGTAAGAGTGCAAATTAATTAGATAGAGCTACTGTCTGCAAGCCGGTGTCCCTCAAAAACATAGCTAGTTTCACCTCACACTAATGTCTAAATATAACTCTAATTATCAATAACTCAGATAATGTTTGTCTCTCATAGAGCTAAAGTTTTACTGCTGGTAATCAATTAGTTGTTGACTGCTATGGTTATCTGTTCAATTCTTAGTTGAAAAAGGGCCATAACTCTGGTATAAAATGTTGGATCTAACCCATATACATATCTAACCATCTACATATCTAACCCATTTGAGTTGAGAAACTCGCATACCAAATTTGGTTCTTATCAGTTGAAAAATGGTTGATTTATCAAAATATGCAAAATTCTATGTCAAAGGGCCATAACTCCATTGAAAAATATCGGATCAAACCCATATTCGAACTCGATCTGTATTTTGGTTCGAGAAACTTGCATACCAAATTTGATTCTGATCATAAAAAGTTATGGTAGCATGCATGAATTCTAAGTCGAAAAAAGGCCATAACTCCTTAAAAAAAACTCGGATCGAACCCATATTCAAACTCGATCTGTATTTGGTGCTGAGAAATTCATATACAAAATTTGGTTCTGATCAGATAGAACATATTTCAGTTATCGCACCATGCGTAAAGTGTCTACAGACAGACAGACAGACAGACAGACGGACGGACTAACGACGAGTGGTCAATCCGGACAACGACACTATGTTTACCATACTATGGTATGGGTAAACATAAAAATTGAAAGATTTACTGCAAATAGACTAAAGTAATTCAGCGTTGATATACTTTTTTGGCACAGTGATCGGAAATTTAAACTTGACTGTGTTTATTCCCAAGGCAGCACATTTAATTTGAATGCGGTGCATTAAAATTCAATGTGGTCACAAACGCACCCTCAACACATTTACAACTCTGTTGCGATGGTGTTATGGCCATGTTGTAAATGGCTGAGGACTGCATTAAAAGGGACACTTATTTTGAGAATGTGTACTAGAGGTCAAACCGGAGCGGCATATGAAGTTTGTTATCAATCGGATGTGAAATGATGGTTACAGGGTATGACGAAGCCCTCAAGATGATGAACGTCCATTCCAAATTTCATCAAGATCCTATAACCCATGGCCCAGATACTCCGGCAGAGGGACAAAAAAATTCAACACATTTCCATAAAAACAAAGATGAATGAGTCTAAAATGAAAAGCGCGACAAAAACGATTGACAACTCCTCTGAATGTATACCAAATTTCATTGAGATACAACAAATTGTGGTTGAGATATCTGCTTGGATGCCCCAACGGAGGACCGGACGCATGTAATCCAGTACACAGAAAGAGCTAGGCTACCGCCCAGTGCATACCCCCATATGGCATACCGCCTGGGTGGGCAGGTATACCTATAACTCATTGCTGAGATACTCAGGCAGACGGACAAAGATCAACATTTCCAGATAAACTAAGATGAATAACTCTATAACGGAAAACCCGAACAAAATTATTGAACACTCCTCTGTATGTCATCATAGTGGTGAACATCCTTAGCAAATTTCATTGAGATCTGACAACCTGTGGTTAATATCTGCTTGGACGGACTAAAAAAAAACATTATTTCCAGATAAACAAATATAAATAGAACAAGAGGTGTGCACTCGAATGCTAGCATACCCCTACCGTGGCAAATTCAACCCGCATTATCCGTAAACCCAACAAAAAAGATTTTTAACTTTAAAGAAAAATTTGGATTAATAATATCAATATGGTGTCGCAAGAAGCTTGTACAGAAAAAAATATTCAAATTGGTTCATATTGCAGAAACCCAAAAAAGGGTAGAAAACGAAACGCAATCTTAACATCTAAGATGGCTTTTGTCGAGTGTTTCGTCAGTCAAACCAAACTTCTGCTAAGAATGCACACAACTCCAGGGAAAAAAATATCCACAAAAATAAAATCCCAAAATTTTCTAAGTCAAAATAAGTCGAAAATGAAGTGTAATGTTAGGAAAAACAGTCCGAGCCAACCCGCATCATGTAGAGAGGGTGTTGTGAGAAGCATGTATACCAAAAATTATTGAAATTGGTTCATATTTGTTAAAGTTATTAAGTCGGACAGAATTTTCTAAGTCAAAATAAGTCGAAAAGTAAGGCGTAACTTAAAAAAAGAAAGTCGGACCGCACCGCAATTAGCATCATGCGGAGAGGCGGTCCTAAGGAGATTGCATACAAAAATTATTGAAATCAGTTCATAGTTGTTCGAGTTATGAGGTCGGACGGATGAACGGACGGACGGCACGACACAGAGGGAGAAAGTGTGACAGACAGACGCAGTCAATCCAGTATACCCCCCATTTTCTTCGAAAGTGGGGGTATAATAACCCTAGAATGGAAAACCTGAACAAAACAATTGAATGCTCCTCTGTATGTCCTCATAGTGGTGAACATCATTACCAAATTTCATTGAGATCCGACAACATATGGTGGAGATATATGCTCGGTTGGATGGACAGACGACGGGCTGATGGGTGGACAGATGATCGGGCGTATGTAATCCAGTATACCCACCATTTCCTTCAGGCATGGGGGTATACAAAACTAAGAATCAAATGTGAATTGCAATGACTAAAAATATGTTGTGGAGGAGAATACAATACCTGTTCATAAGCCATGAATTTAAGAGCTGATTCTGGTGCTATTTTTATAACATTCATGAAGTTTCCTCGCCATAGAGATTTTATGCCTCCTTCTTTTATCATCTGTTTAAAGCCTTTAGAAATAGTTAGATCCTTGTTTTTGGTTCCGTGTACCTGAAATTTGAATGATACATTATGAAAAGTGTCAGTAATATACTGTAAAGAATATATATATAACCTTCCAATCAGTATATCAAGTGCAAGGGCTCCATATTAACCCTTTCAAGATGGGAGCTGCACTGTGCAACATTAAAGACCCTGTGCCAATAGGTCGCTTCGCATATATAACAGAATGCATTGGCCTAACAAAGGTTTTATAAATTTTTCTTACATTCTTCAACAATATTTTCTTATATTCTTTAACAATTTTATCATTTTTTTTTCATATCTTCTTACATTGTTCAACAATTTTTTATCATTTTTGATAATTTTTCTTACATTCTTTATCGAAATTATTATAATTTTTTCTTACATTCTTACATTTTGTATCATTATTTCTTACATGCTTTATCATTGTTTTTTATTTTTTCTCACATTCTTTAACAATTATAAAAAATAATAGAAAATTTGTTAGGCCAATGCATTGGCACAGGGTTTTTTGCAAAAATTCAGGAAGCTCCCGTTATGAAAGGCTTAAAATGAAGATGCAGCAGATTTCTCCAGGTGTGAACATGTTCTATGAAATATTGTCATTGTTCTGGGATGTCCCTGGGCTGTTGCAGGAGTTACTGTACTTGTGAGTGAAAGGGATTATGTGATTTTGGCAAACATCTACTAAATGATTGAGATTTGTTTGATGTTCAAAACCGGGCCACAATCTATCAAGTACGACCTTTTGGAAGGTCTGATCAAAACACTCACGTATTTAATGCAGTTTTCTAGTTTATTCTTGTAGTTGGGTCAGTCATTGGGTTAGGGGTGGGAGGTATGCCCAGTGTCGCGATACAATACGTATCTAGATACGATACCCTAGTATTTCTGGATGCAGCCCTTCATATGGAATTCATGAATTGGTTGAAAAAAAACATATATTCAATCATAGTCATTATTTAATAGTTAATTAATTTGATTAATCCTTCAATACCAGCTACTTCAGTTCATTGGAATGTTTTATTTAAGGCCAAGGTCGTATGGGATTACACGACAAGTACAAAAACATACCACGTTTGTTGTTTAATTCATTTAATTACAGTCCAGGATGAGTAATCCAAAAATACCACGTCGGAAGTTCGGAACGCTGTCTGTATTGACGCGGTTTACTACGAGTCTTGCGATGAGACACGTTTATGTCAATTGGGTATCGGTGACTGTTAACGGGAATGATTTAATTATCTAATATGCAGTTCAAGTCCGATGAACGACAAATGATTAACATGATGTACATTTTGAGCCTTTTGGCGACATCATTTCTATGAACGAACTCTTCTGTGTGCCAACGGTGACAATGGTATATCAATCTTTACACAAAAACAACAACGCCCACGCGCATGACCGACGAACAGGTGGCTGACCTATTTAATCGGCGCTTTGAAGTAGAATGACGCTTCTTTGCGTGCCGTTGTATTTAATTCTTATTCTCCACCGTGAATATAGCAATTTAAAAGAACGAATAATGGATAATAGATAAACAAAATTGTGTATCGCGATGAGCGATTTTTTGGCTATGGAACCGGTGCGTGTATCGTAGAACTCTGATTCGCGATACACCGGTGATATCTCGCACCCCTACATTGGGTGATCAAATAATTGTTATTATATTGGTGTTTAATTTAATTTTTGTTTTAAAATAAACACAAGATGACAATTATATACTAACTTTTAAGTGACCACTGCTACATGTTACAAATACCGGGTACCTATACTGTGTAAGCTGGATTTCCGCTGTGTTTTTCTAAGTCATATTTGTTTTTTTTCATGTGGTATTATAATATATTTACCAAATATATGACCATACCAAATATATGACCACTAAACCATATTGAGCCAATTTTCTGGTTTCAGAATGGAACTTTCTCAGCTCAAACCCGAAAGAAAATAAATGAAAAATACAGTTTCTTTATCAAAATGTCGGACTTCTGTAGTGTCATAAACATTTAGGAGGACGTGTCCTCATTTAGGTTCACTTATACTTTTTTTAGATTAAAAAAACATGAACTCCATGGGCTTAAACACGGCTCTATACGGCACTTATTTTCAATGTAAATTTCAATTATAACAAAACCACTTTGGGTTAGAGATTACGCTAGCGAAATAGGTTCCTGTGCTGGTTAATGTTTGTTGAGCTCAACGGCAAGTAGTATCTAAGCTTTAAAATAGGGTTCATAAACTTTGATCATGATCAAATTTAATGATTTTTCAAGGATTTCACTTGACAGCCTACAATATATATGGCTAAAGAATTACCTGTAATAGAACTTTAAGTCTGTCTAATGGAGCAGTACATGTCCTGGAAACAGCACCGGCTGTACCACCAGCCACCAGATGGCGCCACCACATGCCAGTTTTGAGCTCAGTCTCTGTGAAGTCATCGGGAACAATAGTATTGTCACCAATATCAATTATCTGAAAGGTTGGTAAATAATAAGTGAATATTAATAAGAATAATAAATCTATCAGCAGGGTTTTGGCTAAGGGGAAATAAATGGAGCCTTATTGGAAAACACACAAACGATGGAGTCACCATGGTTCACCACGTTGGGAGAAAATTTTTATTGTTGTCAATGAAAAGAAGCCATTTCCTTGCACCTGAGACAAGAACCAGGAACATTGAAGCTTCGTACAGAACTCAAATTGAAATAGAGTGTGTTTCTTTGACCTCAAGTTAATGAACTAAAACCTTGTAAACGACACAATGCGTAATTTCCAATTTGAGCAACTAATTATTTAATACTGCTTAACTGGCAGGTTATTGAAAACAGCAATAAAGAGCTTTTGATTGACAACTTATTGAATGCCGAGAATCTCAGTAGAACTGATCATTTTTGTTACTACATGCATGGTAAATAATCCGATGAAATAGTCATTGAAATAATAATTTGTTGTGCCATGAAATTTTCTAACATTAGCTACAAACCGTTTGGCAGGAAAGCTGGCCATGTGGTATTGTTTACATGGATTGAGGCCCAAAAAGGGTAAAGTTACAACCACGGCAGATCTGTATGTATGTACCTGACACTAAACTGCTGCAAATTCAACACTATTACTACAAGTTCTAAACTACACGGAAAGATGGGAAAAAATGACAATGTGGCATTGTTGACATAGGTTGAAGTTGCTAAGGAGTGAAGATAGGGCTTACCACCGTCGAATCGTTATACCCAACGCTAAACAGGCACAAAATGCAGCAACATTATTGGCAATGCTTTTGGTGGAAAAGGTTTGGCGGGAAAGCTAACCACGTGGCATTGTTGACATAGCTTGAGTCTCCAAAAGGGGGAAATATTTTACTGTCGGATATTTAAACATGATGTAAATACCTGTAAACTGCAGCAAATGCAACATTATTAATCAATACTTGTATTGTAAAGTAGCATCGACTAAGTTTTCTGTGTTTAATGGTGGCGGATACCATGCGAAAAGCTAAGGAAAAAAATATCTATGCAAATGAACATTCGATGTCCAAAGATCACCAGCTAGACTCCGACGAAGGTTCAAGATTCGATTTGATTCGATATCATCCAACTGAATTGATTCAATTCGAAATCCATCGGGAGATTTGATTATATTTTGAATATTGGTTACATAATTGATTTCTTCATTTCTTTTTGTGGAAATTGAGCAGAATTAAGCAAATATGTGTGTATTTCTGGCTTGTAAGACTCCAGTCTATACCCAAACACATGGCAAATTTCACAAGTTAACGCAATCGAGTTGTCTCCCTTGCAAAAAATACTTTTATTCCGTCGCCAAATTACTTGTAGTCTAAAGTTAAGATAGGGAAACTTAGAAATTATTATGACGCTTTTGGAGTTAAATTAAATAATGATATGGTCGCACGTTAATTCAGACATTATACTGCCTTCAATGTGAACACATGCATGGATGAGTTACAGACTTGCAGAGACAGAGACTCAGACTATTTATATATATATATGTTTTCTGTTTCATTAAAAAAAAGATTAATTATCTGTTATGATCGCCTTCACGCCAGTCAAGGCTGCAAAGTTGCAGACATCTCTTATTATCTCATTAAATTCAGTGATCAACAGCAAAATTTAAAAGTTATACTTGAAATACTTGGAATTATTTGCACTGATCAATCCATCAATAAACTCTTGCAAAATACACTGCATTGTATTTTATTTGTATATGCATATGTGTGTAGCGTGAATATGATCTGGTGGTCACAGGTCACATTCAGTGAGGCAGGCTTTCGCAGGTCTATCGAATATCGAATCTATGCATTCCACAAACTTTATGAAACAGTACGATTACATTACTTAGAACCTTATACTTTCTTCTCTGAAAATTCTTCAGAAGTAATCGTACAATTTGCACCAAGAATGACATTTCAGAACAGAATATATCAAAATGTGAATTCCAATGAACATAAATTCTTTAAAATTTGCTGGATAAAATGTGCATAGTCTTCATTTTCAGAAAACTTCTCTGGGTACGGTCCAATAACCAAATGCTCAAAATTGGCTGTTCTGTAAATTTGATCAAGTGAATATCACTACTGGACATGTTACTGGTAACCTTTGGGGGGGACTGAGTTCCTAGTTTGCTTGACTAATCATTTACAGTACCCACCTTTTTCATAATAACTGCGCCCAGAACATTGCTGTGCCAAGTTAAGCATGAGCAAAATGCCAGAAAAAATCTGCTCAGAGAGGTTACAGTGTGAAAAACTTGGCACTGATATGGTTAACTAATAATTGAATTGGAATTTCAGGAATACAGAAATGGAATTCACAGGAGACTTTTTAAGACAACAGTATAAATACAAAATCTGAAAGATTATTGTCATTTTTTTTATAGAGACATCTCTGACTTACCGTGGAATGTCTCCAAAAATGTAGGATATCGTTTAATGAGTCACTAGGGTGAAGCAGAAGAAAATTTCGCCATTCGTTCCAATCAATCTTCAATGTTCCATCCCTGTCCATACTGAAAACAAAATAAATTCACTGTGCTGTTCAAAGTGATCTCTTGATGAATCGTATTACAATATTAGGTCAA
Organism: Siphonodentalium dalli; assembly: GCA_032622095.1. Taxonomy (NCBI): domain Eukaryota; kingdom Metazoa; phylum Mollusca; class Scaphopoda; order Gadilida; family Siphonodentaliidae; genus Siphonodentalium; species Siphonodentalium dalli. Next base: position 122,067,926 of record CP136069.1, on the reverse strand, counting down.
AGTTTAAAGTTAACGAGAGGCCGATCACGATCGGCATATGTTTAACCCATACCTTGGCGATAACGATTAGCTATTTTCATAAATCCTTACACCAACCTTTTCAACAATTCACATCTTACTATTAAAGCTACTCGATCCGATTAAGCACCCCTCAGTTATGTTTTATTTGTCTTCGGGGGTAAAAAATATTTTATTCAAATCGAGGAACCCATTCCTCAAAGCTCAGAATAAGCAGATATCAATTTTTAAAATCTATTATCTTTAACTACCTGGAATATTTAGTGGCCGTATGAAAGTTGATGAAGATGGATAACTCTAAAATCAAGTGTTTTTTTTGTGTCAGATATATGACAAAGTAGCAAAATTTCATTGTACAAAATGTTGATAAATAACAGATTTTGGGCAATTTTATACTAGTGGACTGTGGTTAGCATTATTTTTGGGCAATTAATTGACTCTGATAACAGAAGCGGAATTTCAAAAAAACTGTTGTTGTTGGAATCTGATGATATGGGGACCATCAAATCGGATTGAGTACCTTTAAGTTCACAAGTGGCATAAGACTTATTGGGCACCGTCCATATGAACATGGATATGGCATTTGATTCCAACCTATTAAGTCAGTTTAAAATAGATATATAGTCTTATAGAGCTCAGTCCATAGTCAGGCAGAAGAACCATACATAACAGTTAAAGATAAACTATTTTTAAAATTTCGTAAAATATGATTGATAATGATTGGATATAACATACTTTAATGCATAATTATGAGATAACTAGAGATCACCAGGGATATGAGATTGAAGATATTAGATTTATTACATTGGATAGCATACTGTATGTCTATGGAATGGGTGGGTTAATTTTGATAATATTTTAAAGCAATTAAACCAAATGACCCTCTCTGTACAGGTTAGGGGTGTGTTATCATAAACTATGACTTGAAATATAATATAATCAATGACAAATATTTGAGTTATTAAATGAGATAGCAAGGGGTTGATCTTAATCACACTAAGGCCTCTATTTTTTTATTTAGTGGTTTACGGATCCGCCGACCCCTTTAAAATACGTCCGCTCAAAAAAAAAAAAAAACCCCGATTATAATTTATTTTTTTATTATTTCCTCCGACTATAAAAAATAAATCATTTCTCCGACCATCATACTTTTCATATCAGTTTTTGATCGGGCAAACTCATCCCCTGATCTCGGCGAGTCACTCCCGTACAATTAGTACAGTATTTAATTGATACTGGGTAGCTTTTGTAATAGTCGCGCTCTTCATGGTGATGGCGTTTCCAAATTTCGTGATATGATTTATCACTACGACCGTCATGGAGAGCGCGACGAAAATCAGTATTAACCTAATATTGATGTAAATGCTCGATGCCAACAAGAAAAAAAATGCTTATAACAATCTTCCACCTAAAAGGTACATGTCCAGTTATACTTTTGTAAAAATCTGCACTATTAAATCGATTGGAATTTGGAGTTATGTCCCATGTATTTCATCTTCCAAACCCGGAAGTGTAAACAGGTGTCATCAATTTATCGGACATTTGTCGGCTTTATACATTTATTGGTCACGAATACCTTCAGTTTTCAAACGCTGGTCGGAGATGAAAACCGGTATACTGCAGATTTATGGTACTATTAAAATTTAAATCCGTTTGTTGATTATTTGGGTGTCCTGTTAAAAAATTGTTTAGAATTATTTTGACCATGGAGTAAACTAGAAGTTTTTGTGAACTTGGGTGCAGCCATGGGGTGAAGTTAATTTGGTGGGGGGTGGGGGGGGGGGGGGGGGGGGGGTGAAGTAAAACATACTAATTGGGGTGGGAGTTGAAGGAGCAATGGGGAGGCATCATCACATGATGAACTGTGTCCACACACATGATTTTTGTAAAATTGTCCTACCCGTTTAAAGGGGCTGACAGGCTTCCTGTGATGTCATTCTTTGATATACTCTCATGTCCCGAATAAACGTACGGGTCGGAATAATCGTACGGGGTGGAAAATGCTATGATTTCTAATAATCGTAGGGGTCGGAATAATAGTACGGGGTGGAAATGTTTGGGAAACTGGGAGCAGAAATGTGATTCCATGTTGGGGAAAACGGCCGTAAACACACCAACGTTGACCCGATCACATATATGTTGCACTGGGATTGAGAAGGGCGGTGTCTTGGCACAAATTTACATGTTATTCTTCCACGTAATGTACACTTTTATGTGAGCATTTCAATAAATCAGAAATGTTTCATTAAATGTAATATAAATCGTAGGGCCCAAATAAGAATCGTACAGGGTGGACTTTCACTTTAAAAATAATAATCGTACAGGTACATTTATTTGGGTCACTAGAGTAATATATGGATGGAAAGCCGTGACTTTAATTCTGTCAGATGCAATATATCTGTGGAGCAGTATACTCAACATTAAAAAATTCTCAAATCTTTATTTTTTTGAATTATTCGGAATATTGACACCAAATATTGTGTTTTTTCCCCAAGTATAATGTATTATCTTCATTCTGGAAGCCCCCTGACATGTTTACGAACCTAAAAAAAAATTGATATTGCCATTTTATTTTTTATTTTTGTTCGTCCGACCCGACTGAACCAATGGGCAAAAATTCCGTAAACCACTTTATAAAAAAAAAAAGGCCTAATGAACTGATCAAAATAGTCTATAAATGCATGTATATGGATTTAGAAGCCCACACAATAAGTCAGTCTCAAGAATACAAGCAACATAATTATTATCCTGCACCCCAAATGCAATAGAGGGAATTTCAAAATAAGACATTTCCTCTAATGTTTTTAGAAATCCTTACTGAACCTGGCTCAAAGTGAAAGATATAATTTAATATCTGCCTATCAGATATCATGTGTCTATGGAATGGGTTAATATTAATCCCAAAATCCATGCAAGACCAGAGAGCTATGTTGGAGTTGACAAATCCTGAGAAGTCACTGTCCACACACTATGGAAATTCAATAAACAACAGATAGCTATTAAAGTGCAGCAGTGAGTATCACATTTCATTACCAGGTATCAATAATAGAGATTATCTCTAGTCTCTCTTTACTGATACCTCAGTTGGAAGCTGCCACAGTTATTTCTTGTAAGCAAATCTCAAATCTGTTCAATTCTTAGTTAAAAGGGGCCATAATTCTGGTATAAAAAACAGGATCTGACCCATATTCAAACTAGATCTGTATTTTGAGTTGATAAACTCGCATACCAAATTTGGTTCTTATCAGTTGAAAAATGGTTGATTTATCAAAATATGCAGAAATTCTATATCAAAGGGCCATAACTCCTTTAAAAAATATCGGATCAAACCCATATTCGAACTCGATCTGTATTTTGGTCCGAGAAACTTGCATACCAAATTTGATTCTGAACAGATAAATTTTATTTGAGTTATGGTAGCATGCATGAATTCTAAGTCGAAAAAGGGCCATAACTCCGTAATAAAAACTCGGATCGAACCCATATTCGAGTATCTGTCTTTTATGCTGAGAAATTCAATTAAAAATTTTGGTTCCGATCAGATATAAAATGTTCGAGTTATCGCACCATGCGTAAAGTGTCTACAGACAGACAGCCAGCCAGACAGACAGACAGACAGACGGACGGACTAACGACGAGTGGTCAATCCGGACAACGACACTATGTTTACCATACAATGGTATGGGTAAACATAAAAAGGAATAATGGGAAGGCTTCATTCAAAGCTGTATTCAGAGATCCAGACTAATAGTGAGGAAACCTACTTTACTTTTTATTTAGATTCTAGTTTATAAAATAACATGTTTGGAACGAGAAGAGCTACATGAAAGATGCTATTTTAATTACATTGAAAATATTGAAAATGCAAGGGAGACAAACTATCTAAAGTTCCATACTGATCAGTTATGCTATCGGATGGATTTAGGGATACATGTATTTGCAATGTTAACTCTTTCATGATGGGAGCTGCGCTGGTGTAGCATTAGAGATGATTGTGTGCCAGTACATTCTCTAAAGTAAACAAGTTTCCCATGGGGAGCCTCTCATATATAAGAGAATGCACTGGCTTATAATGTCAAGGTAAATATTATTAGGCCAATGCAGTCTCTAATATATGCGAGGTTCCCTATGAGAGACTCGCATTTATAAGAGAATGCATTGGCACAGTTTTTTCGCAAAATTTCAGGAAGCTCCAGTCATGAAAGGGTTAATCTGCACAATTGCTGGTGTACATGAATATATACCAGCATATATATCGATAATAAGGTTCACATGATCACGCCACCAATCTGTCAGGATTAACGACTAACTGTAAACTGCATAATTAATGTAGAATTTAGTTCAAGACCAAAACTTAATCGGAATAATATATAAATTATAAAATTAGAGTATCACACATTTGATGTTATTTTCTTTCAAAAGGAACACTGAAATTTCCCAATATCTTATATAATAACAAACTCGCAACTGACTTGATATACATGTACCTACAATGTACCTGATTTGATTTGAGATTCGATTCGATATCGACATTTGCCTCCAGATTCAATATCGGATTTTAAATCTGCAGATAAGTACCAATTCGCTGGGCCCCGAGTTCCAGCCAGTAAAATCAGAAAACCAGTCTGTTGGCTTTCATATACCGGCAATTAAATTTACCACCAAGCTCCATGAACATGATCCAAAACTCATTCTGTGACAAGGTCCCACAAAGCTCCATAAACGTGATCCAAAACTCATTCTGTGACAAGGTCCCACAAAGCTCATTCTGTTACTAGGTCCCACAAAGCTCATTCTGTTACTAGGTCCCACCAAGCTCCATAAACGTGATCCAAAACTCATTCTGTGACAAGGTCCCACAAAGCTCATTCTGTTACTAGGTCCCACCAAGCTCCATAAACGTGATCCAAAACTCATTCTGTGACAAGGTCCCACAAAGCTCATTCTGTTACTAGGTCCCACCAAGCTCCATAAACGTGATCCAAAACTCATTCTGTGACAAGGTCCCACAAAGCTCATTCTGTTACTAGGTCCCACAAAGCTCCATAAACGTGATCCAAAACTCATTCTGTGACAAGGTCCCACAAAGCTCATTCTGTTACTAGGTCCCACAAAGCTCATTCTGTTACTAGGTCCCACCAAGCTCCATAAACGTGATCCAAAACTCATTCTGTGACAAGGTCCCACAAAGCTCATTCTGTTACTAGGTCCCACCAAGCTCCATAAACGTGATCCAAAACTCATTCTGTGACAAGGTCCCACAAAGCTCATTCTGTTACTAGGTCCCACCAAGCTCCATAAACGTGATCCAAAACTCATTCTGTGACAAGGTCCCACAAAGCTCATTCTGTTACTAGGTCCCATCAAGCTCATTCTGTTACTAGGTCCCACCAAGCTCCATAAACATGATCCAAAACTCATTCTGTGACAAGGTCCCACAAAGCTCATTCTGTTACTAGGTCCCACCAAGCTCATTCTGTTACTAGGTCCCACCAAGCTCCATGAACATGATCCAAAACTCATTCTGTGACAAGGTCCCACAAAGCTCATTCTGTTACTAGGTCCCACCAAGCTCCATAAACGTGATCCAAAACTCATTCTGTGACAAGGTCCCACAAAGCTCATTCTGTTACTAGGTCCCACCAAGCTCATTCTGTTACTAGGTCCCACCAAGCTCCATAAACATGATCCAAAACTCATTCTGTGACAAGGTCCCACAAAGCTCATTCTGTTACTAGGTCCCACCAAGCTCCATAAACATGATCCAAAACTCATTCTGTGACAAGGTCCCACAAAGCTCATTCTGTTACAAATTCCCAGCAAGCTCCATAAACATGATCCAAAACTCATTCTGTGACAAGGTCCCACAAAGCTCATTCTGTTACTAGGTCCCACCAAGCTCCATAAACATGATCCAAAACTCATTCTGTGACAAGGTCCCACAAAGCTCATTCTGTTACTAGGTCCCACCAAGCTCCATAAACATGATCCAAAACTCATTCTGTGACAAGGTCCCACAAAGCTCATTCTGTTACTAGGTCCCACCAAGCTCCATAAACATGATCCAAAACTCATTCTGTGACAAGGTCCCACAAAGCTCATTCTGTTACTAGGTCCCACCAAGCTCCATAAACGTGATCCAAAACTCATTCTGTGACAAGGTCCCACAAAGCTCATTCTGTTACTAGGTCCCACCAAGCTCCATAAACATGATCCAAAACTCATTCTGTGACAAGGTCCCACAAAGCTCATTCTGTTACAAATTCCCAGCAAGCTCCATAAACATGATCCAAAACTCATTCTGTGACAAGGTCCCACAAAGCTCATTTTGTTACTAGGTCCCACCAAGCTCCATAAACATGATCCAAAACTCATTCTGTGACAAGGTCCCACAAAGCTCATTCTGTTACTAGGTCCCACCAAGCTCCATAAACATGATCCAAAACTCATTCTGTGACAAGGTCCCACAAAGCTCATTCTGTTACTAGGTCCCACCAAGCTCCATAAACGTGATCCAAAACTCATTCTGTGACAAGGTCCCACAAAGCTCATTCTGTTACAAATTCCCAGCAAGCTCCATAAACATGATCCAAAACTCATTCTGTGACAAGGTCCCACAAAGCTCATTCTGTTACTAGGTCCCACCAAGCTCCATAAACATGATCCAAAACTCATTCTGTGACAAGGTCCCACAAAGCTCATTCTGTTCCTAGAACCCACCAAGCTCCATAAACGTGATCCAAAACTCATTCTGTGACAAGGTCCCACAAAGCTCATTCTGTTACTAGGTCCCACCAAGCTCCATAAACGTGATCCAAAACTCATTCTGTGACAAGGTCCCACAAAGCTCATTCTGTTACTAGGTCCCACCAAGCTCCATAAACATGATCCAAAACTCATTCTGTGACAAGGTCCCACAAAGCTCATTCTGTTACTAGGTCCCACCAAGCTCCATAAACATGATCCAAAACTCATTCTGTGACAAGGTCCCACAAAGCTCATTCTGTTACTAGGTCCCACCAAGCTCCATAAACGTGATCCAAAACTCATTCTGTTACTAGGTCCCACCAAGCTCCATAAACGTGATCCAAAACTCATTCTGTGACAAGGTCCCACAAAGATCATTCTGTTACTAGGTCACACCAAGCTCCATAAACGTGATCCAAAACTCATTCTGTGACAAGGTCCCACAAAGCTCATTCTGTTACTAGGTCCCACCAAGCTCCATAAACATGATCCAAAACTCATTCTGTGACAAGGTCCCACAAAGCTCATTCTGTTACTAGGTCCCACCAAGCTCCATAAACATGATCCAAAACTCATTCTGTGACAAGGTCCCACAAAGCTCATTCTGTTACTAGGTCCCACCAAGCTCCATAAACGTGATCCAAAACTCATTCTGTGACAAGGTCCCACAAAGCTCATTCTGTTACTAGGTCCCACCAAGCTCCATAAACGTGATCCAAAACTCATTCTGTGACAAGGTCCCACAAAGCTCATTCTGTTACTAGGTCCCACCAAGCTCCATAAACGTGATCCAAAACTCATTCTGTGACAAGGTCCCACAAAGCTCATTCTGTTACTAGGTCCCACCAAGCTCCATAAACGTGATCCAAAACTCATTCTGTGACAAGGTCCCACAAAGCTCATTCTGTTACTAGGTCCCACCAAGCTCCATAAACGTGATCCAAAACTCATTCTGTTACAAGCTCATTCTGTTACTTGGTCCAACCAAGCTCCATAAACGTGATCCAAAACTCATTCTGTGACAAGGTCCCACCAAACTCCATAAACGTGATCAAAAACTCATTTCTGTCACAAGTCAAGACATAACATTTTTCATCCATGTTTGATGACCACAAAAGTCATCTCCATAGTGTAATGATTATGACATCTTCTCTGTTATGAGCAGTGTGTTTTATCACCTACCGTTTAACAAGATTTTCAGCCTCTGCCATGTCGATGTTGACGCCCATCCTCTTGAAGCAAGCTTTAATTTCAGCGGAATCAATTTTCCCTGGAATTTACAACCATATACATGTACAGGTATCGAGACAGCTTCAACCAATTGAATACCGGTACCTGCATATTAATATTATTTAGGAGATAAATAGACTAAGTTGAGTTAGATATTCGGTGATTTGAACATGAAAGCAGTTTATGAGTGAAACAGGGTACATGTACTTGTCACCATTGTAATTCAATTAATTAATTAAATGTTTTTTTTACAATTTGAATCTTTCCACAAATCATGGAAAAATCTTTAAGTTACATAAGGGTTTAATATAGAGTCGGTAGGGGAAACCCCCAACCACAAATATGTTATTTCTTTGAACCTAGAGTCATTGCTTTATATATAAACACATTAATATGTGCATGAGTTTCTTACCATCTTGGTTGGTGTCAAAATTCTTGAAATAGAGTTTCAGCTTCTTTTCATGCTCGACCACATACTTGACAAATTCATTGAGATCAAGTCGTCCATCTTGATTTGAGTCAGTGCTCTGTAAGAATTTCTGAAATAAAGAAAATTAAATATACCAGGTATATAGAATATTAAGCATAAAGAGTAGTGCTTGTTGAAATGTCTAATAAATGCTGATTGATTAGTCATTGACAGATGCCAGCCCCCAAAATGGTACATGTAGGCCCTAATTGATTACTAATTCAATTTATCAGTCAAATCCAATCATGTACCGTTATCTATAACTTGAAAACCAAATCCATCTTCTCAAAGTACTAGTACATGTACAATTAAAGGACACTAAATACCTGTTGCTCAAACAACAAGTTCACAAAAGTGATGGCCTTTGTAAATTTATACCAAAATTTTTCACTTTTTTCTAACTGTTATGAAATTATGTAATATTGCAATTTTGTTCTGATAAATAACCTAAAGGTTCTTATTATCAGGGTTTCATAGCGCTTGGGAGAATGGTACCCCTATAGCCACTGGGGTGATTCTCAGTCCATCATCTATCTGCATATGATCTAATAGTATTTAAATTGTTAAAATTCGCAATTTATTTCAACATGCATGTCTGACTTCACAAACAATAGGTCATGAAAACATGTTATATACAGTACTATCAAATATTCCTGATCACCCTTCAGTGGGTAATGTTCATCTCAACCTCATCTACATAGAGTAATGCTCTAAGTAATCGACTTCTTAACCACAGCAGAATTATGGGTAACTTTTCAGGATTTAGTCGGAAATATGGCTTGTTGCCATTCATCGGAAAGCTCTCGGGGAGAGCTTTCTGATGAATGGCAACAAGCCATATTTCCGACTAAATCCTGAAAAGTTACCCATAATTCTGCTGTGGTTAAGAAGTCGATTACTTAGAGCATTACTGTAATCCTAATAAGAACCAGTCAGAACAGTGTGTTTTTTGTGTTCTTTGATAACGTAATAGCGATGTAACCACTCAGAATCAATCATGTGACGATATTCGGTTCGATGTCTTTCAGAATAAAATAATAATTGTTGATGTGTGTAGCCACGAAGAGCATTCTTTTCACACAAAATTGTTCACTTGTCATCAGCATTAGCGGTCAAATAAACTCAATTTTATTTATTAATTCCTGTTGGTGTTATTTAGTGGCAGATACACAGGCGATGTATGCATTAATTTCAATATTTGTGGGTCAGTAGGGGAATATGTCGGAGGGGAAATCTGGGTGAGGGGAAGGGGACACTAAAAGGGACCCGCTGCCCCTCTAGCGGAAACACAGCCTCACTGTTATTATAGCGGAGGGTAAATTAATCAGAACCAAACATACAAATATCAAGGCAGTACATTTAATCTAGTGCTGAAACGGTTGACCTATTTTTGTAGCCGGTTAACCGCGACATGTAACCGGATCCCATAACAGAGCTTCTATTAAACGAATGTGAACCACTAAACACGAACGTCACAAAGCCATGTGTTGACAACTTGGCAGATGACACAGTAAACTAAAACTTGCAGTTTTTATAAATAGACGTGTCATGCTTGACCTGTTTGTACTGCAGTTTAATTGCTACCTGACTTGTTATCGTTCTCGTCTTGGGAAGAATATTGTGTGACCTATATACATGTTCGTACATGCAAATATCGGCAGTGTTTTATTGCCACTATAGCGATTGCGGGACTGGCCGATTATTATGTCATGTGAGTCATGATGTGACTCAGGTATTCTAAATGCTGGGTGTTCTTTGGCAATTTGAGATTGATAGGATGACTGACCTCGATAAACACAATTATAAAAGTTAACAAATGAAAATTTAAAAAACAGCTGAAAATAGTGTTTTCTGTTATAAGACAATCAAATGCTGAGAATTTATAGTCATTAGTAGGATGCAAATAAGTCGGACTGCACGGGAACACCACTTTGATTCGAGTTCATTTGAACTTCATCGACTGAGATTACTCAAACTCAGTAATGTTAGAAGTATAGACCAAGCGTATGTAAATAGGGTTGGTTCTCAGAGTTTGCATTCTGCCAATTTCTCTTTGAAATGTACCCAGGCATCTGATTTACTCATTTCTTGGTATCCATGATACTGTCTACAAGTAGTGAGTCGGAGAGATGTCAAATGACCACACCGTACTGCAGTGAAAACGATTGTATTGATCTTTGCCGATGACCCAGTGGCGTTAGTGCACGTGTTTTAACGGACATCGGAACATCAAAGATGACGTCATGCATCTTTGATGTTTAGCCGCCAATGCCAGACTATGTAATCTGCCATTCATGGAAGACTTTTGATCTGAAGGACCTGAACACGTTAGTTTTTATCAGTGGCATTGCATGTGTGTATTACATAACGGTTAACCGGTTGATCTTAGTTCAACCGGTTGCCGACGGTAGCCGGTTGTCAACCAGTTATCCGGATATCCGTTTCAGCACTAATTTAATCATATATCGACCATGTGCTTTGTGCAAACACTTACATGTATGTCAAGTAAAGACAGACAGACGGATGCACGTATGAGGATTGATGACTATAGCTCCACCAGAGAGCTAAAAAGTTAGAATATTAATTGCCTTTTGCAGGAAGCTATTGATTGATCAAAGCAGCAAAGAATAATGTGATGACTCTCTGCGAGTAATTTCATTGGCGTGATTCCTCCCGTTTGAAATACCATAATTTATTCCATGGGAGTCCTCCTGAACTAGTTGATTGTAATGAGATCTTGATTTAGCTTGAGTGAGAGCTTAGTGTGCCGGTCATTTGCAGAATGACATCCCCAGAGGGTAAATTTAGTGACGCTATCCAGCATAGTCAGCTAGCAACACCAAATTCACCCTCTGGGGAAATCATTCTGCATGGCCTCATCTGCTATGGGAGACATGTATACATGTTGATTCAGATTGAAGTTCCCAAATGGTGAATATTGTTATGTACACCCATTGGGAACCTCAATTATACAATGTGTTGTCTGCCAGTTTGGGGATAAAGAGAAACTAAACTAAAAAAGATATAGAATCTAAGTTTATATAGAAATTTGATAATAAAGAAACTTTCCAAATGCAGAATGAGGTCCCCAGAGGGTGAAGTTAGTGATGCTAGCTCGCTATGCGGGACAGCATCACTAAATTCACCCTCTGGATACCTCATTCCGCAAATAACAGACAAAACTAAACCAAGATCTCATTACATTCAACTGGGTCTAGAGGACTCCCATGGAAATAAATTACGGTATTTCAAACGGGAGGAATCATGCCAATAAAATTAATTGCAAAGAGCCATCACATTATTCTTTGCTCTGTGACAAATCAATAGCTTCCTGCAAAAGGCAATTAATATTCACACTTTTTAGCTCACCTGGTGGAGCTATAGTCATCACTCCTCGTCCGTCCATCGGTCCGACCGTCTTTCCATCTGTCAACAATTCTTTAAACATCTTCTTCCTCGGAACCATAAGACTGAATGGGTCTATATTTGTTGTGGATGTTCCCTAAGTAGATGACTCACATTCAGATTTGTTAAAATGAGGTCACCAAGTCAAATAGTTGCGAAGCCAGGGCCATAACTCTTTCCAGCCCACTAAACAGGCACACTAAACTCAGACTTGAGTGAGACTGTATGGCCAGTGATCTTATAGAGGAATAGTTAATTCCATCGTATGACCAGATGTCACAACAAATAATGTATATCATCACAACAACAACAATGATGTCACATAATCAACTTTTTTGTGTGACGACCCACTCATAAGCATGCAGTACCGTAACTCAATCGCCGAACCCGTCTTGATACAACTGTGGATATCGTATACTATTGGTACTTCTGCAGTCATTTCCGGGGTATATTCCCGTTTTTCAAGTCAATTACATGTAAGTACTTTGAGGATAGTGGTAATTGCGCAAACCAATTTGATTCTCGTCAGTGTTTGTCACGCGAATCTTTACGCAAGTCCATTCAGGGATTCGTGTGGAAATTTACACCCTGCAGTGCAGTGATCAAATTAGTACTTGGTGTGATTGGCTTATTCGCAATAATCGTTCAACATGATCATATTCAAGGAACACAAAAATTTATATGATAGCTTACAATCAATGCCATTGAGTAATAATAATTAATATAAATATGTTGATTATCATACTAAACTACTAATAGTACAACTATTTAAATTTTCATACCGCCAGCCCTCGAAATTAGGAAAAAATTTCCCACGGCAATTTTGATGCCGTGGCATTATAGATTCAATATGTTGCTAAGGGGCGATTCTCCAGAAGTGTCAACTATGTCTGCAAAAATTGAAACTTGGATATATTACAATTGTATATAAATTTGTTTTTAGCATGTCTCTGGATTATTCATTTTGAAAAGAAAAAAATTTAACCAGTTGGCCTCTCGCAATTAATATATAGGCCTCAGAACCTTGCATTTAAATGATTTTTTTTTCTTAGATTTAGCATCATTTTAGCACGCTTGTCGCTACACTATTTAAAAAAAAAATTGTTTTATTCAAGTTCACTTTCTGAAACACATAACTTTATCAGATAAATAAATTGTATAAATTCAAATACAAATTCGGAAAAATTTGTTTCATGTTAAATTGTATCTGATGTAAAAGCTAAACTTAATTCCTTATTCATATCCTGCAATTTCCCCCAAGTTTCTACCCAATTAAAGAAGATTCTACACTGACCATCTGTGTAAGTTGTAACCGCACCTAAATGTAACGATACATGCGTTACATATCACTCTGACCAGTCTTGTTGAATTTCAAGGTTGAATAGACAGTCCAAACCAGGATAAGTCTTTTTAGAAACAAGAAATTTATATTACATGTATAAGATCTTTTCTTGTGAAGTATAGTGCCATGTTTATCCATTAATATATAGTAGTAGTATCGAATGGTACATGCCTGATCCAGTTAGGAACGGCTTCCAGACGGGTGGGAAAATACAATATTACTCTTGAGTGCTTAATAAACATACAGGGCGGAATAAACATACAGGGCAGAATATTCCCAATTTTTTAATAAATGTACAGGGCGGAATAAACATACAGGGTGGAAATTTCCCCAAATCTATTGAAATACCCATTTAAAATCCACCATAGCTCGTCCTATTATTGTACTAGTACTAGTACTAATTTATATGTTATTACTACATTGTAATCCACTTTGAGAAATGGATTGTATATTCAGCAATAGTATCCTTACTAGTAAGTACTAATACTAAATACAATTTGGGATCCAAGGATATATATACTACTAGTAGTATGTTTTGCGAGATACTTTAACATATACAAAAATCACCCACTAATACTACTAGTAGGAAGGGAGACCCCTAACCAATTTTTGTTCAGCCTTAATACTATACAATTGTACCAGTACTGTACATGTACTACACTTATCAGCAGAAACTGCAACACTTGGAAGATAGAGTAATGTGACTATTTGGTAAGTATTCTTCTTTTTTTTCAAAACAAATTGAACATTCATAACAATATGCATTTACATTTACAAATAGAATTTATATGAGAACCCATGCGAGCCTGCTGGAATAATGTCAGGTTGCCTTTCAAAAACTTTCTCAACATTTGAAATTTGTACAGAAAATACACCAGCTGGTTTGTACAAGTTTTCACTGCCACGGCATGGCTCAAAAAACTTAACCATCAGTGGACATTCATCTGTCACACAACCTGGCAAAGAATGGTTTCCGGTTCGCACCACAACATATGTTCCAGTGGTCAAATTCTGACTAAAGTTTGTCACCAACTGGTCGGTAGGCATACTAGTACAAGTATTACTAGTAGAAGGATCGCACACGTCTCAGTCATTTTCTGATTTGTCAAATGGGGGAGTACTAGAATTAGTAGGCCTACTAGTACCAGGTTCACAGTTGCTACTATTACATGCTGGTTCGTATAGAGTCTGAAGTGAGTGAAGTCCATGTGAGTCATTTTTCAAAACCGACAGTCATTTTTTTATGCTTCTTCTGGCCTTATAAAAGTATGTGTCCTTTACCTGTCACATACATGTATACGGCAAGAAGAGGCGTGACGTCTCATGTCCATGGATAACTTTCCCCAAGATCATTCAAGAAGGCAGCATCAGCATTAATTGAACCATCATCGCTCTCGATCGGTAACATCATATCCATATTAGCACTACTAGTAGTAGAATAATTTGTGGGAGTTGGCGGTTCACTAACAACACTAGTAGCATCTTCAATATTACTATCATTAGGCCTATAGTAGAAACAGACTGAGGAACACTTTCGCCTTCTTCGTGAGATGAGATACTATTAACTTCTTCAACTACATTATTGCTGGTATTATCAGTAGTTTTAATAATTTCATCGCCGTTACAATCAAAAAAGTTCTTGGCCTTCATCAAAAGGAGCCGGGGATGAATCAGCGTTGCGAGCCGGGGATGAATCAGCATTGTGCTTGATGACCACACCTTCTGGTGGTGTGATTGAAGCCATTAATTCTTTCAGGCTAGATGGTGGTTTTGAACTCAGCAACTCTTTACGAAACGCAAATAGTTCTGCACCGGCTAATGCAATAAGTTTATCAGAAGCTTTGTAGTCTTCGCTTCCATCAAACGAATTGTTGAAGTCCAAACTTTTCCAGCTTTGATTTAGCATCAACATCATGTCATCCATTGTAGGAGCCGGGATCTTGTTTGGATTTTCCTGCAACTGTTGAATCATCAATTGGCTTTCGAGTTCCCTATATTTGGATTTCAGAACATGGTGAACATGAGTGTCGTTAATTTGGAGGTCGCCTGTTATGCCACATCCCATGATCACAAGAACATAACCTCTTTTAAAGAGACTCATGAATTCTGACTTCCTCTGTACAGTGTACCGAATAGTCATCCAATATGTATAAACCATAATCCTGGTCAGTAAACATATTTAAACTTTTTTTTATGTTTTTGACAGTTTCAAGCATGGTGGGCAGTCTATATGACCCCTTCTCAGCCCAATGCACTTTCAATTTATCTGCATTATTCAGCTTTACTCGGATACCCTTCCCTTTGAATACAAACTCCGGTTTTGAGAACGGTTCCTTTGCATCACTTGACACTTGGGTGTATACAGTGGCCCTCTCTCTGCTTAGCATGTAATTTTCTTTCAAGAAGCTCGGCTGACCTTTCATTGTCATAGTTTTCTGTGACGCAGACTCATTACGATGCAATGGCATCTGGTCGCCATTGATTATTGTTGGTTCGTTTCCATGTTTGCTTTTGAAATAGTATCTAACTCTGTAGATATTCTTAATGAATTCGATGATGTTTTCTTTTCTCTTGTGTAATGGAAAATCTTTTATTTGGTTTACGTAAACTGACGTTGTACTCTTGCATCCACTGTCGAATCCATTTATTCGAGAAAGTTAATAGTTCATTTTGGTCAATGGGTTCTTTTTTGGTCTCCAACCAATTTTTATACAACTCCTTAGGCTTCGCCCGAAATATTTTAATTGGCAAACGGCCCTTCAATGTCCCTCTTATGTCGATAAAATAGTCAAATAAAGCTTGTCTGACAGCTTCTGCATTTCTCTTCCTGCCCCCACCACTTTCTCTGCACATTTTCTTAGATGCTGGCTGTTCACTAAATTCATCATCAGTTTATCATGTGCTCGCCTAGCTACTTGGATAGCTTGAAGATAGGTTTCGTCGTTGGACTTTTAACTCTTTCAGGGAGGGGAACATTTCTCGAACAGCCCTTGATATATAGCCTTCTTGAGGAGGCCCTTGCACAAACTTTTTTCTTTTGTAGTCCCATTTTTTAGGTTGCTGTGCCAGGTTACTTTCATATTCAAGCCTATATTTTTCTGCCAATTCAGCGAGCATTTGTTTCTCTTCTAATGAGTATTTTCTCCTTTTTTTTGCGTGAACACATCGGCCATTGTTTTATAACTTTTATTTTCAAAAACCAAAATATGGAAAACTCCCCGCTACCTAGATGTCTATTTATAAACTAAAACGTTCCCAACCCTTAATGAAGCTCAATACGTGTGCACGTGTAAAACGGTGTATCATGTTTGTGTTACAGTACATAAAAAATTCATTATAACTACCCCAGTACTATCCATAATGAACCACCAGAATACTTTGTATGGTGTACCAGTATATAAATACCCCATCCTGTTTTTATTATCAGGTACCAACAACAATTGAACATGGGTAAACTTGTTGCTCCCAAATAGAACCCGACAGGCGACAGTCATCGTCATTAAGACATAACTGGAGAGTTCGGACTAACCCATTATTTCAATGCAAATGGGGGGGCCGCAGGTTTACTTTTTTACATTCACGACTATCTTTTTCCCCACTGAAGTCTCATTTTTTAAACACTTGAATAATGATGGACTAGTATATCTTTATATCGTACCAGTAAGAGGTTCAGATCAGATCTAATTTGCGAGACATATAAAATACCTATTACATACATGTGTATATCCCCCCATGTAATATTGTCACTTCGTGTCCAATACTATATACCCACGCGCAGCACCAAATAACAACGTGTTCGGTGCTCCTTTTAGAAATTACATCATTGAGCTATTCCGGGGGGCAATTATTATCGGATGTTTTGATTGGTTCAAAGATAGTCTGTGATAGAAATAGCACCGAATGACCACGTGTTCGGGTGATGGTTTAAGAAATGACGTTGAGGATACAAGAAGCGATTCCCGGGGGGACTAATATCGGATGTTTTGATTGGTTCAAAGAAAATCCTGTGACAGAAATAGTTTCGATGTGTAGATAACTGAGTCTTCGAATGTGCGTACGAATCAACACACTGACACACGCTTTATTTGTTCAATAATCACAAATCATACCTGTATAAAAAAAAAATTGGTTGACATATTTCGACCGCCACATTTAATAAACGTACAGGGCCAAATAACGATCGTAAAGGCGGGAATTTTAACTCAAATTTAACAATCGTACATGTACTCTTGGGCTCCAAATAAACATGCATGCACGTTTATTATTTTCGTGGGAAATTTCCCCCATGCACAGTGCTTATTTGGGTCTGCATGTTTATTAATTTTGAGGCTATTAAAATTGAAAAGAGCACAAAGTCAAGATTTCTATATGATTCTGATATCAAAATGATGAACTTTATGCATGTACATTTTCAAGTATACATGCATGGCATACATGTGGACATTTACTTAATATTGAATAAAATACCAAATGAGACATACATGTACATGTACTATGTTGATTCCTATACTTGACCTACTACAAAAAATAATTTGTTTAACCAGGCATGTTGGTGTTTTGCTCAGAGTCCCCCTGGACTATTATTTGGGTCTGCACTTTTATTAACTTTCAATGGAATTCCCCCCTGCACTATTAATTGGGCCTGCACTTTTATTTGGAGCCCGAGAGTACGTTTATTAGGCACCCAAGAGTAGCATACAAGGAAAGCAAAGTCATGTCTGAATCTGAAACATAACTGATGAAGTGGCATAGAAGTCATGGTCCCACTTCATTTCCACTATCATAACACATGCCCACAAACTTTCACTGCGTGTATTGTTAATAATGTTATTATCTGATTGGAGCTGTTCAACGAGACGATTGCTGGACGCCACCAATTGAGTTCCGCATCTAGCGATCACACACCGTGTAGAAATTTACATACATGTAGTGTCAATGAAATCATATTACAAATATATGCGGCGATTGATCACTGTAATCGGTTGCGATCGAAGCACATAATTTGCATGAAAAGATTCCAAAATATCTGAATCAGCCGACCGATTCGGTGTCAATCTCGAATCGGGTGACCTATATTGACATCGAATCGAATCTCGAATATTCGCAGGTCCAAGACCAAGTAGACTACTAGTACTCTGACTTTGACGATTTACGTTAGAAATTTTACAAATTTTACCATTGCCTTAGTTTAGCTTGAATTTTAAATTCAATCAAATCACAGTTACAGGATATAAACTCCCAAAAATAAGGTTTTAATTGAATTTATAAATCGGTATACTACTATAAGGAACTCAAGTTATGAAAGAATTACCAAATGGTTGGACAAACATATACCAAATACAAGCACAAAATACCCGGCATATGTCGCCTGTTTCCTATAAAT
Organism: Siphonodentalium dalli; assembly: GCA_032622095.1. NCBI lineage: Eukaryota > Metazoa > Mollusca > Scaphopoda > Gadilida > Siphonodentaliidae > Siphonodentalium > Siphonodentalium dalli. The sequence continues at coordinate 122,049,332 of CP136069.1, read as the reverse complement.
AACATTCATTGTACTCAGTTACAAATTTGCATATGTCAAGTATTTTGTGTTTTGTGCTTGTATTTGGGATATGTTTGTCGGGTCATTTGGTTATTCTTTCATAAATTGAGTTCCTTATAGAGCGTTCTTAATCACGTGATTGGATACGGGACGCGCTGCCATGTTGGAGGTATAGACACCCATAAGCAAGCACTGAGTTAATAGGATTAATTAAAGGATTACTATCCTCATGAAACAACAAAACTCTATCGGAAAGCCACCCCTATTGTGATCACAATGATCCAAGTCCCATAAAAATCGCGTAATAAATAAGCCGAGAAATAAATAAATAATACCACCACCGGTTGTCGGCTATCTCCGTCGCAAAACCTTGCATGACGTCAAGCGAGGTAAACTAATTAAAAACAGGGAATCGGAGTCGGAGTTAATTATGTCTACCTATATGGCGATGGAAAATCCGGAATCGACATCAGCGGTGAGTGTAATGGAATTACTGCGGGGCATATCAATAGCATTGTGTACACATGGTGAATTGTCATCGTGCGGTGAGTTATCTTCACTTGTGGTTTGTCTTAAGTGCTGTTTGGAAAGTTACGGTATTGTTTTGACAAAAAATATAGAGGGACGATTGAGCGGGGTAGATAACACTTTCGTATAAAGCTTATAAAAACACGAGCCGGCAAAGAATGGTTTCCGGTTCGCACCACAACATATGTTCCAGTGGTCAAATTCTGACTAAAGTTTGTCACCAACTGGTCGGTAGGCATACTAGTACAAGTATTACTAGTAGAAGGATCGCACAAACTTTATTCGGGTGCGTGTTCGCGATGTTGTTTTAATTTTCCGTATATATGCCCCGGGTGTCCCGTATTTACAATCATTCATTCATTCTAGTGACTCTCAGTTAGGCATACTGTATGCTGTATTCATTTCCAAACGATGTTCGTTTACATGACATTTGGCAGGATTTCTGTGGGAAACCCGTTGCGCAAAATCAGAAACCGATTACATATACCAAATAAAGAGCGTTTAATTTGACGAGTCAGTCATGGTTACGAATACATACAATTGCAGTTAGTGGGGAGTATGTTGATGAATAATTCACGATGACAACTATTCTAAGTCGAGTCCCCAATTCCTTCACCATGGCTCAATAAAGAGCGTTCCATGTTAAGAGTTTTCCTAATATGGTACGAATAAAAAGAGTTTAATAAAGCGGAAATTGCTATGACAATGATGGAAGGATATATAAAGCATGCATATCGGAAGTTCATGTACATGTATTGACCTGTATTGTTGTAATCAGTAAACAATCACTAGAACAACTGTTCTAAGTCGAGTCCCTTTACCTTGACGCAATAAAGAGCGTTCACTATTGCGATATATTGCGAATAAAGAGCACTTGAATATGTGATTCCATATTAAACCGGATTATTATCCCTCCTTCAAAAAGTGTTATAGGGTCATTCTACCATTAGGTATCCCAAAATTGTAAAAAATGGCAAAATTTCAAACATGCTGAAAAATCCTGGCACTTGATTCGTTCAAAAGTACAGATTTTCAGCTTTCCAAAATGTTATTAAACTATATTGTTGCCTACCTGTTTGTATATATTTGGTTTGTTTGAAATAGTAGTACCCAACTCTGTTATTTTTGCATAATTATCAGAGTGGCCACGTAAGCTGTGACATGAAGGTTATTGATAGTAAACATTAGAATTTTGCGGCAATACATTGTGTACTACCCGGTAGTATATTTTTCCAATAAAAAAAAATATAAAACATACCCACATTTTCAAAATTTGGAACATTTATTCATCAGCATCTCCATGACTAATCATCTGTCACACACGTAACGATTTAACATTAAAGTTTTAATTTTTCAAAAACTACATGAACATACATCGTAGTTTTCTATATTATGTGACTCTATGGTTTGGGTGAAGCACTGATCATCATAAAATAAGATATTAATACTTTTTACGACTTTTGCAGTGCTTCCGATATCTGTCACACACGTAACGTTACGTGTGTGACATTATACAATCAACCATTACCAGTCACAAACCACACAACTCAGGTTTCTTTTTGGCTTTATTTTATTGAAGAAACTTCTAAATATCAAGAAAATGTATTTTACACATGTTTTTATCTTAAATTCATTCATTTTATCATTCTGAAGTAATTGTGCGCAATAAGGGCACATTGAAGGGTCTTAAGCATAAGGCACTGTTCAGTTTAAACTCAATGCAGACATGACCAGGGTTAATAGATAGTAATCCCTTTAAAGCATCCATGGGGTCCTGGGTACTTAAATACAGTGTTTCTGCAATGTGAATGTCATTTAAACTATTATTGAGATGATGTGTTGGCTTTATATCTCAAAATTAAAAAGGTGTGAAAAGGAGAATTTAGCCCTTTTTATGAGGCAAACACCCCCAGAATATGTTTTTACATCATTTGTACCACCCCTTCCTACCTGATATATGTGGGTATGTTCTGTGGATTTCCACATGGATCACTTATAAGTGAATTAGATGTACATGTTGATGAATATTAAGTTGATTGTCAAACTATAGAATCTTTTGATTATCAATAATTCGATAACCTATCCCATGCTCATAGTGCAAATTAATTGGATTACTAGTACCTTTACATGGTCCTGACGGCTGAGTTTGTAACTGCGGTCATGGTTGTACAATTTTAAACATTTGCATGACCATTTTTGTCCACTACTTAAAAAACTTTTAACATTACATAAATTTAAAACCCAGGATCTATCTAACCCAACTTAATGCCCTCTTTCACATGTACATGATCACACTACTCTTATAGGCCAAATTATATATGATTGAGGGTATTGAATTCCAATAATCTAATAGCAATTTCACAGCGTCACACACGTAACGTTTTTGTGTCACACACGTAACGCTGCCTCTTTGGTGGTTATAATCCTTGGAATGGAAGGTGGTTTGGTGTTGACAGTTCAGAAACTATTTTTTTAATAGCTGAACATATTTCCATTCAAACGTGACATTTATTGTATATTCTAGACTTACTATTTCACAGGAATATAGACTCAAAAAGAGGACATGCAAAAAACTGATTTTTGTGCATCACACACGTAACGCACCAAATAATGTCTTGCCAAAAATTTATGGTACACAATGAGTTTAAAATATGTCTCAAAAGTCGTGGACTAGCCTCTGGCAAATAAAATGCAGCATCCCTTGACTAAAATAATTTTATAAAATTAAAGTTATCTTGATTATAAAGGCTCTAAAAACCTCTAAATGTCACACACGTAACGATAGAATGACCCTATACATGATTGGATGTTTAAACGAACCACGGCGAACATTTATATATTTTATAACCCTATTGTTATGCGTAATTGACAAATTGACACATAGAGGTCGATTTATGACCTGGATATTCAATAGACCGCATCGCTAGAGTGCTAATTTTATAGGCCAATAACCATGCATAGATGCAGTGAATTTCCATCAGTGACAGTCGGCTAGATTCCGAAATATATATAAACACCATATTGCCCAAATATATAAAAGATTCATAACCAAGGAAAAATGAACTTATCATATCATATTGGTAATGAATGGCTTGATTATAATTGATTAAATCCGACATCAATAAACCAATTTTGTGTTGTTTTACCGCGGTACGATAAATTAAAACGAAACGCTCTTTATTGACACACGACTAATGGCATCTGGAAATTGGAATGTTTACGAGATGACAATTGCCTAATAACTGTGCAAGTCTTCGCGTATATATGCAATCTTGATATGCATATATAATATAACTTGGACTATTCCGGTAACGAAAAAATATATATAAACACGAGCACGCGTTGATATAGATAAATGCGCGCAAAACTGAATAATATACGGGCATGGCTTTATAGTAACAACACATCGCCATACATATAATAATAGTAATAATAACATGATAAAAACATTTAATTACGAGAAAGGCGATGTTTTCGGCGAAGTTTTGCATTCGCAGTGTGATAACGCGACAATCTTCAAAGGCCGCGATCGACTACATGCAAACTTAAAATACCGCCGTCGCATATCTATGCGTTGTCAATGAGTTACCATGTGATTGATCACGTGCTATGCTTCTGTTTACATGTGACAATCACGTGATCGGGCTGATGATCACGTGACTTCGTCTACAACAAAATCTTCGGGTAACTTCGGAATTTTTTTTAATCGTTATAAAAATAACGATTGGCGGCCGAATATTAGATTATATGCGCCCAATGGACATTTTTTATATATATTATCGGTATGTTGAAAGAAAATAATATTGTTTTTTCAGGACCGTATTCCTTTAAGAAAGCTACTTTTAAAACGTCTCGTTATGGCTTCGACGGAATTAGTTGCAATATTTGCCAATGCTATTAATAATCATGAACAACAGTTCTAAAAGAATACATCGAAATGTTAGATAAACTTACTATAGGGGTGCGATATTTATTAAAAGGAATGGAGTGCAGACTCGGAACTGTCGCCAAACGTTACAGATCCATACATACACCATTACATTCGTGTTAATCACGGTTATGTCTTGAAATAAAATTATTACAGGCTTACCTAATTAGTTTTCAATGAATGATAATGTAGTCCATGTATTATCGAAACAAATGAGCTCCCCGGTGTTGCATTTAGGCATACATGTATGTGCGTTTTAAAACGCTGTATATATGCATGTAACACGACAATTAATATAGCTTCTTTCCGATGTTTTCAAGCAAGATGGCTATGTGTGTGTAGAAGCATCTTGTAAAAGTGACAATCGTTTGATAACAATAAAAACGAAATAGAGCAACAAAACAAGAGCGATTTTTTGCCATTTCCGATAACCAAGATTGATGCTTACGTGTGAATAAAATTTAGTGCGTAACAAATGCCATTATATAACTTCAATATAGATTAGACCATCTAATATTGGAACAGTGCTGATTTATAGCTCCCACCTTGATGAAATAACTTGAAGCCGACCGGAGGTGTACATGTCGTAATTAATCTATAATCTCTCATTTGTCAAACAGTACACCCTCGGGCATCAAATTTAAAGTTGGCAAAAATAAATATAACGATATACATAACCTTTCCCCGTAACTTGGCTGAGTCACATTAAAGGTGTCAACAACTTTGCGACCGGATGCAAAGGATTATCAAATAGTGTTTTTTTTTTAATTCCACATCTTATTCGGCCATCATTAAGTACATGAAAGAAAAACGCCGATGATGGAGTCAGTTACTTGTCATGTGGTTACAATAGCACAAAGTGAACTCGTTCGACGAAGATTGCATGTACACAGCGCGAATCACGTGCAATGTGTTAAATTTCTTGTCATTCTCTTGGAAAACTTGTTGATTCCCATTTACATGTGTGTATTGTCGCAGCCATGTGGAGGAAGCTTTAGATTCTCAAACGGATTAACTTCAATTAAGTTAAACGTTCGCAGAAGATCATACACTATACAGGTTAGCATGGCATCTATCCTTTCTATGTGACATGTATACACGTAGATGTAGGCCCTACTTATACGGAACTACTTGTATAATTCTCTAAATATGCATGTTTAAAGTTTGAATAGCAGAAATTTGAAGTCAATATCACCACGGTGTTATAGAAGATGCATGTACATATATAACGAACGAACACTTCACATAAAAAGTACTCGCGGCGTAATTAATATTCACAGCCCTGGGAATTAGCCTAGGCAATAGGCAATGCCTAGGTAAAAGCAGAGGCAAAATCGGTTTGCCTAGGCAATTATATTTCCTAGGTAAAACAAGTTCATTGGGTTACTAAAATTGATTTGGGTATATCAGAAATAGAACCTCTTTAGCCAAAATGATTTCATTAAATAACCCATTACATATATTGTTCTACAATTGTTTCTATGGCACTGGGCCATTAATTAGCTACCCATTATAAGGACACTTATTTTGGAGATGATTTGTGGAATTGTACATAATTATATGTTGAGTAATGGCCTGGAAATAATGTTCCGCCAAATAACTAAGCAATTCAGGTTATTATTGAATCATATGGATTTGAGATGGCAATATTGTTGCAAAATTTCCTAGGTAAAACCTGTTTTTGCCTAGGCCGATTTCTTTCACCTAGGCAAATATATTGCCTAGGCAAATTTTCCTTAATTCCCAGGACTGTATTCATAACACATCATCGATCGGGACTAAAACTATTTCGAATTTTTAGTTTGTAATTTTATATGTGCGCACAACGATTAACATTAATAACAAAACAATTGAGAGGCATGATACACGAAAGACAGACACTTGATTATAATGAACTCCGCACACACGTGTGTTTGTTTATATTCGTTGTTACCTCCAACATGGCGCCCGCAGTGCATGCTGGGATTCGTGACGTCACACAGAACCACTCTATATTAGTTTATAAATTCTATTAAAACCTTATTTTTGGGACTTTATGTCCAGTAAGTTGAGTAAACTCGAAGGCCACACCTCTACAACAGCAGCTGTAATCTCCGGCGTGCCCCAGGGCACTCTGCTAGGACCACTGCTTTTCCTAGTTTTCATCAACGATCTTCCTAACTGCACCTATACCAACAAAAAACGTCCCATCTTAACAGACTACAAATTGCATGGTCAGTTGGTCACACTCTGGAAACAGTAACAAACAGCAAGTATCTGGGAGTAGTGATCAATAACCAACTGCGATGGGGACCTCACGTTGACCTTATAACATCCAAGGCACAGCGGTCGCTCGGATTCCTCAGAAGAAATATGCGAGGCTGTAGGAAAGATGTTAAGGCAGCAGCATATTCAGCCATGGTCAGACCTATACTAGAGTATGCCTCCACGGTTTGGGACCCACACACAGAGAGATTGGTCACTCAACTAGAACGAGTCCAACGCAGAGCCGCCCGATTCACCACCAGCAATTATTGGTCCAGAACACCAGCAATGACAGACATGCTAGGGGGCCTGCATTGGGAATCTCTCCACCACAGAAGATCGAAAGACCGCCTCATGATGCTCAGAAAAATTAGAGATAAAACGGTCGACATCAACCCAGACTCGTACATCAGGCAAGGCGATGAAAGGACACGGGGCAAACACAAATTATACCAAAGCACCACTGGGATCGACATATACCACCAGTCGTTTTTTCCACGCACCACCAGACAGTGGAACAAACTCTCAGAGGGAACCTGCACACCAGAATTTGACACAAAGAGCTTCAGAGTGGAGTTGGACAAGCTGGCGGCCAGCCACCCAGCATTCAGCCATTCACCACTGACAAGAAAAAGAATAAGTAACTCCGGAGCTGTTTTTAACTGTATATACACATTTTAACTGTTTTTATCATGCATGCGCCAGGCTTTAAACACTCTCAAAAGAGATTTGCCTTATGCGGAAGAAGAAGAAGTCACTAACTCAGTAACTGTGATCAAATTAAATTAAATTTTCAGTCCATTTCAATTTAGATGACCTTCAAAAACTTCACTTTTATATGAAGATAAAGCAACAATGTAAATATTTTTCGTATTCAAATCAAATTAAATTACAATGATAATGACTGTGAATTCGATTTCCTACCTTGGCGTGACCAGGGACTTGAGGCACACCCAAATCGCCCAGGGATTGTGTCAAATCGTGAATATCGATCGTCCCATCCTTGTTCACGTCAAGTTTATTGAATAAATCGGTAATTCTCCTCTCTTCATCTTCCGAAAGAATATACCCATGTTTAGGTTTCTTCTCTGTCATTGTTGACCACTAAATAATTGGTTTAAAGGTTCATTTGACTTCATGTTATTGAGTTTTTATCACAGATAACACTGAAAAATCATGTTTCGAAAATTCGAGGAGTCATTAATAGACAGAGAGCAGTAACTCCGACACTCCGTTCTGATTGGTTAAAAATTATTTCGTGGAACGGATGTATTTCATCATCGACAAGACACCCGATCGGGCAGTTTTTATGGCAAAACTAATTTACGAATGAAAAATCTCCAAGCTGTAGCGTTCGAGAAATTATGAAAAAATAAGTGTTGTATCATCCTTTTACATTCGATGTCCAGTAGAGTAATATCATGGACTATAAATATAGTTATTTATAGTCCATGGTAGACATTGGTAGTAGCATAGACTAAAAATAGGAGTACCATAGATGAAGGAATCTATGAGGGGGGAGGGGGGGGGGGCATCTATGGTAGTACTATGGATACCAGTCTGAGTAAACTCATACCTAAATATTCATTACAATTTCAAATATAGAGTCGACGTTCACCCAGACTGTATGGATACAAACATGCATGGACGTACATAGCCGTGGCTGGAGGGTTTCCGTTGGGTGGGGGGGTGTCCACTTTCGGGAATTCCAACTGCACCCCCTTGAATTATGATATTCAATTTGTGTTGGGTTATTTAGTGTTGACTGTGAGATAAACCTGGGTGGTAAGTGTAGTTGAACTTGAACAATGTTGTCAACAACTCAACATTCAAAGACATGAGTCGAGCTTTAGCGATCGAGGCTTGAATCGAATTTAGTGGCCCATGTTATATTTTGCATTGTAAGTCCGGAACTCTGCCATGCAGCAGGTTGTGTCCATTTCAATCGAGTTTTTTTTAGTAAAAAACCACGCGACTGATGATTTGACGAGGGGTCCCGAATTATTAGTTAAATTTATTAATAATTTAAAAATTATGTTTGTATTACCTGCATTGTCTCTAGCTCTGAATAGGCGCCTCATGTCGCGGGGGTGGGTAGGCTATGGGTATTAGAATCTAAATAAATAAAAAATTAATGGTCATTTAGGCCTATATTTTAAATGTCCACAATATTTTTTCTTTGGTTGTGATAAGGAAATCAATATTAATTTGTTTAACCCCAGACGTTTCGAGATAATTTTTTCTGGCTGAAATGTGATTGTGTAATAAAATGGATTTCAAATTCGTCGCAATTCTAAACGAAATTTATTAACATGGGGCACTAAATTCGATTCAAGCCTCGATCGCTAAAGCTCGGCTCGAATCGAATTTAGTGCACTCGTTAATAAATTTCGTATATATAATTAGTGACTCATTAGATATTCTATCTCTATATATGTAATCCCACAAGAATAGCTTCATATCTTAACTGAATTGCCCGAAGTAAAACTAATATTAGACGCGTTTTGTTGAATTTGTCAGAAAAGTTGGTTGGCTTTTGTTTCGAGATATTGTTGAGGAATAGGAATCGGTTGACGTTTGTTGAAGTTATCGTGCTTACGGTCTACAAATTGCTAAAGTAAATAGACAAACTATAAGGGTCATATATCCAAATATCTCAGTTTTTTCCCCAAATCTGTTTTTCTAACTATAGATCGAGATATTGTCGTGAAAGATCCATATATACCAAAATATGAATGGAGTCGGTTGATGTATAAGTTCACGTTATCGAGATAATTACCATATAATAGCTATATGCCTGAATAGAGTAAGTTCCATATACCTCTGATAAGAAAGTGATTGATGTGTGCGATTGTCGCACATGGAGATAAACACACACGTCCCCAGGACAAAAAAATTACCCCACCCCAATAATACTTAATCACATAGATTAAGTATTATTGGTGTGGGTTCAAGTTTAGTTCTGGGGACATGTGGATAAACTCACACACCTAAAATTGTCAAATTCCACCAATACTAGTAAACAGCTAAGTTATAGAGGTTTTGGGTCCTCTCGACCACTAACGGGACCCCTCGTCAACTCATCAGTCGCGTGTTTTTTTTTAAAGAAAAAAACTCGACTGAAATAGACACAACCTGCTGCATGGCAGTGTCCCGGACTTACAATGCAAATTGTCTGTATAGAGGGTGAAAATTCACAAATATCTAAATCCAACAAGGACCACAACTCTGCTTAGAAAGAATGGACACAACACGTATAGTATACGGTATATATGGTCTACATGTAGATCATGCCATAAATTTCTACTATGGCTAACGCCCGTATAGAGAATTAGAGATCATATTCCACCAGTACAAAACCTGAGAACTTTTTGAAGTTTTGACAGGGAATCTTATAAAATCGAAAAAATAACACAGTGAATATAGTTCCTTGTTATTCCCAACTCGAAATTTTACGATTTAATTGACTTTGTAAGGGATTTTGCTTTGCATTTCTGACAATTATGGATTTTTTCCTGAGTAATTAGTTGAATGTTTATTGCGATATTGGCTCTCAAAGGTCACAGGAAAGCATGCACTTCGAGATGGGACCTTCACATATAGTGAAGTCCTCTAAGAAATAAATATATTCCCCGTGTTATTTTTCGGCTTTATATATTTAAAGGTTCCCTGTCAAAACTTCAAAAAGTTTCAAGGTTTTGTACTGGTGGAATATTATCTCTACGGGCTAATATATCTATATCTATATTTGCGAATGTCTGTCTGTCTGTCTGTCTGTCTGTGTTCTATAGAAATTCACAGGGGCCATCTAGATGATGCCAAAGGGGTCTACTAGGAGTAGCTTTTTACGAGAAAGATAATGGTCGGGGTTAGAATTTTCTAAAGTGACGCCGTTGTTGTCAGGGGCAGAAAATGGGGAGGGGCAGAAAAAACATTTGTCGCCGATTGCCACCAAACTTATATATAATCATCCCCATAATATGAGGAATCTAATGGCGTGGTTTAAATATGGCAAAAGCCGCGCCGTTCTCGTCAGGGGTGCCCGGAAGGGGGGGGGGGGCAGATATATTTTTCTGTCGCCGATTGCCACGAAACTTACATATAATCATCCCCATGATATGAAGAATCCAACGGTGTGGTTTAAATATGTCAAAAGTGGCGTCGTTTGAGTCAGGGATGAACGGAAGGGGAGAGGGCCACCAAAATTGATCAAACTAATTTTAACACCGATTTCCACCAAATTGATATATATTCTTCTTCATGATACAAGGAATCTAATTGTGCGATTTAACAACGCCAAATTGTTGTTTTTGGATGAGAGATTGGGAGGGGGTGGGCACTAAATTTGATAGTAAGTCGCCGATTGCCACCACACTTATTCAAAATCATCCCCATGGTATGAGGAGTCTAATGGTGTGGCTTTTATCTGTCAAATGTGGCATTGAATTGCATTGTTGCATTGAAAGGGACAGGGGCACCAAAATTGATGCACAATTGTTTTAGCGCCAATTTCCACCAAATTGATACACGTTCTTATCCATGATACGAGGAATCTAATCGTGATTTAAAGACGCCATAGTGGTCATGTTTGGATGAGAGATGGAGAGGGGAGGGATTGGCACCAAATTTGATAAAAAAAAAATTGTTTTGTCGCCGATTATCACCAAACTTATAAACAATCATCTCCATGATATCAGGAGTGTAATCGTGTGGTTTAAGGATGTCACAAGTGGGGCCATTCGAGTCAGTGGTGTATAGAGATGAGAGGGACACAACAATTATATCTATATGTTTAGTGCCGATTTCCACCAGATTGATACATATTCTTCTCCGTGATATGAGGAATCTTATCGTGTGGTTTAGATACACCAAATTGGTTCCCTTTGGGTGAGAGATATGGGGACCTTAAATTTGATACGAATTTGTATACTCGCCAATTTTCACCAATTTCATATATATGCATCTCTAATCTCTGAGTCTTAGTGTGTGCAGCTTGAGTCCGAAATAGGGACGGGAGGGTCGCCAAAACTGATACAAAATATTTTTAGTACCAATTACCATCAAATTCAGACACGTTCTTCTCAAATGATACAAGAAATAAAATCGTGCTGTCTGTCTGTCTTTTTGTCTGTCTGTGTGCGTTCTATATATAACTTCACGCGAAACAATCGAGATGGCACCAAGGCGTTCTATGAGGGGTAACTTTTTACAAGGAAGATAATGGTGCGGGTTAAAATTTTCTAAAATGACGCTGTTGGTGGGAGGGGAAATTTAAAAAATATGGTGAAATAGTTTTGTCGCTGATTTCCACCAAACGAATACATAATCACCTTCGCAATATGGCGTTGTTCGAGTCAGCGTTGCATCAACAATTGATTTAATAAACCAAATTCCACCAAATTCATACACGTTTTTCTCTAATGATATACCATGAATTAAATCACATTTGGTGTCGTTTGCGTCACGGATGGCGAGCGGATATGCACTATCATTGATAAGATTGCTATTCGCCGATATCCACATATAAGTTATATACAGTCACCAGGCCATCTCCATATCATTTTAAGTAGTTGGGCGTTCACATTTCACAATGCCGACATATGGTGACCCACATAAGTCACTTGAACAATTATATCTTCTTAACAGTCATATTTATATGGGAATGGCAATCAAGGCATTCACATAATGAGCTAGCAAAAAGAGATAACTAGAAGAAGCATTAAACGTATATTTATCATTCTATTGAAGAGATACATATATTCGTGCAAACTGAGAGACATCGAACCGTCATAGGATTGCATATATATAATAACAAAATTTAGTCTGTTCCATTCAATACAGTTTCCACAAAAAGTTACAATTTGTCAAGATATATGGAAGGCCTGTTCAAAAATAGTGGTCACAGTGTGCAGTCAAATATAGTTTCTTCTGATATACAAGAAAATGCAGTTAGTAGCACAAGAATTTTCAGGATCCTACCAATACTGACATCTGACAAGGGTTTTAGAACAGATTCATCGACTGACATAAACAACTCTGTGCCTGGCACATGTAGCTGATATATAGGTGCAGCAACATTTCGTTTAAACTAAGAATATTTAGCCAATATATAGCACCATGAACAGAGGAGCACCTGGAAATTTCTTTGAAACATCTGTATCTTCATGGAGATATGATAGCCAAGTGTCCTCGAGATCTTAGTCCAACCCACTAGATTGATTGATACATCTCAATCCAATTATCATCTTTTATCGAACTAATGTGTTTATGATGTTCATGTATCATATTATAACGTCTAATGTATACGCAGTTGTAAATAAATAAATACTTCATTATTGGTGGAACGGATTAATCGCGATAAACAGAATGACAATTGACAAGGTGAGCCACTACTTATATTCCATGACTGTAATAATCATGTTTTGTGATGCTATTTGAATATACAATTTATGAGAAAACATATAACACTTTAAGCAAGAGCATTCTCTATTCCCAACAAATATCCATAGCATACATTAACCTGGGCAACGCCGGGTAACCCTGCTAGTGATCTAATATATGTGGTTATCCTTTCTCCCGAACTGGTCTATATATCACCATCCGAAATGACAACATTGTAATTCAAAGCCGAGTTATACAACAGTATAAGGTGGAATGTTCGAATATATAGATGTACATGCAGTTGGTGGCAAATTTTCACGATAGTCCATCTTGCTTGCAAGCCGGAATTGCAATTAGGTACGTACGTACGTACGGACAGACGGAATTATACCTCGACTATAATAACGTTACATGTTCTATTTCTCTATTGCATTATATTGTATTCCACAGGTTGGCAGGTGCGAGCGAATGACCGGTTTTATTGGCATTATTCCACTGTAAACAGAGATACCACATGTCAAAATACCATACTGTTCGTACCCCAGTGCTACAAATCTAGTTATATTCCGTCGTAAATCTTACACCAATACTTCCTTCACCTGACAGAAGTATATAATTATGCAACAGAGTTAACTTGATCTCATTCTGTGTCGGACTGTACTGCGAGTTGAGTCACGCTGTCTGCAATCATGCTCATTAATTATAGCCATCGGCACCTCCCAACCGGCCTTGACTGGACAGCAGGACTCAACATTGTAAACATTGATGGTGAAATTGGTGTCGATCATTCAGGTAAATAACGACATGAAACACAGATAATTGCTCCTGTTCCTGGCATTTGTTTTGGAATGGAACAGTCCCCAGTGGAGAGACTCTGGCTATTTTCTACCGTGACATGTTACTACAATCAATTTCCCAGGTGACGTAAATACAAAGGGCCGAACCCGAACTCAGTGGAGCAACAATTGGCTGTCACATAATTATGCACGTGTGTGACAATGCGCCTGGCTCCGTCTCAAGTGCATATACATTATATATGCAAATGTATTAATGGTGAATTCATTGCATATATTATCCCGCTTAAGATGCACATAACGGAACATGCACCACAACATGGAGTCAAGCTTCAGAAGTTGTAACAGGATCTAACAGCATAAGAGCTTACCTCTGTGTAATCGCCTGCTTCTATGTGTCTCTTCTTCAAAGCTTCACCTAGCTCGTCGATGTCAATATTCCCATCTTTGTTTTTATCCAATTTATTGAAAAGCTCCGTAATCCTCGCTCTTTCCTCGGGCGACACACCCTTAAGCTTGGTGGACTTATCATCCATGTTGATGTCTGCTGCTCAAATATCCCGGCTAAGTTTCGAAAAACGCCGTTTACACGACGAGTCTTAGTGGGTGGTAGCGTTGTGATCAAAATAATATGGATGCGAAGAGTGCAGGATGAATGGCGGACTCATTAAATTAAATATAGATCAGACAGTACCCGCATCGATAATTTCTGTAGTACATAATATTATACAGCCGGGAAGTAAACGAGTACGGACAAGAATCTTTTAACAAATAATTGATCTTTCTTTAATCGTTCATCAAATAATGGATATATATACGACTGATGTGCTGTGTACTGTCATTATCATGGACGGTGACGGTGGAGCACGAGGGGCGGGCACCGGTGTGTGTTGGGGGGGGGGGGGTACTTGCATGAATGGGTCCAGACTAGTTTATTGTCCGAAAGTGCACTTCTATACGTTATGTCCCTTGACCTTAATTGCATGCTTCCACCACCCTTGCATTATAAGATCACTTTAAAGTTCTGTAAAACACTCCGGTATAGGGTGATCAAATAGTATAGAAATGGAGAACAATTTTGCTCTCAAAGTGGTTATTTTATAAATATTATCCAAATTGACAACACACGCCGTCCTTCTTATATATTACATATGTAATTAAATGCAGTGACTCTCGGTATTGTTTTTAGAAACCGTTTATCTCCGATAGTTTCGTCCCGAATCGAGAAGTAAATATTTACAATTGAACGATGGTTTCTATGAAGGGGTCCTATTAAAAGCCGACCGCACCTCCCCCGGGACCGAGCGAGATGGGGAATGCACCATCGTGCTAGCTGTAGCGGAAGTGAATAAATTAACCAATAAGCTGTTGTCGAATCCGCTATGAATGTACATAAAATAACGCCGAAAACAACTCCCACCGAGCGCACATCCCACAGGGGACCGAGCGAGATGGGGCAGAATAGACCTGCATGTACCAAAGTTTCCATCACCAAGTCGATAGCTGACATATAGCTCTCGATCGGAAACGGCACTGTTAACCACTAACCCGGCCGCACCACCACCAGGGGACCGGGCGAGACGGGGCATGCACTATCGTTCAAAATAGACCTGTATGTACTAAAGTATCCAATTCCCAAGTCGATAGCCCGAGCGGAAACACCACTGTTAAACCCATAACTTGCGACCGTTCCGTCATGCAGGTACGCAAAACAAAAACAAAAACACCGACATCTCCAAGCTGTCTGACCACAGAAAGGGACACCATATCATGCAGCGAATACCCTTTTGCATCCGTGCATGGTTGATCTGCCAAGTCGCTAGCTGCAGCGGAAGTGAATAAATTAACCCATACGCTGCTGCCGAATTCGCTATGAATGTACCAAAAACACGAAAATAACACCCGCCGATCACACCTCCCACAGGGGACCGAGCGAGATGGGGCATGCACTATCGCGCAGAATAGAGCTTTATGTGGAAACGGCATGTTGACCCCTAACTTGTGACCGGTTCCGTCAGGTACGCAAAATCCAAAAAGGCACCGACCCTGGCTGCCTGGCCACGGAAATGGGCATCATATCATGCAGCGAATATACCCTTCTGCATCCAAGGGCGATCGGCCAGTCGCTAGATGTAGCGGAAGTGAATAAATGAACACATATATACGCTGCTTCCGAATTCGCTATGAATGTACGCAAAAACACCGAAAATAACACCCGCCGACCACAGGGGACCGAGCGAGATCTATGGGGCATGCACTATCGTGCAGAATAGACATGTACGTACCAAAGTGCCCATCCCCAAGTCGATAACTCGAGTGGAAACGGCACCGTTAATCCATAACTTGCGACTGGTTTCGTCACTGTATTATCGTGGTAAAATTACCCTAATATCGATGTAAATTACCCAAGTATTTCATAATTAAAAATTTTGGTTTTGGCCTGATTATTATTCTGCATATTTGGCGATGAACCTTTCAACCAATTGGAACGCATGCGCCCTATGTGAACACATATCATACCTGTGGTGTAATTATTTCATAATTATCATGACTTTGGTTTGGCACATCCGATTTAAAAAATATTTTCAGGTGCTTTTTCATCAAGCGTGCACACACAAAATAGTACTTATAATCAACTATATAGTCGTTACCTATATACACATTTTTTCAAATAACTACATTAAAGCTCCAATATATTTTATATGCATGTATGGATTGTATGCCTAATAATATTATCCCGATTACGTTAGCATTTCTGACTATTGTTTTCTTTTCTGAACGTGTGTGAATGATAATTGAATGTCGCGATAGCACCGTTACATTGTACCGGCATCGCAATGTATCTTCATATAATTATGATGCTGTGATCATATTATCTCCCCGATTTACTAGAGCATGACAACATTTTATACTGTACAGCTTTTGAAACTCTGAAATTATCAATTTCAATTTGTCTGAGACTTACTCATATCATTGCCCACAAGAACAGTGGTGTACATAGGATCAAGCTTAACCACGTCATATTATCGTCATCCACTGAGTGTGCATTCTCCACATAGTTGAGGTCACGACACTAAATTGTACAAGGTTGTATCTTGGTCTTCTACGATATATATCTTATACCACATGTGCATGTAATTTCCCATGTTCATATGGTTTTCTATGTTGTCCTGTTTAAAGTGTTTCTTTTGAGTGTATCTAATGCAGATTAGCCAACTACATGCATCTATCAGTCACGACATGCAAGCGCATAAGGACGAAATATATAATTTTATATACATGTTCTGCCATTTTGACTGCCATCATAAACCATAGTAACCGTTTCAGGCACTAATGAAATTATATTTTATTGGCAATACTCACACTCGCTTAATTCCTTCAAATCTGTTCATTTCACATTAAAATATGGCCAGGAACCAATATTGAGTTTTCAGGGAAATTCTTACCACGTTCTGTGAGATTAATTTTGTTAGGGATTAAAAGTGGCTGAGACCAAAGGAATAACACGCATATCGCGCAGTACTGAGCAAATGATCATAAGATATGAATAATAAGAAAACAAGGCACTATCTACAACCAGTTCCAGACAATAGGAACGGATATAGGAGATATGAGTGAACAAAAATTATTTAAATATTATTTGGAACCAATTACATTATACTACTGTTTGCAGGAAAAATTGGCTTTCTAATGGAGTGCCAATTTTTCCTGCAAACAGTAGTATAATGTAATTGGTTTCAAATAATATTTTAATTTTTGTACATTTTATGAAATATAGTTTCCAACAAAACAGATTAAACTGACTTAGTTATTATTCTACACTATGGCGGCCATGTTGGGTTATACGAAATGCTCAAGGGTGAGAACTCCACACCCACCTATATATTGATGTACACACCACAAGAATCACAATCCATAGAGAAAAAAAAACTTTAACAGATAATTTTTACTTCACCCCTATTTCTCCCGGACTACATGCATGGACGTTTCTGCACATTCTGCCATAACTTATATCTTGCAACTTCGAAACTTTTCGATGATGAAGATCACAGTGGGCCCGACGACAATGTCCTGGAACATTTTACACCAAAAAAAAACCAGTGGGATAACAAGCAATCCAATACACAGGATGTAGCGAATTTAGCGAGGGTGTTGACAACCGGGAACACAGAGACTCATGGGTAACATTCAATTATGAACTCTCACTCCTCACAGTGGATCAACGGACACGAACCAAAACCGGAAGTCGTAGATTTCGAGGTGGAGAAATATCTGTCGACAAATATTTGTTGACATTTTTTGACGGTTTTTTTGGAAAATAAACGCTTGGATAGCATATCTGACCAACTGAAGGTGAGTGAATATTTCTTCGCTGATGTTCGGACACCGACGATCAATTTAAGTCAGTTGTCATTGTTCGATCGCGGAAAAAATGTCATTTAATCATCGCCGCGAGACGATTTCTTCCCCAAAATATCCCAGAAAATCATACTTTTCACATTCATCGCAGACAACTGTCGCAACAACCTATACACCGATCGAAAGGCCTGTTTTCCCCCCAAAAATGCATATTTTGAGTATTTTCACGGACTGTCTCAAAATTCCAAATTTCATCTTTTGATGTAGGTACCCACCTCGAAAATACTGTCCGGTTAGTCCCGAAAAATTTAATCATTAGTTGTAAAAAATCTGTCCGCTTAGTCGTGATTTTGCTGAGGTCTGCCATCTTCAATTTCTGGTCGAAAAAGCAATTTTGCCGCAGATGATGGGCGTTTCATTTGACTTTTGCGTGGCCACAATGGTTCTGGGTGTTCATAATGTTGTATATGTCTCCTGGTACAACACAACATCCAGGCGGTGACATATATATAACTGAACTGTAACCTGTAACTGAAATCCAACTACGAAGTACATGTTTGGTAAACATATAACTTTTGATGTATGTCATATTGCTAACTCTGACTTGTCATCACTCTCGGAAGGCCGACATAAAAAAAAATGATTAACATCCAACTTTTTTCAGAAAAATGCAGCGGTGTGCCGATTTTTACCCTTTATATATGATTATACACTCGCAACGAGTTGTGGCCCACAACTTGTGGGGTTATACAGGAGGCAGCTTGTTCGTCCTTTCGTGGATGCAATTTTCCGAGTTTTTATTGCTAAGTTTTGCGGTCATTTGTTTTTTTGGCTTGGCATATATATATTTAGTACCATGGGAACATGCGAACATATATGATTATGAAATATGTCAGACCTTTTTGTTTGGAGTTATGACATTTTTCGACTCAGAAAATTATTGTTTTCAATATTCAGCAATGGTTAAAACAATAATGTGGAGGGAACTAAAACATACAGTCGGAGGGGTGTACAGCTATATCTGTTACTAATATTAGCTTAAGTTCAAGTCCACTAAGCGATATTATTTTATAATTCCAGGTGCTACTGACGATAGGATCGCATGCCTGCCTTCATATATGTAACCACTGTGCGGCAAAGGCTTGCGGCTTCGCTGAGGCAATCGACGATGGGATTTTTACAACACCCGAATGAATGTTTGAAAATAAAATTATTGAAAATAAAAAATATAAAAATTATTTATAATAAAATACTATACAATACTATACTATACAATACTATACGAAATATTGGTACTCTCGGTTGATATAGAGAATAGAAACATCACCAGGAAAACTCCAGTGTAATTCTTTCGAGTTGTTGTATTCTTAATCCCACCTTGGCTGTCCATTAATGTAGAAGTGTTGTGTTTCCTACATGTATATAGCGGGTAAAATTCCAATCTATAGCGTACAACCATCGACGTATATTGTATCGTATATTTAATATAGATCGATGGTACAACTGAATGTGGAACCAGATGCAAGTTACTTTTGTAAATATATAGGCACGTGATTTTTGTCCTGTTGTATTCAAATCGCGCCATTATTAATTGTTTCCACATTGATTCACACACTGGATAATTTGGTTGGGAAGTTTTTAACGCAAATTGTCGCTTATATATTCAAATTTAAGCGGACAGAAGACATGCAGACAGACCCTACTCGTTCATATATATAGACAAAAAATTAACTGTATGGGAGGTCAAATTCACATTTAATAATGAATTGCGCTTAAGCGCATATACCACACATCGCACTGAAGCACACATATGTCATTTGCGCATAATTGAAATTAATTGCGCTTAAGTGCAATTAATTCCGATTAAGCGCTATGAGTTGCTTGAGAGTAAGTGTAACTATCCATATAACCTAACTATTAGCATGACCGGGTGTATCTGCATTTGGCTAATTTAAACTAAAGGTCCTCAATCCGATCAGAAAGACCCATATTATAAAGATACAACAACAACAACAATATTTCTTCAAAATAAGCTTTAGTTATCAGAATCGATTAACTGCAAAAAATAATGCTGACCTCTGTCAACTATGGTATCAAATTTCCCAAAAAACGTGTGATTTATAAACATTTTGTTCAACAAAATATGGCCGTATAATTACTAAAGTATCACGAAATTTTACCGTATTACCACTTGTTTTAGAGTTATCCATCTTCATCCGCAATTTTGACCGAAACCACCCTTTTCACGGCGTGTTTCTGGGCAGCAATCAATTGAAATAACAAACTTCAATAATCGATATCTGATCACACTTGAGCTTTGATGGGTTGGTTCCTCGACTCGACTAAAACAGAAGGTAATACTGTCGCGAGTCACCCATTTTGATAAAGAATTTAGGCTAGTTCACAATCACAACTATCCAAAGCAATGAAAACAAGGAGGTGATATGTCAATATGAGTTCAGGTTTAGTTATAGATTCACCTATTTATTCACCAGGGGTACATAGTTACACACAGTATAACCATGAATTGCGCTTAATCGCAAATAATTATGCTTAAGTGCTATTGCTTAACTGCAATTAATTATGAAATTGTGAATTTGGCCTCTCATAGAAATGGAAATAAACATCTGCATATTTGATTGCTATTCTATAATATGTAATATTAGCGAAAATTCTCCGAAATATGGGTGGGTGCCTGTAGTTTAAAACACAAAAATAAAGGGGTGTATATATACCCGAAAAATGTAGTTAAAACTTTATACAATCGTAATCAAAACTCGGGTGGTGAGTCCCGAAAGTGGCCATAATGAAAAAGAACAGCCATGGGTCCCGATTTGTTTTTTCTTAAATTAATCGAATTTTAATTGTTTTTTTAAGTATCAAATTTCACGCTATATACTGGCTGAAATATCAAACTATTGGAAAATACATCTACACCTACCACCATCAAAACAATCCTGTTGCTACGGCCTTGGTCATGGAGGGCATTGTTATATTCTTGTTCTAACAATATTTCCATAAATGATTCTTTGGTTAATGACCTTACACGATCTGAACGAATATAGGAGAACAAATTGCAAACTGTACTCGGTAACTAAACTTGATCAGTATACTATGGTTGCAACAGAAAAGCAGTTGCCCCAAAACGTGCCACTGTTAACGAAAGGCAGCCAATCAACTAATCCATTTCGACTCTTGATTGAACAACAAAAACTGTCCGCCGGGTCTGGTGGATTGCAACTAGATTCCGGGGTGTACAGGACTAACCGGACAGTATTTTCGAGGTGGGTACCTGCATCAAAAGATGAAATTTGGAATTTTGAGACAGTCCGTGAAAATACTCAAAATATGCATTTGTGGGGGGAAAACAGGCATTTCGACCGGTATATAGGTTGTTGCGACAGCTGTCTGCGATGAATGTGAAAAGTATGATTTTCTGGGATATTTTGGGGAAGAAATCGTCTCGCGGCGATGATTAAATGACATTTTTTCCGCGATCGAACAATGACAACTGACTTAAATTGATCGTCGGTGTCCGAACATCAGCGAAGAAATATTCACTCACCTTCAGTTGGTCAGATATGCTATCCAAGCGTTTATTTTCCCAAAAAAACGTCAAAAAATGTCAACAAATATTTGTCGACAGATATTTCTCCACCTCGAAATCTACGACTTCCGGTTTTGGTTCGTGTCCGTTGATCCACTGTGAGTGTGCTCCAACAGCAAAAAAAATTGCTTCAAAAGCAAATCAAGGGACATAATTCTAACTGGTCTGTGTAAAAAGAGTAGAGTTAGAGTTATTCCTCTTATCAATATATAACACACACAACTACTGGGCTGAGACCGTGACTATGAGATTATTGTGCGTCTACCCCCTCACACAATAAACTCCAATTCAATTCATTTCAACAGTTCATTTATTCTTCATCAAATATATGGAACTGAATATAGACATTACAGTGCGTAATATAAAATCTACAGTTTTGTTCCCTGGCCGAAGATCGTTAAATGGCGGTGTCCTGAACGCAATTATAATAAATAGGAAATATGTGGAACCCGTAAACAATATGGGAGGCCAAATTCACATTTATTAGGGAATTACATTTATGCGTAAATCAATGATTTTTATTATTTGTTTAAAAATATTTTACTAGCTGAAACAGAGTGAACTGGGGCCCCTGCACAAAGGAGCATGTGATCAAAGCGCGCACATTTGATCGTTCAAACATTTTTGATAAAAAAATACAAATCAAAAGTTTAAAAAACTAACGCCGTTATAACATCCCAAATTTGATTGGAATCGGTCCATGTAGGGGTCTGCGAGAAAAACACAAACAGACAGATGCACATGCAGGTAGATCATACAGATCTTTTATATGCATATATATTTCTTCATAAATGGATGGATTTATGATAAAGGGATTGGAGTAAATCAATTACACTTGAAAACTGCATTTTCCTGAGTAGCAATTCCTTGACAATATGTTACTCCGAATTATGAAGAAACTCTCATTTTTGAAGTAGTTTACAAGTTTTTAGGTATATTCGTCAAGTCTTGAAACAAATGGTCTATATAGACAATTCCAATGTTAGACTTAGAATGCACATCCTAATTTGAAATTATAAAAGAAAATGCCTAGCCCAAAAGCTCGATACACCTTTACTTCAAAGTGCTGAGCTTGCATGTTATTGTACTTCGAAATTGGCAAAGTTTTAATTCAACAGTGCATGAGTATGTCACCCTATAGCTTTCTTCACCATGCATCATTAAAGAGCGTTATACATTTCCTGATATTCATGGCAAACATAAAGGGTGTGTGTATCACTCGCGAAAAATTTATAAACAAGGGGGTGTCAAACAATTTTTCCGGGCACAAATGAGGGGTAGTGGGTGATCAAGAGGACAGAAAAGCATTTTTTTCCACAGCTGAACAAAATTTCCTCCATATTTTCAACTATTTCTGGACTTAAAATGTAATTTTAACATCAAAACTGTCTTTAGACAGTCAGTAGATTGTTATACAATTACCAAATACACGGTTTATGTCTATCTAGGACACTCTGAACATAAAATGGATGGACATTATAAAAAATAGTTCGTTTTATAAGTTAGTTTCAAAATTTTCAGAACAGTGTTACCGACTTTCTTTTACATATACATACTCTTTATCTCTACCCTCATACCTTTCTCTGTCCCTTATTCCTTCCTAAACTTATACTTGCATCACATATCGTAAACTCGTCTGTATAATTACATAATACACCATCATTTGTTAAACCTATTGTTTCTCGAACTCGGTCACTTGCCATTCGCGCTTTCTTTATTTCTACAATCTGACAATCAATCTTTCTAGTACTTTCCTGCGGATATATCTGCTTGCTGCATGCTAGATCCTCTTCCCCCTATTCTACTCTAGTCATGTTTTCATCATCAAAATGTTGTTCATCATAATTGTAATATTAATTGGGGGCAAATAAATACTGTTTAAATCAAATGCATGGAAACATTGAATAAACAATAACTGCCATGTCAAAATAAGCTAATCACATATACACTAGTCCAAGTCTTGGACTAATATACACCAACCTGCATCGGTAGTTGATAGGACACATACAGGAAATTGTTAAAATTCTAATATTCTTCCGATTTTATTTTTTTTATGTTTCTAGTGGGGGGGGGGGGGGGGGGGGGGGGGGGGTTGTTGTCGAAAAATGATAGGACAAAACTTGCTACAAAAATGAAGGTCGAGGGGTAGGCGTGTCTAAAAAATCATCATACCTGTCTGAAACCCCCCCCCCCCGACACATTGGTGAGATGCAGCCGATATCCTGTCGATTGACAAAGCCCTGGAATGAGAGGAATGGTGGTGGTGGTGTTGTGGGGGGGGGGGGGGGGGGGGGGTATGCGTCATCAAAATTGAGGACAAAATGGTAAAAAAAAAAAACTGGGTGCATCAGAATAGCAACAGTTGGTAAATAGGCAAGATTGTTCTTTAAGGATTGGCCATTTTTAAATGAACAATCGGAACCCAAAAAGGCCATTAGTATATGGTCAATCGCAACCACGCGTGGCACGCGTGGTCGATTGTCAATTTAGAAAGAAGCATTAACGCTAATCATTTCATTTAATTTGTATTAACTAAATAACGGAGATATTTGAAGAAGTGATTTTGACGAAATAACGGATATATTTGAAGAAGTGTTTTTGACGAAATAACGGAAATATTTGAAGAAGTGTTTTTATAGAGCGTAATCCAAGATGACGTCCATATGATGACAGTTGGCATCTAAACATTCAGAATTTCTGTGGTATATGTGCACCAACTAATACCAAATTAGTAATGAAATTAAATACACATAAACAAGCTTAGTCATATCCCATGTATATCGGTAGAATGTGTCCCAAAATGGCCGCCAAAATGGATAAAATCGATTGAAATTTACAATTTGTGGAAAATTGAATAGCCAGTCATATACGAGTGAATAAGCTCTCGAATTATGCGAGGACGATTGCTTTCAGCGTATAAGGGAAACTTTTGATAAGAGATTTACGCGAAATCTCGCGAGAGAGCAAGCGAAAGCGGGGTCTTATACAACGGTTAAATCTGGACTTTTGGGTGTCCATGCGCATAAGCAGAAAAATAACGCAGTTTTATCTGTACTGTTTATCTTGAATCGTGTGATATATGTGTAATTAAACAGTTAAATGTTATTTAATAGGAATGTATTGATTCTGTGACCTGTTCTAGAAGCAGAAATATATGTACTCAGAGCAGTCTCAGCAATGTGACCAATTATCATTTATTTTTTATATCTACAACATCAAATCTGTCAAAATTCACTACTATAGAGCAGTATGATGATATCCATAGAGTACTGCATGGGTCAAATATGTAGATCCTATATTGTCCGTGTCTTAAAATAGTAGTCATAGTTGCCTCCGATCAAGTGAAAACACGAGTTTTAGTTTTTATCACAGTGATGCATGGTGATAGTATATATGAACGCAATTTATCAAAATACAAAGGAGTACCATATATATATACTATCTTCAATAAATTCTCAACTCAACCAAAAATTGCCTACATACTCTGTGGCAGAGACTGTCTTTTATACATGGATGTTAAATTTGCTTGTGTTCATTAAGGCCACATATATACTATACGTTTCTGCAACCACACACATATATATATATATATATATATATTCTTTATTGCCTCCTTTTGAGGAGAGAGATCATTTGTACATGATTATTTACAAATATATTGTACATAAACGCCGATGACTTAATATATAGCTCAAGTACGTTGGTGGAAATGGTAAGATATTTTCAAACTACAATATACTGAACATTATATTGTGCATTGCGCGGTAGAATATTCCCTTAGTAACGAAATAATATTGAACAACATTGTCTACTAAGAAACCGAGTTGGTAGGACCATGAAAATTAGTCTTAAATAATATGTACGATGATCGTCTCTTCGAACTGATTATAGATTGGGTGCTAATCTAATGAATAGTTTGGTGTTTATTTCAGTATAATCAGCATTACGACATACATGTTTGGATTATTATTCCGGATATGTAACTAGTATTTACACCGCACAGGTGTTCACTTCAGTTTCTGCGTTACATTCAATAAATTATCATCAACGAAACTACCACGCGCTGTGCGACGAACCATTACTTTGTATGTTGGATGCCCGGAATGTTTTTCTGCCCGACTATTGGATGCATTCTAAGAAGAAAACCCGAACTATAAAGACGTAAACCATTGGGTTTAACTTGCACTGCAGTGACCGATAACTCCTTCAGACGGATCTGTTTTAATGCTATCTGTACCTTTAAATATGTTTAAACACATTCTTGTAAATTACCAATACGTATTTTCACTTCTATAGGTGGTTATGCAATATGTTGCTTTCGTCGTAGCATGGCTTGGAGTTGCGTCCATTTTTGACAGCCATATCATGGCCGCGATTGCATTATTTTCTGTCCTTGTCACTCTATTCTCACACGTATTCTAATTTTACACAAACTGGTATATATATCGAATGGAGGAGAAAGACGTTCTGGTGTCGCCGATGAGGGATATTGTAGAAAAATCCTACTTCCCAAGGCCGGAAAATGGACTTTTTTTTAAATATCTGTAAAAAAAAAAAATCTCAATGCTGATTTTAGCGGATTCTGGATATGTTATAGAGGATATCTTCCTCTTCAAAATTGAATAAAAACCAACTTAGTCCAATTTTTTTCTAGGTCAAACCTTTTATCGACCAGACGATAACAATAATAATCGAGTTCTGAACCAAAGACCCTCCAGCCACGTCCCTGTTTCCGCTGTATACTCCGCCTCTGACACTATCAATAATTAATAGGTATATATATAAGGTACACCAGCGCGACTTATCAGCGACACACGTTGATTTTGTTCAACTATAAGCACGACATGTTGTTTGATCGAATTATTCCCAGCACATGCAGAATGGCAACATGCGCGTGCATTATTCTCACCTGACCATATATGTGTTTACACTTATGTCGTAATAATGTTAGGACTAATATCATGGATTTACTGATCGCTCATTCATGTCAGTGTTAAGGTAAGCATTTTATCAGCATATAGTAACATCTATGGATGCTATGGATGTTGTCTTGATGTCAAAATTGATTCTTTTGATCCTAAGAACTTGGGTGTTGATTGTCCCCCGACAATTTAGTTTTAAAATTTTGTATATGGATTTATTGGATTACTCATATGAAAATACAGTTCGAATTTAGGTTCCGTCCGCATATTTTTTTCGGAGTTATGGTCCTTGTTCACTTATAATTTGACGATTATTTTGGTATCAGTGGGATAGCTTTAGATATGGTTATCTGATTGTTTTCAAATTTAGTATATCTTGATTACTCGTATATATGAAAATACAGATCAAGTTTGATATGGATTTATTGGGTTACTCAATTGGATTACTGAAAATTAACAGTTCGAATTCAGGTTCGGTCCGCCCACTTTTACCGCAGTTATTGTCCTTGCCGATTTATAATTTGATAATCTGGGCTTCGTCCGATGAATTTTGCATGACGACTTATAATTTGAGAATATATCCGATTAATTTTGCGTCCGTTAATGCGTGATTCAGAAATAGTTAAAGGAGGAGAAGCACGTTTTGCATAAATCCAACCAAAATGGCAAGAGATTTTTAACAAAGAATTTCTCTGGATCTATTTGGCGAAAACTCTTGAATTTCACTTAGCATCGTCTTCATTGTATGTAGAATCTGATAAATTATTAAGAGACGACAAATTCAATGGATTTTAATACATTTGAGAATTAAAAAAATTATTTTCCTTTTTGTCCCTTTCGGTACCAATAATTGCTAGAATAATTATGAATTTCATACAACTCTCCAGTCACCATATGGCTTATTGTGTTGGCTCTATGAGAGGAGGCTTCATTTGTATCATAATGTTGAGTTAGATTTTTAATTGCATAATATAGGATCATACCCCCATATATTATAATGAAGAATATAGCAGTCACAAATATTCCAGCTGTTGATATGCAGTGTGGTCAACTCAAGCAGGGAGCAATCAACTGGAATTTAGGCCATGGCGTTAAGAGATATGGTGGTCAGATTTAAGTTGGTTATGAACCCATGACCCAGAACTAATCCCAACCTATTTGTTCATTGATCAACAGGCATGACATGATAATTCTCAAATATAGAAAAATATTTATGGGTAGTTGCCTTTCTGAATGAAATTTCACGAATCAAGAATAATTAAGTCTCCTCTCATACAGAAGTTCTTGGTACCTGAAAACAATGAAATTTTAAATATTTTTCATGTCATAAAAGTGTAGTAAATGAGGATATAATATCCATGGTTCGATGGATCTTAAATATTGTGTCACAATAATCACTCGTACCAATTTGACAAATAAATTCCAGGTTTTGAGAAAATCCATTGTGAAATACCAGGACATTTTGGCAAAACGTGCGTCTGACCCTTAAAGTGATGTGAAACACCCCGGCGTGGTGATCACATAGAAATGGAGAACAGTCTTTCTCAAAGTAGTTATTTTTATGAATATTAATCAAAATTTACAACACACACCATCAGTCTTTTATATTTATTAAATGCAATGAGTATCGATGGAGAAATCTTTTGCGTTAGTTTATCGTCGATTGTTGCGTCCTGAATCGAGATGTAAATATTTACAATTGAGCGTAGTTCAGACGGTGTTTTCTATGGAGTTGTATCGTCGATTTCTTTGAGATATTGGGCGATGTTAGTAGAATGCCACATTCTACAAGTTGACATAACTCCTATATAAGTACTAATTTAACAGATTCACGCACCCGAACAAGTACATAATATGTCTTTAAGTCGGTGTGTATTTCACGCCCATTTAGAAATATAACATCTTTATTAAACCATCAAATCTGGCATAAAACCAGGGTGAAGCTGAATCCAGTGCTTTGGCAAAAATACACGATGTATGCTTAGGCTTGCATGGCTCTCACAGATACATGTCCCGATATCGAGTTTCCACTGTTATATACCTGATATATATTTAGGTGTTTGTTATTGTATGCCTTTTGTACATACAATAGATATCCAATAAAAAACAACACAGCACTTTTATTTCGTACATTTTGGCCACATGGCCATATTCAGTCGGAACAAGTTATACATGTACAATCAATTATTGTCAATTAAGTTATACATTAAGGCACTTATGTATTATATGTTGATTCACCGTGAATTACTGGACTGGACTATCAGTTGCATATAATAATAGTTATGTTTAAGTCATATCTATACAGTATGGGGAAATATTGAAACGCATATACGCTCTTTTTATTATATCTGTGTATTAAAAATATAATAAGCGCTCTTTATTGTTGGACATCACATGGAAGCCACAGGAAGCTAACCATAACAAAATAATATACACGTGATTCGCCATGGTGTCTCACATAAACGTGCTGTCTCCGTTCAGTCATTATTATGTTACACACATTTGATACAAGCATATCCTGGTATACAAGTTCAAGTGTACGTTCAAATGATTTTATTAGTCGAGTTTTTTTCCAAAACTCGACTTATAGTTTGATGAGGGACGGTGGGCGGGCGGCGGACGGGCGGGCGGACGGGCGGGCGGGCGGCGTGTTTTGCTTATAACTCAACCGTTTATTGACGGATTAAAAAAAAAATGGTGTGTGAGTACATATCCATGCTCGTAAGCTGCAGACAAAAAATCGGGTTCGTCCGCACATTTATTACAGAGTTATGGCCCTTTGAATTTTCAGCTCGTTAGCGCGATAACTTCAACAAACGTTATCCGATTTGATTGAAATGTGGTATATAGGTGTCTTCCAAGAATATCTCGGATGAGTTCGAAAACCGGCCTGGTCCGATAAAATTTGATAGAGTTATGGCCCTTAATTAGTAATTTTTCACGAATTTTCAGCTCGTTAGCGCGATAACTTCAACAAACGTTATCCGATTTGATTGAAATTTGGTATATAGGTGTCTCCCAAGAATATCTCGGATAAGTTCGAAAACCGGCCACGTCCGGTAAAATTTGATAGAGTTATGGCCCTTAATTAGTCATTTTTCACGAATTTTCAGCTCGTTAGCGCGATAACTTCAACAAACGTTATCCGATTTGATCGAAATTTGGTATATAGGTGTCTCCCAAGAATATCTCGGTCGAGTTCGAAAACCGGCCAGGTCCGATAAAATTTGATAGAGTTATGGCCCTTAATTAGTCATTTTTCACGAATTTTCAGCTTATTAGCGCGATAACTTAAACAAACGTTATCCGATTTGATTGAAATTTGGTATATAGGTGTCTCCCAAGAATATCTCGGACGAGTTCGAAAACCGGCCTGGTCCGATAAAATTTTATAGAGTTATGGCCCTTAATTAGTCATTTTTCGTGAATTTTTAGCTCGTTAGCGCGATAACTTCAACAAACGTCCTCCGATTTGTTTAAAATTTGGAATAGACATACTTGCCAAGAATATTTCGGACGAGTTCGAAAACCAGCCTGGCCCGATAAAATTTGATGGAGTTATGGCCCTTAATTAGTCATTTTTCGATTTTACCTATTAATTAGTCTACCGATACTGATGCACACCAATTGGCGGTAGCCACCGGCGGTAAGCCACCGAAAACGAGACACAGCATCTCTGATGCCACCTCTTGTATCATAATATAATATAACAATATCATTATAACATACAGTTTGATTTTCATATGCAAAACATTTGTGGTTCTGTGGATACTATATATAATGTTATAAACAAATATTACAAAAGAAGATAAAGGTAAACATATTATGTAATAGTTAATCAAACTTAATAAAACCAACTAAATTTAAGATACTCAGAATATCCAATTCCACCCAACCCAACCCAAATCCCAGTGACGCAGTGACTAATATTGATTACAACATGATATGAAATTGATGATATTTTAATATAGTTTCATCCGTTAGGTATGAAAAGTAAACATGTCATACATGTTGATTAGATATCTTATGTTCTCTGAAATTTAGCTTGATTTCAGGTGGCCAATATTCCACAACGATCTTTTGGCCCTATTTGTCCTTTTGAATATACCATAAAAGTGATTTACAGTGAGAACCGTGTGAAATGTTTGTGAATATCTTAAACTTTAATAAACAAATCGCTCATAAATGCCGGATGAGATTTCCGCTGTAGCACATTTCCAATGTATTTCAATTTGAGTTGTTTCTCTTTCTGATATATTTGGGATATATCTATTTGTCGTGTGTTGTTAGAAGTTCAATGAAATTTTCTTGCAGTCTAACTAATCTATAGGGGGAGGAATAAACAGTCTTCGTTATATATTTGGCAAGATAGAACTCAGACGCCTCATTATTCCCAAGCTTTTATGTACACTTAAAGCACATGGCGGTTTGCGCTCCAAAATACACCTAATAATATTCGCTTTTGAATTTGTCCTGATATCGAGATAGGTCGTAAATACTTGAACTACCTTTCTGTGGGCATTATCTTATCTCAGAAAGGCGCATTGAAGTCATAAAAAAATATACGGGCATTATCTTATCTCAGAAAGGCGCATTGAAGTCATAAAAAATACAACTTTGAACACGGTGTTTGGGCCCCAATACAAACAACCGTCGAGTGCACGCATGGAACCGAAAAGAGCGTTCCGTAGTCTATTCCTGCATGATATGGTAGAAATTATAAGCATTCGTTTAAATTCTGTGCGTAAATTTGAAAACAGCTGGAAAATGTGACCATGGCAAGTTAATTTCAGCGCATATGAAGCCGTTATTGGTAGTAAAAATTATCAACTTATCATGCTTCATTCCAAGCTAGTAGATACAATTTGGAAGCTCCAATGAGTCATGTCTGTTTAAACAAATTATTTTAATATGTTCTGTCCATTAGCGAGGGGAACAGTTGAGTGTAAATGCTCTTTATCATATCATTATATAACATATGAGAAGGTTACACGCTCTCTTTGTTTATAAATTGCTGGAATACCATATGAAACCACCCAATAAAAAACCACGTGCTTCGGTTGGTTTGTCGTGTCATTCGTAGGAAAATGTCCACAGAACCTGTTTCCCGTTTCAGCTGGATATAAAGTGCTTAAATTTCCGTCATGTGGCAACAATGGAATGGAATCAGGAACGCTCTTTATTAAACCCGTATATGGCAGATATGGAAATAAACGTTCTTTATTCTGGTGACACCACATAATCCAAATGCTTATAATGTGAATCGTATGTGTATACACATGTACGAGGTTTAACGAGGTTTATTGTGAATGGTATGTGTATATACATGTACGAGGTTTATTTTGGGACATCAGCTAGATAACACAACACAAAGTCATAACACGCGTGCTTTGGTTGAAACATGTGTCGCCAGATCCCGATTACATTGATATGCAACTTTTTGGTGCTTCATTTCAGTATGTGGGGGTAATACTGGGAACATGTACGCTATTTAATTATATCCTTATATGTTCACCTGAAGTATACAAGGTCTTTATTTTCTAAAGCCACGGAAAACTATTCAACAAAACCACGTGCATCGATCGGCAGGCGTCTCCCCAGAAATATTTGTTTTGTTGAATGCGGACAGGCGTACCGCGTATTTATTTTACAGCGAGGTCGACACGTGTGGTAATGTATGCGTAAAACCATTATATGATTATGACCCAACATGATAATAACATATGCATACAGGTGGGTAACGATACACATAACAAATGACTTCGCCGCGAATGCCGTGTCACCAGCTGTATATGTTTAGCCATTGCAGCAACCAGGGTGTTTCACCGAAGCGTATATAGCTTACACAGAGACATAGCTCGAGGGCATATAGAGGTCCGGGAACATTTTAATTTTGTT
The DNA here is from genome assembly GCA_032622095.1 of Siphonodentalium dalli. NCBI lineage: Eukaryota > Metazoa > Mollusca > Scaphopoda > Gadilida > Siphonodentaliidae > Siphonodentalium > Siphonodentalium dalli. Next base: position 122,016,671 of record CP136069.1, on the reverse strand, counting down.
TTATTATATTATTATTAGAAGGGCCACATCTGATTTTTCGAGGAAATAATTCAAAGCTTGAGGAAAATGGCTTCAAAACACTATTTTTCAAAATATCAAATGTGTTGACAGAACTATACCGCATGTTAGAGATATGTCTGTCGGTTTAACGGTGTCATACCGTACAATATCGCCGCCAAGTTTTGACCGAAAAAAGATACGGTCAAGCTGCAGCATATGCCACGGTACAATATCGTTTAAGTAACGGGCAGAATGTAACCAGTGACTGTCAGACCGTGGTTATTTTTACAGTTCAATACTTTCAATTAACGTCAAGACCATAACGGTCAGACCACAGACCAATGTTTGTTTTTACTGGTCACACCAATTTTTTTTTCTTAATTTTTTGCTAATTTATCACAGAATTAGCCAATCCCGTGGTGACAACATGATCATAGTTTTGTTGAAACTTATACGCATACTTGTACTTTAAATGACCGTAAATATAAAAAACGATAATGACTGAAAGGCTCACCCATTTAGTTTTTTAAGTATATGTTATTAACAGGTAATTAACAAACTAAATGGGTGAGCATTGTTTTAAGTATATGTTATTAACAGGTAATTAACAAACTAAATGGGTCAGCTTTTCAGTTACGAGTAATACTATTAAAAATTTCGACCGTTCTGAAACATGAATCGGGCATCCACTTTAAGACATAATGGAACAAAGCTATCATACACGTAAATCTAAAACATCGGTATGACATATTTTTTTTGGTACCATGTCAGACGTGGAATTGTCAAGTCACTTGTCAAGTCACCGTTCTTGTCATAGTGGGTGCATGTGTGTATCACGACAATAACAGTAACAGTCACAGCTAGTTGGATTGAAACCTTCAAGACAACAGCATACCCCGTAATAACTGCGCGATGACTTGGCGACAACTTTCTCACATAAGCACATATTTTTCGATGAATTTATATAACATGATGCTTTAACAAACTATATATCACGACATTATCTATATCTGGGAGTCAAAGATATAGTTTAATATGAACATTCAAACCAATAGCGGGCTAAGTAAATTGGCGTAATAACTAATCGAAGCTCCCTATGCATGGGAGACTCGCATATATGAGATTGTATTGGCACAGGGTTTTCGTAAAATTTCAGGAAGCTCCACTCATGTATATAAATGATTTTCCTGAATGCATGAGCGTAATTTGTGAGATTTTTGCCGACGACTCAAAACTTATCGGCAACCCACAATTTGATGATATTCAGCAAGACATCGACGCTGTCTGTAGATGGTCTTTAGACTGGCAATTGGATTTTAATTCCAACAAGATCCATGTTATCCATTTCGGACACAACAATCCGATAAACACCTATATGTTATGGCCGATGAAACATAGAAACCGCCTTTTCAGACCAGTTCATGTGAATGTAGACCCAAAACTGAAGTTCGACATCCACATACAATCGGTCTGCAACAAATCGTATAGGATTCTCGCCGTTATAAATAGGACAACTTCAATTCAGACATATTCAGGAGATTATATATAAGTAACGCTTCATCTTCGGGCTTCGAAATCACTCACGATATATTATGTATACGATATACATATGTAGCTTGGAGAGAGATTATTTTAGATTTTTGTTATTAAAACCTCATCTTTCCAGCAGAAAGGTATGATGCACCTCGTCAAATCACCGACAGGGGACATGTGGGCAGGAGAGTTGGGGTTGGGGGTGTTTTACCATCAATTGTTCAACAGTTTGAAATGTTATACGTGTTATCAGTTGAAAAAAGTTAAATTTATTGTAGGTTAAATTTGTTCTGATATAGTTTTATTTTTCCAACCAATATTTAGCATGTTGGTTTCAGGCCAAAGTCGAATATTTTCCTATATATATTTTCAGTCTATATTTTTTGGACAGGAATCTTCCAATCATTATGTTGTAGTGTTAAAAATTGAGCCGTTGGAAAGTTCCAACCATGCAGTTGGTTGCAAATTATATTTCTCAGAATTGGAATTGGAATTTCTGGATCAATTATGGGGTGCAGAATTTCTATGTTGGACACGCTCACCACGTAAGATCCTCAGTAGTATAGTCTACCCTTTCGGGTAGACGGTTTGACTGCCTAAACCCTAAGCGCCTGGATGGTGTATTGGGCGTTGATGCAGTAAATTGTAAATAAAACCAGTTCGCAAATTTTCGATAAAGTAGTGAATATTAGGATTCAGAAGCTTACGATGGAGTCAAAAATCTTATCGGAACTAAAGAATCTATGACTGTTTCCTGAAACAAGTGAGAAAATCATTCTTTTGACAAAGAAAATTCTTCGTTCAAATTAACATTCCGTAATTTCGATGTAAAATTATTCTATGTTCCACTTGAAGTACGTCGTTGAAACCATAAATTCACGAAGAGCAAACCCTCAAAATCAGCCCAATCAGAACCCAAAAGCTCCCAGATATACTGCCGGAACGGATCGACTGCGGTGACCACACACCAAAATCGTCCACCGTAACTAAACCTATTGTCACTGAATTGAACTCTCTCGATCCAGTTACAGTGAATGTCTGTTGGCAGAGTTGACACAGAACGGTAAATAAGTGACCTACAAATCGACATGGTGACCAGTTGTAGTACGTCCATATCAACAACATCACAAATATTAGAAAAAACCAGGGACGTCGTTTATGGGGAGCAAATTAGTGATGCTGTTAGACTTGAACCATCACCAACAATAAAATCCCCCAAATGTTTGGATCAGAATAGTCAAATACTAAATGCATTGCGGGACATTCAAATGAGGATGAATAAGTTGGAAATAAATGAAGCACGAATGGAAAGGTTAGACCACATAGATGAATTGTTCATTACCGTCTCATGTATTGAAAATAAGTTACAAGCTATCGAAAACGAGTGCATGGAGGATCGAGTCAAACAATCTGAACACAAAATAAGGGTAATGGAAGTGAAAGAATCAAAAGTAGAGTTGGAGGTCACCGAGCTGAAGCGATCAGTTGAATTCATGTCCAGCAAGTATGACTCCGTGAATGAGGCTGTAGTTAAATTAACACATCAAATGCAGGAGCTAAAGAATAGCCGTGGAAGTTCAAAAACCACCTCACATGAACCTGAGGAAATTGACGCTCTCCGGAAAAGGCAGAATGAAATATTCGAGATTCATCTTGATTTACAATCACGTAACATGCGGAGCAATCTCATCTTCACCGGCATACCAGAAGATCCATTCTCCAGTACAGAGCAGGTGTTGTATAGGTTCCTTTCAACTCGGCTGAAGGTTGATACAAGTGTTATCGACTTTGAGCGTGTGCACAGGATCGGACCACCAAACAAATACCGAATTCGTAACATCGTTGCATGCTTCTCTAAATTTAAAGACAGAGAATATGTAAAAATGAACAGTTATAAACTGAAGGGGAGTCGTATGTTTATCTTTGAGCAGCACCCAGAAGAGATAGAAAACAGAAGGAAGGAGTTGTACCCTGTTATGAAAAAAGCTAAACAAGAAAATAAACATGTCAAATTAATAAAGGACAGATTATTCATAGACCGAAAGGAATACACAACTAAACCTGTCGATCCACCACGTGCACACCAATTACAGAATTATGAGCCACAGCCTGCGAACCGATCCAAGCTGACACACGATCGGGAGCCTCCAATAACTTTTGCTGCTTCTCAGTACAAAACTTCCGACATAGTTCAGGGAGCCAACATTGACAGTGAAACACCGTTAGACTTAAGTATGGATCACACGACCCCGAAGCAGTTAGGAAAAAGAGCACGCATGACGTCCACTCCGGAAACCTACACCACATAGGACAGGAGCGGTGAATCACAGAAACCTATAAAATACTCTTTGAAAATTATTTCCATCAATGTATGTGGTTTATCTAGTAAGTTGAAATGCCCAGAATTTTGCGCATTCATTAGAAATTATGACATAATAGGCCTATGTGAAACCAAAACAGATGATACTGACATGCTTGAATTATCGGGCTACGATATTAAATTTCGAAACAGAAAGTCCCTGTCAAGAGTGAAATCAGGAGGAATTTGTGTAATGACCAGGACGAATATTAGTCCATTTGTAAACTTTGCAGAAAGTGAATCAACTACTGCCATTTGGTTCAGCTTGTCTGAAAAATTTACGAAGCTCACCGATGATATACACTTTGGTATGGTTTACATACCACCTGAATCGAGTGGTTATTCCACTGCAGACACCCTTTCAGAAATGGAAAGAGAAATGATAACAAAGTATGAAAATTGTCCTTATTTGTGTTTAATGGGAGACTTTAATTCTAGAACTGGCCAATTAAACGACATTCCTGAATTTAGTGACGATAACATCCCACTGCCTCATTTCATGAATAAAATTGATCTAACATCGTGTGACGCGCCCAGGAAATCACGTGATATGACTGTTAACTCGTTTGGTCGTAAACTTATCGAATTTTGTAAGATGAATAATATACGGATTTTAAATGGTCGCGTCGGGAGAGACAAAGCTATAGGAAAATTAACAAGCAAAAATATAAGTGTAATAGACTACATGTTATCAACACCCGGGTGTTTCTCTATTATCTCTGATTTATACGTGCACGATTACTCGCCGGTATACTCCGATATACATTGTCCCGTTGAAATTACAATAGCATGCCCCCTTAACAGAACCTTTGAAACAAAATCACAAACTAATACTACAAAAGAGAGCAAAAATGCGAGACTGTGGTCTGATCGTGGGTGTCAAACATATAACACTAACATTGACTCCAACAAAGTAGAAATGCTCATGGAGTATCTTAAAAACATATCCAGGACATCTGAGTTATATGACATACACATGGGAAACAAAATAGCTGAAGATGTTAGTAACATCTTCGAAAGTGCTGCACTCCTAACATTTGGTAAACATAAGCGTAACACTAGAATCCGTAATGATAAACCTTGGTTCAATAAAGAATGTAGAATTGATAGGAACAAATATAAAAAAGCACGGACGAAATACCTTAAAGATAAGTCAGAACACAATAAAAAATGCATGTGCTCTCTAGGTCGTGCTTATAAAAAAACACTTAGAAAAAACATAAAGATTTATCGAAAGGAACTTGGCAACAAAATAAAATCTACATCCCGTAGTAGTCCCAGGGAATTCTGGAAAATTTTGAATACTAAATCAAAAGGTACACTTCAAATAACAGCAAATGATATGTGTGATTTTCTTCAAGAAAATCAAAATTCAAATAAGGACAATATGGAAAATATACATTCAAATGCCATACACGATGATAATGATATATTGGATATGCCCATAACAGAAGATGAAATCATGAAAGCTGTAAACCAACTGACGAATGGCAAAAGTAATGGAATAGATCATATACGTAACGAGCATATCAAGACAACAATTCGTATTATGGTACCAGTATATACAAAATGGTTTAATATTATATTCGAAAGTGGAATAATCCCAGAACAATGGCTTGTTGGTGTAGTAATTCCAATTTATAAGAAAAAGGGTGACCCAACAAAACCTGAAAACTATCGACCCATCACTATTTTAAGCTGCTTAGGCAAATTATTTACAAAGATTTTAAACACACGACTGAACCAATATGCCGAATCTGTAGATATGATTAATGTGAATCAAGCAGGCTTCAGAAAAGGATTTTCCACAGTTGATCACATAGCAGCCTTACATTTCCTCTCCAGTATTTATAAACAGCATAAAAAGCGTCTCTTTTGCATATTTATTGATTTTAAGCAAGCTTTCGATACGGTTTGGAGAACAGGTTTGTGGCAAAAACTTCTTTTAGAGGGTATTAATGGAAAATGTTTCAAGTTTTTACAGAACATGTATGCAAATGTTAAATCTTTGGTTAGAGTTGATGAATGTGAGTCGAATACTTACCATACGTTATCTGGTGTTTTACAGGGTGAGAATGTCTCATCTTTTCTTTTCGCAATGTACGTAAACGATTTGGAATCTTTCTTGATCACATGCGGCACCTCTTGTTTGAATTTTTTAGAAAGCGAATTATTTAAAGAAATAGGCAAACTACTAAGAATATTGATCTTATTATACGCCGATGATACTGTTATAATGACTGAAACTATGAAGGAAATGCGATTAGCATTGTCTAATTTTTCGGAGTACTGTTCGTTCTGGAAGTTAAACGTAAATGTCTCAAAGACCAAATTTATGGTACTGGGTGCTGGTAAAAAACCAAGATCAAATTTACAATTAAACGGGAAAGCTATTGAGAAGGTAAATAGTTTTAATTATTTAGGGATTCAACTAAAAAGCACAAATAATTTCTCGCCTGGAATAAAGGAGTTAATAGCTAAGGCCAAACGTGCTATGTATGCACTTATATATAAGTCAAAAGAAATGAACATACCGGTCAATTTACAAATAGACCTGTTTGAAAAGACTGTTAAACCAATTCTTTTGTACGCTTGTGAAATTTGGGGACATCATGAAAAACGTGAACTTGAAAAAGTTCCATTAACGTATTTAAAATATATCTTTAACCTCAAATCTAGTACTCCAGACGTCATGGTATACGGTGAAACAGGTGTTATTCCTCTGGAGATTGAAATCGACACCAGAATGGTTTACTACTGGGCAAAATTAATTAATTCGAACAAACCTAAAATAACGCAAACACTATACTACTATTTATTTAGCAAGTATTCAAAAGAATGGAGTCACCCCTGGTTAAGTCATATAGAAGCTATACTGAATACCACGAGTTTATCTTATTATTGGATTATACAGGGCACCGAAGAATTCGAACCAGCGCATGTTAAAGAATCAGTCAAACGAACCTTAACTGAAAAATTTATCTACGATTGGACATTAAAGGTGAATTCACTTGGTAAATGTTCGACCTATAGAATTTACAAAAAAAATTTTGGTACTGAACCTTACTTATATAAGTTAACAAGAAACGACGTGATTACTTTAATGAGATATCGCTGTAGAAACCATCGCCTACCAATAGAAACAGGATCATGGCTTAACATTGACAAGAATAAAAGATATTGTAACTTATGTAGGACTAATTCATTAGGTGACGAATATCACCACTTAATGGAATGTACTTACTGAGGTTCCTTACGTAGACGAAATATACCAGTTTCATTGACCGAGAATCCTAGTACATACCGTTTTGTTCTCCTATTAAACTCCAACAATGTGACTGTCCTACATAAATTAAGCGATTATATAAGACGAACGTCCACTTGACGAGTTCACCGCTCCCAACACAACACAACCCATTCCAACCCCCCTTTTGAGTAACTTAAACAGCACGATCCTTCCCTATATGACCATATTCCTGATATGTAAACGTTAGAAGATATGTACTTATTTGTTAGTATCAACGCCATACCTCTTTTATGTATATTGTATTACATGTATATTTGTGATCTCTATATATCATATCATGATGATGAATGAGAATAAACTAATTTGAATTTGAATTTGCCTGTTCCTGTGCCATCAGGGGTTGGAGGTCACGCCGCGTGGGTTTATATGGGTGAAGCTTATCACGAGAATAGCGCCTCATTATCGCGGGTAATAAACAATGCGTGTATGTCTAGGTTTTTTTGTTGATCGCGGGTACTAAAAAATACGTGTATGTCTAAATGATATCTCTCTCGCGTTAACCCTACTGCTTATCGCCTATTCATGTAATATGAAAGTAAATACGTACTCGGGTGACTGCTATCAGAGGTATATATTAATCACGAGAATAACTCGCCAGCGTCGCGCGCGGGTAGCGATAAACCAGATCGCGTGTACTATACAGAGTGGTAGATAATATATGTATTGGTTTGACTGCCTAAACCCTAAGCGCCTAATCCTGAGCTATCAGGGTGGGGTTATATGTCACGCCGCGTGGGTGTATATGGGCGAATGTTATCACGATAATAGCGCCTCATTATCGCGGGTACTAAACAATGCGTGTATTTCTAAACGACATATCCCTCGCGATAAACGATATATCCCTTGCGTTAACCCAAGACTTCCAATAGACTATATCTGAGAAATATCTCGCGCACAAATTCTATAGTTATAGTTATTATAATAGTGATTATTGTAAGCGTAATAAATCTGATAACAGGAATATACTAATGCACTATACGGTCTGGCAATTCTTTCGCTGGTTCAACAAAGAAACCTCTTCAATATTTATCCGGCACCTCATGGGGGGGGGGGGGGGGGTGTGTTACTTCACCCAGAATCCCTATTATCACACCCAAATATTGATATAGTGGTATGTCTCCACCCACACCCCTATATTTATGTCCAAATACAATAAATGGAACCCAACACAAACAAATAAACAACTAATGTATCAACATTTGCTTTATTCGAGACCAAGAATAACAGGTTTATTTCAGTTAATTATCCATATTGTCATCGTCGTCATCTTGCTCAGAGTCTCTATGTTTATCGTTTTTGTCCTTACTGTTATTCCTCATGTACTCCATCAGGAGGGGTTTATATATCCTCAATGAAATCCGAATGGCAGGGAGTATATCATAGCTATCATCTAGCATCTTATACACACAATCCATGATTTTGATATGAGTTTTCCCACCACTAACTTCGAGTAAATTTTGTATAAATGCAGCGTATGTGTTTAAAAAACGCCTCTCGTATTCGGGCCGTATCTTCACTTTTGATTTTTCTTCAGCCTCTTCTTCCGTCAACCCTTTCTTCATATAGCGTTCAACTAATTCAGCTAATTCTGCTTTATTGTCATCTAGGGCCTGTAACCACACATCTTCGAAATAGTCGTTTTCTTTTTCAGTCGGAAGTGTTAATATTTGTCTGTCCTGGTCCGGAATTGAATCTATTTTCTTTGTGTCAGTTTTCTGTTTTTTATTATTCACCGGTGCCTCTTCATTTGCTTCTTTTTTCTTCCTATCAGAACACCAATTTTTAATGTGCCTTTGTACATCATGCTGGGTCCGCATCCACGTCTATAGTTATCCCACATCCCACCGGGGGCTGGGAGGTCGGATCCGCAGAGTGAAATGGGAGGGAAGGCGAGTAGATATGGGGCAACCCCCCCCCCACAGGGGCGAGGAGTTGCTTTCACCCCTCCTCGTCCAATGGTGTGTATCTCGCGAAAAAATAATAATATATATATACTCATAATTTCCTAGATGATACAAAATCTGGAACTGAAAACTCGATTAATAGATATTGTTCTTCTTGTCATAAAAGACTCTTTTTACTGGAAAAGACTCGGTGCCCTCCGGTCTGTCAAGGATGAAGCATCAGTGTGAAACATGTTCAAGTGAATATGTATGGCCAGACAGTTTAAAACGGCATATAAAGTTCAAACATTCTTAACAACAACAACTACAACAACAACCTTATAGAGAAAGCAGTGGTGGCGCGCTGCAGGATGACTTCAAGTTCAGGCATCCATTTACCGCGTGGATTTCGGGACCCACTTCTTGCGGCAAAACACACTTGCTTTCGAGTATACTTCAAAATTGTTCAGCGAGTATACAGCCTTCACCCGAGAAAATAATTTGGTTCTATAAGTACTGGCAGCCGTTATACGATGAAATCAAGGACACAGTCGCGCGATCTGTGCAGTTTATACAAGGCCTTCCGACTAATTTGGACACCCTCATTCATTCTGGAAAAAAATGTCTGATTGTACTTGATGACCTTATGTCTACGGCGTCCAATGATTCGCGGGTTACTGAATTATTCACCGAAGGCAGTCACCATTTGGGTATATCCGTGTTTGCGATTAACCAATCTCTGTACTATAACAAGGACCCCACCCAACGGAGAAATTGCCACTACTTGATTCTATTCAACAACCCCATAGATAAAATGCAGGTAATGACTCTAGCTCGTCAAATGTATCCAGAGAAAACGCAACACTTTATGTCCCATTTCAATAAAGCTACCAATCAACCATTTGGTTATCTCGTAGTTGACTTAAAAATGAATACTCCAGAAAGTTTGCGACTGCGCAGTAATACAATATTGACAAAGGCCAGTATAAAAGAAGAAAGCATATTACCAAATAACAGTACTGTTGATAAGCCCGTCGAGGTGATAACGCATCAAACGAAAGATAATATCAGTGAAACGACATACCCTAGGCTATTGTCAGAGCAGGAATACGACTCTGAAATCGAAGACGGTATCATGCCAAGCTGTGACGATTGCGGTGTCGTGTTTGAGACCCAGCATGATGTACAAAGGCACATTAAAAATTGGTGTTCTGATAGGAAGAAAAGAGAAGCAAATGAAGAGGCACCGGTGAATAATAAAAAACAGAAAACTGACACAAAGAAAATAGATTCAATTCCGGACCAGGACAGACAAATATTAACACTTCCGACTGAAAAAGAAAACGACTATTTCGAAGATGTGTGGTTACAGGCCCTAGATGACAATAAAGCAGAATTAGATGAATTAGTTGAACGCTATATGAAGAAAGGGTTGACGGAAGAAGAGGCTGAAGAAAAATCAAAAGTGAAGATACGGCCCGAATATGAGAGGCGTTTTTTAAACATATACGCTGCATTTATACAAAATTTACTCGGAAGTTAGTGGTGGGAAAACTCATATCAAAATCATGGATTGTGTGTATAAGATGCTAGATGATAGCTATGATATACTCCCTGCCATTCGGATTTCATTGAGGACATATAAACCCCTCCTGATGGAGTACGTGCGGAATAACAGTAAGGACAAAAACGATAAACATATAGACTCTGAGCAAGATGACGACGATGACAATATGGATAATTAACTGAAATAAACCTGTTATTATTGGTGTCGAATAAAGCAAATATTGATACATCAGGGGTGCTATTCACCAAGCGAGACTATTTTATAAACCAGGTAGTTTATTTGGTAGCGGCTGAACGCAAAGGTATCTTCGCTTTAGCGCAAACGACACACGATGTCGATGGTGTGATTGATCCAATCTATCAGATTTGTCACTTGTCAATTGACGCCGTCTCACGACTAATTCATGAACACTCACCGGCCACAATCGGCATGTATAGCGGTATAATTTTTTGGTATAATTGTGTGGAGACTCATGCTGGCGTTTATACATCTGCAAAATGAGTTTCATTGATATTAATGAGGTTTTTAAATTAGCACAGTGTGAAAATGAAGAGCCGAGAAGATAACGTCTCAGAAGAATTTTGTTTGTGTTTTGGTTCTGTTTGGATATTTCCTGGCCATTTTCAAAGAAATTTCTTTCCATGTATCATTTTTCCGGCGCTGGTGAATGGTGCCAGTTTCTTTGTTCTTTAATATTTTTATTCTTCTCTCCACAATGCCCAAAAACGTTTTACGCTCGTCGGCAGGGGGGGGGGGGGGTCTGGAAAACAATTGCACATATAGGGCTCAAAACGTTTTTTCCAACCCCGAGGGACCCACCACCACATTTGTGCAAATTTTTTCCTCCAAATGTTAGGGACCCACCCCTTTTCTCATGTTTTTATCCAAATTTCAAGAGTTTTTTTCAGCCGTTCTCCAATAACTGTGTTAACTGCCTTTCAATCCCATTCCACTGTCCTTTGTTGGTGCAAACTGTGTAAAATTAAGACTCAAGCAATAACATGCTTAATCGGCAAATCAAAGGTCAGAAAAACGAAAAATAAACTTTATTTCCAGATGTGTCCTGGTTTTTCAGTATCTAACAACAATAATAAAGCATTGTGTATGTACACTGTATGTCACAAATTGCCCTAGACCGCATTATAGCCTTTATATACCGAGCGTGTTTAGTCTGAGAGAGAACACTGGCCAGAGTAAATAGTGCTAAACAGGTCAGGGGTTCTACAATTATTTGTGCATGATCAAAGAACTCTTTAGTCTTATCCACCGGGGTGGTGAGGAGGGGAATTGTTTTGGCTAGGTATACACATAGATACATGGTTATTATACCCCCGATATTAGTCGGCGGGTATATAGTTGACGTCTCGAGCCGCCCATGCGTCCGTCCATACAAACATTTTGCGTTATAACTCAAGAGTCGGTTGTCATATTTTGATGCTCTATGACATGTGACGGACCAGAAATGGGGAACGAATATGCATAATATCACGGATTGTGAGCACCAATGCCCTACCAGAGTTATCCATGGGCCCTGTTTATGAAATTCAGTCCGTACACAGTTTTTTGCAATATAAGTTGAAGTGTCGGTTGTCGAATTTTTAAGTGGTTTGGTATGGTGATAGACCTGAATGATAGGCGAGGATGTATGCAGATATTACTGCACATCACAGGTTTCGCCTGTCGATGCATACCAGAGCTACCAACCTGGTTCCATCCGTAAACACATTTTGCATTATTATAACTCAACCATTTGTATGTATATTTATGTACTAGATTCTGCAGTATAGTCTCAGTCAGATTTTATTCTTGATTTTAGTTTGACTTTGAAGACATTGAAGAATGTCATTTTTCGAAGCATCTGAATGCATCACATTATTTCAGTTCATCTATTTGTAGGCGATAACAGTATACAATTAGTATTTAAGTTTAGTCTTGTTGAGCAGTATTTAAGCTTCAAGATGAAGTTCGTAAATTCAAGGAGAATAGCGTCGCCTTCAGTTGGGATTGTCTGAACAATAAACAGTAACGGTCATTTATCATAACCAATTCAGTTTTATTTGATAAGTGTTGCAAATTAATATTACTTGCAATCATTAAAGATGAGAAATAACCAGAAGGAATTAATGTGATTGCACGCCAGAACAAGACAGTATTTCAGACATTAGAAATTTATGAGATACCCTTTTCAATTTCATGTTATGCAACAATCGGGTTAATGATATCTAGTCATCATTGAGTATTCTCCATGTAGTATTTGTGATACAGTTTTTATTTTATTTTATTACTTTTATTTGGGTAATACAACTGGGTAATATATTAATTTTTTTTTACTAAATTACGGTTTTCCACTGTGAAGTGGGACGGGATCCTGTGAAATCCAGAAGGTTGCTAAATCTGAGGCTATATTAGTCACTATAGCTGTCTATATAGCCATATGCCAACAAACATTATATTAACATGCTTACAAACAACATTACATGGTCAGTACTTGTAAATTTACAAGCACGATTGTTTCGGCCTCTGAACCACCCACCCACCCCGGTCCTATATACTGAATTTTGTTTTGTAGACCCCCCATGTCGTCGGTGGTATATTTTGCCCCACGTAATTTTCCTCGGTTGCTCATTGTTGAAATGAACCAAACGTGTACTGTTACACGCAGCATGTTTATGTGACCGATGGTCAATCTATGATTGACGCCAATCGCCTTGATCGGATAATCATATACCGCGCGGCGATGTCTTCCCATCGATATGTCCACCGATAGCTTCGCATTGAGCGTCGCCTCGTAAAACTACCTGGACTATATTATAAACCCAGCCGGTGAATAGCACCCTAGTTGTTTATTTGTTTGTGTTGGGTTGCATTTATTGTATTTGGACATAAATATAGGGGTGTGGGTGGAGACATACCACTATATCAATATTTGGGTGTGTTAATAGGGATTCTGGGTGAAGTAACACCCCCCCCCCCCCATGAGGTGCCGGATACATATTGAAGAGGTTTCTTTGTTGAACCAGTGAAAGAATTGCCAGACCGTATAGTGCATTAGTATATTCCTGTTATCAGATTTATTAGGCTTACAGTAATCACTATTATAACAACTATAACTATAGAATTTGTGCGCGAGAAATTTCTCAGATATAGTCTATTGGAAGTCTTGGGTTAACGCGAGGGATATATCGTTTATCGGGAACGCAGGCGATAAGCGGTTGGGTTAACGCGAGGGATATGTCGTTTAGAAATACACGCATTGTTTAGTACCCGCGATAATGAGGCGCTATTATCGTGATAACATTCGCCCATATACACCCACGCGGCGTGACATATAACCCCACCCTGATAGCTCAGGATTAAGGGTTTAGGCAGTCAAACCAATACATATATTATCTACCACTCTGTATAGTACACGCGATCTGGTTTATCGCTACCGCGCGCGACGCTGGCGAGTTATTCTCGTGATTAATATATACCTCTGATAGCATTCACCCGAGTACATATTTTCTTTCATATTACATGAATAGGCGATAAGCGGCAGGGTTAACGCGAGAGAGATATCATTTAGACATACACGCATTGTTTAGTACCCGCGATCAAAAATAAAACCTAGACATACACGCATTGTTTATTACCCGCGATAATGAGGCGCTATTCTCGTGATAACCTTCACCCATATAAACCCACGCGGCGTGACCTCTAACCCCTGATGGCACAGGAACAGGCGTTTAGGGTTTAGGCAGTCAAACCGTCTACCAAAAAGTGTAGACTATACTACTATCCTCGAACTTTATCCCTGGTTACTGACAGCTAGTGACGAAGACGACAGAATACTCGTGCTGGTACGCCAATTATAAACATGTATATTGTACAAATAATTATGGTTCCTAATTGGGAATTCGAAACAGAAGTAAGGATAATTAAAATAGCCAAATGATACAACAGTTTGACGAAAGTTTGACTGGGCGCAGCCGCGCACATCGATTAAGCCGATTTCTATATAGCAATGTATGTGCTGGGTCGCCATCTCCGTTTAACTTCTTGATAAAGCGTCCAGACATCTTGACGTCTTGATAAACTGCGTTAGACCAACGTGAGCCGTCCAGCGTTAGTTGAACCGGTTCAAATCCAGATGAGCGCGGACTTGTGATATTATAGATACCTTTCGCACTTCGCTCAATGAACGACACCAGATAATTATTACGAATAGGGTATACTACGTCACTCGAATTTGTGTTCTTTCTATTCGTTGTCGTTTTCCCTATCCGTTGTCACGATTACTGTTTTGGATTTTCAACAAAACTCACAAATACATCATATAGTAATAAGTTCGCGATCGTTTCTCTGCTCCTCAATGTGGGAGATGATTCGGAGATTATGTCTTTAAATTGTTATCGCCATGTGGCCTTAAATTTTATAAATTAGGGGCAAACATGTCATTCGTCGTCGTGAAACACGCGAAAAAGCGCTAAGATATGACCTGATAACAGCATAATTAATTACACAATAATCACGACACGCGGACCATAATCCTCATACCGCGAGTGGCAAGCATGATTGTCTCAGAAACCGACTCATATATAGTCGTCAATTTTGCGAAAAGGTTTTTGGACCGTGCGAAAGAATTACGACTATATAAATAGCTATTCGCATTGGTATCTGTCGGCATTCGGTATGCGAAAGGTGTATATTCCAGACAACCAGAATCGTGTATCTGACAAGTAAGTATGTTCCTTTGTGTCAGTGGGTTCTACGCGCAGTGTAATTATATTCCGGTGAAATTAAAGCTGTACTGGGTCTTTCCTTCGTCCGTAAAACTGGTAACGAGCGGGGTACTAGTCATAACGCCACACCGGCGAAACGCCACATTTTAATTTGGTCTGAACGCCACAGTCCGTGGTCAAAACGCCACCTAAATTTAGTCAGAATGCCACCTAAATTTGGTCGTAACGCCACATAGCAATGGACGAAACGCCACATGCTATACTGAAGGTGATATGATTAAGGGGAGGGCGAGTAATTTAATATAAATGGAGATATACATGCAAATATCCGGAGTTTCCACATTTAACTTTTGCTCCGGATATTTGTATGGAAATTTCCATTCAAAATTGGTTACTTGACCTCTTCTTAAGAATAAAAAGAGCAGTCTGTTTAATTATTTTTTTATTTTGATAATTACGAACAACAGCAATAAAGCATGGTGAACATAAGCGTAACAACTTCACATATACATATATCATAATGATATAACACATTATGAGTTTACACCCCGTGCACCTCTGCAGCCCGTCGCAGGAGTTCCCTGGTGTCGATTCTTCCTTCTTTGAAATCGGCCCAAGCGGCAAAGATTTTCTTGCTTGATGCAGCTGCCTTCTTTCTCACATATTTGACTACGATGTTTGTTGGTGTTGAGAATGCGGAAACAGTGGTTCGGTCTGCTATGCTTGTACGCGTACTTTCGGCATTTGGTTCGCTGGGAATACTGCTCTCATCAGCTGGCACACGCCGCACACCACAGACATGACAGTAATAGTCAACTGCTTCCTCTCCTCGTTGCATTTGCAGATACAACGTTCTGGAAATATCGGTCCCACATGTACGATGTGTTTTGTATCCACATGTTTTGCAAACAACCGCATGTTGATTTCTTCTAAAAGTTTTCGTACACTTTGTATACCGTTCAACCAATGAGTCGCGCCGTGACCTCGGCATTGTGACGGTATGATGGGTTGGTATCAAAATCGTGGATATATATACCTTGGATGAGTTTGTTCTCACCTCGGTCACCAACGAAAGCCCCAAGTGTTGGTGATTATCCGAGGTGGCGTTTCGTCCAAAAATATGGCGCTCTGACCAAATGAAAATGTGGCGTTCTGTCGGTGTGGCGTTTTGACCGGTTCCCTCCGAGCGACTGCATGCCCACATCGACGGACGAGAGCTGTAGTCATTGTCGTTCATCGGACGAGCTTCACATACACACATGCATGCCTTGGTATAAATAGTTTGCCTCTCAGTTAGCAGAGAATGTATGTGCCATTGTCGCCATTATTGATATCGCCCACCGACGAACAGAAGACCAACGCAAGGCTGACAGGCGTTATCCCAAAATCAGTGCAAATCAATCATGACTGCATGAAGACGAGTATATCATCAATAAAGGTTCATGCGTCACATCTTCACGCTGAACACCTGATCTCTGCTACTTAACCTCCGATCCTATTAGTATAGTAATTCATGCCATTGTCTATAAATTTATCCCGCTCCGGCAGCACTCATTCACAGATATATCACCCCAAGAACAGAATTCCGTGGCTTATTAATCCCGTATAACATAAACTAACATTAACGCGGTGGTGGCATTTCTGTGGCACGGTTAGAGTAAATTGTGTTCACGCGGGGCGCATTTATTTAGGAAATATCTGGAAGTATTGTTTACAAACAATTGAGCTTGTGTATTGTTCGTGCACCACTGTCATAAGTGTTTTGACACATGTATACGCGCACGCGTGCGGTTATGTAAAGGCAGCGGACCACAACTTCAATGGTTTACGAGGTTGCAACGATTGACTGGACTCACAATTTTAGTGTTGTCCGGTACCAGTTGGAACAATAGTCGAGATTCACAGCATGCAGTTTATATGCACGTGTAACTTGCTACATGTAGGTTCTGGACTATTTGGAGAGGTGATCTTGTTCTGAAACTATATCGGAATTTTAGCTGAACAGATAAATAACATCATAGTGTGACCAAATATACTTCGTGACCGCGGTATACCGAGATCCCACACAGCGATGATTCATATTCCAGCATTTGGTTTATTCACAATGTTCGGATCTGATGGGTAGGTCCATATATATATATAGCATGCCTTAGTTTACTGTGTTAATCGTGTACGCTTGTGGTTATGTAACATGTACATTCCAATTTCCAATGGACTTTTCCACAGCCGTCATGTAAATACTTATCGGCAGATATATTCTACCAATCAGTGTCTGAGTCGGTCGTTTGCTGCATTGAGAATTCTTTGTTCACCCTATATGTTTTATATCCGCACACATCCTGTCATTGTTAAAGTGATGTGAAACACTCCGGTGGGGTGATCAAATATAAATGGAGAATATTCTTGTTCAAAGTAGTATAGTTTTTACAAATATTATATCCAAATTGTCAACACTCACCGTCATTCTTATATATTAATTAAATGCAGTGACCGATAGATGCGTCCCGAATCGAGTAGTAAATATTTACAATTGAGCGTAGTTCAGGCGATGTTTTCTATGGAGTGGTACGGTCGATTTGCTTCAGATTTTCGGCAATGTTAGTAGAATGTAACATTCCTCAAGTTGGCATAGCGCCTGGGTACTAACTGATCCGTTTCACGCACCAGAACAAGTACATAATATGTCTTTAAATTGGCTATTTACCAACGATTTGTTGTTGTAAAACCATCGATATATATTTATAACGTCGATGGTCAAACCATAATGTATTGAAATCTAGATTTTTATCCAATAATGATGTAAATTCATCAATGATTATGACACTGGTTTTCATTTTGCGTGACAGTCTTAATATTTTTCACAAATATAGACGAAATAAGGTATGATCTCGGATGTACATGTATTATAGCATATTATAGCGTACTTGGACCCCTCCTATTTGTCATCTATATAAATGACTTGCCAAGATCAACAAAATCTGATGTCATGATGTACGCTGACGATACCAAAATAGTCAGAGAGATAACAACACCAGATGACATGGAAACTCTACAACAAGATCTTAATGAACTACAAAAATGGTCTGATAAATGGCTTCTTCGTTTCCATCCTGAGAAATGTGTAATGATGAACATTGGAAAAGAAGGATATACCCCAAATTATACATTGAAGGGAGTTGATGGAACAACCTATACACTGAAGCAGGTCGACAGCGAGAAGGACATAGGCATCACCACAGATAAAAACTTAAATTTCGAACAACATATAAATGAAAAAAACACAGAGCGCTCAATCAGTGATGGGGATGATTAGAAGATCGTTTACACATCTAGATGAAGAAATGATGACGAAGCTGTATAAAGGGTTGGTTCGACCAAGATTAGAGTATTCGCAGCCAGCATGGAAACCATATATAACAGTATAAAGGTCCGGCATAGCTAGGGACGCGGGAAGCATCAAAGGGCAAGGGGCAAACCAGTCATGATGGCATTTTTCGGGTACCCACTGCAGGGAATCCCCTGGGCCAGGACAAGGGGTGCAAGTGCCCCCACATGCTCCCTTCTCCGGCATCCCTGCGTGCATGGGCATAGCGAAAGTAGTCCTGTGTGCATAGCGAGTATTAGTTCCTAGTCCGATGGGTTGACGTGTCGATGGCCCCAGTGTATGAACCTATAACTAAACAATGCTGATGGTGCACATTTTTGGTATATTGGACAGGAGGCGATGGCTTTCAAATATTGTCTTTGTCTTGGAAATGATCTCTCGGGTATTAATGTACAAGCAATAATAAGTTTATCAATCCGAGAACAAGCACAATAGTATGTATACTATACTCCGTGCATGAATCCCGAATAAGTATATCACAAATACAGTTGGTATACGGCGCATGTGCATGTATATATGCAGTCATTATGTCTATATATAGAATATATTGACATTCTACTTTTATGTGCGGAAACAAGACAAACGGATTGCACCCATATTAGAAAAGTGCATTCTGGCCTCAAATTATGTGAACAGTTTAAACATCAATTAATTTACATGCCATCGGCTACATATTATTGTTTCTATAAACCATACAATATACATTTTGCTGGGTCAGAGAAGTCAGGGTGACATCACGTCAAGCGAAATAGTAAATACATTCATAAAATTTAGAATGGTGACCATCTTGGGTTTCAAAATCACCTGATCAGAAAATATCAAACACTGACAACTCCATTATCAATATCTGAGGTCAAAATGAGGGACTGGTGGTATATTTTGTGCACGTATATATAAGTCCGGACCAGCAGCCTCTATACTAATCCATGCATCCCATTCCAAATCATTATTGGGGCAACACAGTGCATGCATGCAACTCGGAATTACAGTAAAGATTTTAAACCGAAGTTTTATTCCTTCTTTGACATAACAGTATAGACAGTATAGACACATTAAACTAAGTGAATGAATGGTCAAAATGTGCACGTGTTGCACTTCATGCAACGTGTTCAACAGGTGAATGCAAAGTCTGACATAAGAGATAACAAGATTAGTTACACACGCCATGTGGTACCGTTTCTTTCGACGCATCTCATTTCACCTCTGACTTCTAAGACACGATGTTCCAGAACACTCAAAGACAGCAAATGATTTATGTGTGTATCGGGGTAATGTCTAAGATGAATGAAAGGACTGGTGTTGGCTACGCTTCCGCCTTCTAAATTGAAGTGGAGCGGAGAACCATGAGTTTTGCACCTGGATATTAATGGCGATTTTATGCGCGCGTTTCGCTTCTATAAGTTCCAATGAACCGTACCTAATAGTCTTGCGATAACCATGCGTAGTTATATACAAACGTGCTTGACATACATGTATATTTGTTCTTGAATATAATTATATAACTAAATTTTAGTCAGACTCTGCCCCAACGTTTCGTCAGCCGCGACTAAACATTAGATTATAGCTGTTAAATAAATTAATTGAGTTAAAAAAGAAAGTAATCAAACATTGGGTTATGGTAACCCAACTTCGTAACCAAACATTGCGTTAAAGTGACCAAACATTGGGTTTGAAGTCACTATACACGGGGGTTAGAGAAAACCTATGTCAATATATAATTATATTTCATCTCAATGGATGGGTTTTGACCATAAAATATGATATTCTGGTCATTAATTAAGTTTCCCAAAAATAAGTCCAACCAATGGATTAATGTCTGACCCTAACGTCTGAATAGATGAGAGATATTGAATTAAACTAGACTTCGAACCGAGCATGTAATATTATCGTCTGAAACGAGGTGTATCATATAATGACTTCCTTTTCGGGAATAATTAAATTAACAACCTAGAAAAGAACACTTGTACCACAGACACAAGCAACACTGCAACAAACTAATTCCGACATAGCAGATGCATTCGCCGTGTAATCATTAGAGTTTGATAACAATAAAGAGCAGAAAATATGACAAATATATCTCATATCCAGCAAATCTGTATGAACGGCCGCAACTGAAACCCAGTGATTATTAACTAAACTAATCTAACCCAGCAATTGAACCCAACTTCTGGAATTTGACCCAACCATTAACTCAACTTTGGATAACCCACCAATTTTGACTAAACTCTATTTTGGGTGTATAATATTAACTTAATATGAGCTTGTAACTGCTTGTTCCCGAACAATGCTTTAAAGTGTTGTGTCATTGCCAACATTGAGATTATCACCATTTATGCCAATATACGTCTGACTAAAACGTGTCCATTTCTGTAGCGTGTGCGGAATTTATGCCCCCTTGTCATTGGTTGCTTCTGTTCTTACTGATTATTAATTCAAGATTTTCATGAGCATATGCTTACTCTCGACTAATGCATGTTTGATCTTCGGTCTGGGGACACTGGTACTCAGATTGGTTTCAGAGTTGAACGGGGAATCCCCATGCAGTCCACGAGAACCCATTAATACTCATGTTTCCAAATAAAGCACTGTTTACGTATTTGACGCGCGTCACAATGTGTTCGTTTTAAACAACGACCATTCGCTTAAACCTCCGTCAAGCCGGTTCTGTCAGAGAAAATTTGAGCAAATTGCGATTCGCAGCATCTATATAAACTCAAAATGCAATCACATGGTAGTGACAGAAATGTATAATACATAAGAAGGGAATTGTGATTTAATGATAAACAATTTAAGCTACATGCTATTCGTAATGCTACTGATATGACATACTGTTGCGTCATCTCCTTAATTAGAATCTGCACGCGCAATTTACTACGATTTACAATACAACCATATATATAGTAAAATCCTCAGTTTGTGTGTGGCGTAATTATATATGTTAGGAGAAAATACGAACTGAATTAATAAATGGTATTCTCTTTGCAAAAAAACCCACTTATATTAGATACACGTTTTGTGTCTGATAATCCCCCAATTATGAAGTAACGTACATTAGCTGGATTTTGAACCGACAACGGGTGGTATGGGTAACTTTGTCGATGTTTGATCAGGTTACACGTGGCTTGCAATAACTATAGGTGGGACTGCAGCCAAACACTGCTTGCGTGAAGTTTTGAAAGTGTGAATACCAATTGCCTTTTGCATGCAGGAAGAACTCGGTTGGTCCAGACATAGCATGTTCTATGTGATCGCTCTCTGCGAAAAATTTCGTTGGAACGTTTCCCTCCTGTTTGGTGTAAACATATTTATTCCAATCGTAATAACACATTTAAACATTTGACAAATATTTTACAGTAAAATAGAATAATATGATCGATTGATTGGAAATGGGATTAAACAACAAGCCCAATGGCTTTTATTAAGTTCGCTCCCCCTGTTTCCACCGGTGTCCCAAGACCCAGTCGATTATAATGAGATCTTGGTCTGCCCTTCAGCCAGACTGTAACCAACTATATACATCACCGAACGATCCCTAGTTTTAATGTGTAATCCCAATCCAGTTTTAATGTGTACACCATATTGCGCACGCTGTGTTAAGTCTCTTTATTCGATATGTTGAGTCTCAACAAAAAACTTGAGAGCTTATTTCACCTTTGATATCGCCATCATTTCGTTGCAGTATATCACGAAAAAAGCCAACGAACAGGAAATACAGTACTTCTCATATCAGTAAAGTGTCGCTTGGCTGAATCAAGTCTTGTTTCTTGTATCGCGTTATCTCCCATATGTCTACACCCTCGTTTGGCTCCCCGGTCTATCGGTGCGCTTTTTATCTGAGGTCGTTTCACGATTTTAGTTTTATCTCAAAAGTAGCTGCTGACGCATATAATTTTAAAGCATATATGCAACATCTAAAATGAAATATATGATTGGTTCATGTTGCTTATGTTTCAACAGTGCACCATATATCTCTATGGGGTTGGTCTTTCGTTTAACCCATTATTTACTAAACTTAAAGTCTCACAATGAGACTCTTTCCGCAACAATAATTTTTTTTCCGAGTTAACCCCCTGCATAGCTTTTTTATATTATAATAGGTTGGCGATTATTGCAATACGATAGAGGAACACTCTGACTTTCGTACTCAGATTCATACATTTTTGTACCTCGCTTGCCTGACCGAAATTTTACGGGGAAATGGCTAATTTGGATTTATTTGTCGTTCTAGATATGTTTATTGTGCCTTTTATCATTCCTTTTCATGAAAACAAATTAAAAACAAGTCGAATATGTTATGATAATGTTTAAACATTCTTGTGCATGAAATTGGGGATAAATTGTTCCCAGAGTTAGAGTACCGGTACGTTATTTCACAGTCCGTATTCGCCACCCTTCGCCGAACTTCCGGTGTGGAATTTTTATGTGTTAAAAATAAATAGTTTTTCATCTGTCATATCTGCTTGTTTCGTTCATTATTCGCAGAAAATGTGTATCTCATTCTTTCGTGTACACAACGGATTAGATATAGACTGTTTTAACCCGTTTGGATGTTAGAAATACCGCTTAATTATCAGAAAATATCATGTGAAGTGACGGGACCAATCCGAATAATGGCGGAATATCGCACACTGGACTTTGTGAAGTTGGTCAACATGACCGCTTTCGCAGATTGCTGCTTCCAGCGTAGAAGGATACGCACTACGTTCATGACTGAACTAACACTGGACTGGTCACAGACACTGTGTGTGAGTCACTGAGTGTGGCAGGTCAGGCTATGCCGTATTCAACTGTTATTATCATGGACATTGACTCGAATAAGTGAATAGCACTGAATCATTGAATGACTGATTGACCCAAGGCAATGGAAGAATGCAAACAATGTGAATGTAATGATTATTGCAAAATATAATGATTATTGCAAAATATGATGATTATAGTTCTATTCTGGACTCCTCAGCCCTTCAATGCTGAAATGCAGTCAACGCTGAAATGCAGTCAACGCTGATGCCGTAAAAGGTCATTGAATGTTCATTCAGATTCTATCATTCTGCATAGTACATTAGACTGATAAGAAGTACAGTAGCTACATGTGTGTGAACTTGTGAAGGGTTGAACATGATATGGAGATTGGAGAATCAGAATGGCAATGGCACCACTCACCAGTGTCAGTGAATCGAGTGAGGTTGTTTACCAAACATGTCATGAAACATGCAGACATGGACAATGCTGTGAAATGGATTATAATTCACCAGACTCCCGGATCATGATCATAAGTTACCGGTACATACTAGTAACATTCCGCCTTTTATCATTAGATCAAGACTAAACCAGACTTGGATAATGACTAATGGACAAAGACAGTTACATGTTACACATGCGGCTGCACATGGTTTTGATTCATTAAAATTATTTTGTAAAAATCATGAACTTATGTTATCAAAATCAATGACTAACAGTGATCACCAAAGTCACTTACTGGTACATTGTTTATGCCAAACAACAGGTCTGACACAACTTGAATTCCATTGTACCGGTACATGTACCGTATATATTCAACTATTATGAAGTGGTGAAAATATCTCATGTACGGTACCTACTACATGTACTAAGTACAGTATATATATCGGTGCTGGCATTTTTGATTATTTAACTGATTTACTTGTACTAGTAGTTAGAATTTTGAAATCATCTTGGTGAGAAGTTATTTATAATGTCATTCAAATGGCATACCGGTACATGCACATGTACTTCTGCCATTATGAAATAAACAGGTCTCCTGTAATAAGCTGTAGAATTCTTTTTATATTGGAATATGATGCCTTCTCATTTGCTCTGTTAAAATTATAGTGTTATATACATGTACATTTAAAGTGGTTGTGCATTACGAAGTGAGATGATTCCATGAAGTTTTAGTAAAAATAGAGAAAACCTGGAGTTTACGTATACATATACCGTACCTGGCGTACCAGTATACATTGTGTATGGTAGTACAATTAAGATATAATACATGTAGTTGAATATCACTATGATAGTTGAATTCAAGAAGAGCCAGACTTGATAATGACTTACTCATATTAGCATCTACATGTATTAGTAACGGTACTCTCATGTGCAATAATAGTGTCAATAATATGATAGTGTCAACACTGTTATTATATTTGGAGAACACTTCCCATGATCAGATCACTTTTAAAGAGACATAGAGTGAAATTGCTGTGGTTACTATTATTAATTTTAGCTAAAAAATCCCACCATCACTATTATTAGTTTGTCTCTATTATTAGGCAACTTAGAGGATGTTGTCTGAATGAACTATCATCTTATTATAAGTACCTGATGTATCAGAACAAATTAAAAAGGTAATAAACAGGCCAGACACCTACAGTATGGTCGGTTCCAGTACTGCTAGTGTTATTGTACCAGTACTGTTTATATTCAGTACTAGGAAAATTTAATGAAAGTTATGCAACGAATGATTGTGTAGGCCTACTGATGTTAAAAGGAGTATAAATTTAAAATGACCTTGCCACTTTAACAAAGACATCGCTATTGATATAATACTCAATAATGAGTTTGTTAAAGTGTTGCGCTCGTTTTAAATTAATATGGAGAATATAGCAATTCATGTGGGTCCAATATGTGTACATATACATGTATACCGGTACACGAAGAGCTGATTGATTTACAATTATGGCTTTCATTATATCGTAGACAAGGTGTGGGATGTTTCTTTCATTTTCAGATGCTGTTAAAATTATTCATCAGGTTCACTGATTGTAGCTGGGACTAATACATGTATAACATATATTAGTCCCAGATTGTAGTGGGGTTTAGATATGGTTGCTGTTAGATCTTAAAGGTACTCAATCCGAATTAACGGTCGCAAATTACTATTTCCTTGACTTCGGGGGTAAAAAATATTTGATTCGAGTCGAGGAACCCACCCACCACAGCTCAGAGTGATCAGATATCGATGTTATAAATCTATTATTTTAATTATAGTGGCCCAATAGACAGTCAACGAGAAGAATTTCATTGACCAAATTGCGGGCAAAGATGGATAACTCTAAAATCAAGTGGCTTTTTGTGTCAGATATTTGACAAACCGGCAAAATAGTCATCGAGAAGAATTTCATTGACCAAATTGCGGGCAAATATGGATAACTCTAAAATCAAGTGGGTTTTTGTGTCAGATATTTGACAAACCGGTAAAATTTCGTTGAACAAAATGTTGATAAATAACAGGTTTTGTGCAATTTTATACTATAGTTGATGGTGCTTTTCATTATTTTTGCATTTATGTCTTGGCCACTAACTGAGAGCTGTGATAATAATAGTAAGTTATCGTTGGAGACCTCCCCACAATGGAGATCTCTAGTCGCATCCATGTAGCCAATGTGTTCTTATACCTTATAACCGGGGAGGTGGCTACTAGTACATGTAGATACCTTGATATTTCCAAATGTACGTACCTTGAACCAGACCAAAGTCAAATGTTCTCGAAATACTACTTTGCAACCCCCCTCCCAGTTGAACTTTCCAAATGGTACCTCAAACATTTCCAACGGAAATGTCAAACCTGACACCCTCTAAACCTAAATTGTTCAACCGATAGCCATTCCGACCAAACTTTGGACCAAAAGTAGAAGAATATACTGCTGTTGGTCTAAAAACAACACATTCCCCAACTAAATACTGGTTGGAAAATCAAACAATCAATAATATATAGTTTGTATCTCAGGATGTCTGCTGTTCACATTTCTAGCTACATGTAGCTGGGACTAATATATTATTATATATTATATGAGTCCCAGTCTCAAAATAGTAAGCTATCATATGTTTTGGGTTGGGTGGTATGCCTACCACCAGGGGGTGATACGTGGTGGCTCGGAGTGTTTTTAGGTGGTATTTAGGGCGGGCCACCCACACATTCGGTCAAATCGGTCGAAATCCTTACCATTCTCGAAAATGGTCCATACCCAATTTTCACCACTCGGGGTGGTACCACTGGGGGGGGGGGTGATGGTGGAGGTCGGGGAACCTGTATCCAGCATGCCGCCTAATGAGCATACGCCTGCACTGCGCGGCCCGTTTGTATGAACACTTTATTTCAATAAAACTGTATTTTTACCCACACCCCCATCTCCCCGACCCATGTAGGCTATATGCATGCACAAATGGAACGCAACAATCAAAATATTTTACTTTATCTATAATACTAACTGAAACAGGCTCACTTCGGAATCTTTATTTAGAGGGGGAGGGGCCTATGTACAGCCCCTTTCTGCGCTTCGCGCACATTATAGGATCTTAAACTGCGTGAGCTTCGCGCACATATATAGGGAGCTTGCAGCACATTTTAAACGGACCCTGTATTCAACATGCAACCTATTGATCACACGCCCTGCACTGCGTGGCCCATTTGTATGAACACTTTATTTCAATAAAACTGTATTTTTGCCCCCACCATCATCTCCCCAACCCACGTATGTGCATGCACATATATGGAACGCAACAATCAAGATACTAACTGAAACAGGCTCAATTCTGAACCTTTATTTAGCGGGGGAGGGGCCTGCAGCCCCTTTGTGAGCTTCGCGCACATTATATGAATTTAAACTGCGTGCGCTTCGCGCATTGTGATCTTTTAAACATTTATTCTTGTATCAGATTTGCACTCAACCGAAAGATTAAAAGAGCATTAATTAGCGTCGGCAGTATTGTTTACACTGTAGGCCCTATTATTAGGCCTGTCCCGGAAATGTGCTTTCTCCAACTGAGTTCCGGCGAATTTACTGAGTTCACGGTACCCACTGCCGCGGCCACTGGGTACCGCCTACCCACGTGTATACCGGTACTCCTTCGATTCCACACTCAATGCACAACTTTCGTATCAAAGACAGCATTCTTTACTTATGTTCAAACCCAACTGGCAAATTAAAATACCATATTAGCACCCATTCCCAACGACGAACGTTTGAGTCTTGGATCTGCACACCACTACATCCACCCTTTCCCAACGACGGTAGAACGTTCGAGTCTTGACTCTACACCCCACTATACATGCACTTCCGCGACAAAATCAACATTCGTTACCTAAATTCACACTGAACCTGATCTGACACATTAATTTCCAACAACGCTTTGGTAGAGCGCATGGAAGTTTCGCCTACAATTATAGCAAAGCAAGTGTTGGTTTGCGTTCGACGTCAATGACGTCATAAGAAATAGTGTCTACTTGAGTGCAAATGCTGCATTTGGGGAGCATGTTAGATCTCAGGTTTGCTTTAACCAATCGGCGTGAAATTTGGTGAGTCACCTTTTATGACACACGATAGGTCGGGGTACAAATTTGGGCCACATTGGACGCATGGTTGAAAAGTTATAAACGCGCCAAAAGCGTGACCGAGTTATACACACACACACACACACACCCTCCCACACACACACACACACACACACACACACAGACGACGGGTTTTATATATATAGATTATGCAGCTTCTCATGTCTCAGCCACAAATAATGATAATCCTATTTATTCGAACAACGTATTCGGAAACACACATGAATAGTGCAACCATTGGCCCCTGCCACAAATTGGTCATAATACTAAAAGTACATATATATAAGACACAGGGGTCCGGGAAATTTTATTATTATTATATTATTTTTAGGGTCAAATTCCCCATTTTAAAGAAATAACACCAAGCTTGGTGAAAATGGCTTCAAAATCAAATTTTTGTCAAAATACCAAAT
The DNA here is from genome assembly GCA_032622095.1 of Siphonodentalium dalli. NCBI lineage: Eukaryota > Metazoa > Mollusca > Scaphopoda > Gadilida > Siphonodentaliidae > Siphonodentalium > Siphonodentalium dalli. The sequence goes on along the minus strand of CP136069.1, from coordinate 121,988,157 downwards.
TTGTTGACAGGACTGCCACTTCCTTAAATATTATAATAGTCTACAACACTAACATCCATAAAATAGGATGAAGCAAAACAAGTTGTAAAAATCTATTCCCAAATTCCAAAAAAAAATTAGATTTTTTTTTTAATCTGCCGATCTGCCCCTCCGTTTGATCGCCTATATGTAGCCAAAGTCATAAACATTAATATTAGCGCCCTTAATCCCCGGGTTACGTGCATGATATGACCCTATGTACACATTTTCAGAGGGGTTGAGTCGTTTTGTCGCCTTTATCCGGACACACGAACTCAATTTATTTTCAATAGTAAAGGTTAGTGCTAATGTCACTGTATACATGTATATATTTGCACGCGTGACACCCCGTCAACCACCCCGCCGTTGCTAGTGTACGCCCCTGGCATCGGCACAGAAACTGACCAACATCCCGCGACTGGACGTCGCCTTGATATGAATCTTGAAAGCATAATTCCGAGTTTTACTATACGAGTACAGGCTGCACTTTCAAGAATGAACGGTCCGTATAGGTAAAATAAAGTCCATCCTGATTACGATACGCGGCAAACTAACTTCATTTATATTATTCGATTAATACAAGCCGTTACTCTTTTCGTCATTACTATCAATAAACGCGAATTATGCATGCACCGTGCACGTAAGAAACAGGTCTGTTTTGACAAACGCATGGCCAAATAGCCTGTCTTAGAAAAGCCGACGAAATTCCTAACAGATGTCATCGACATCGTTTAGAAATTTCGTCTGCTTTCCAAAGAGACATACACAGCGTACTCCGGTATCAGGCTATAGGAGGTCATGCAGTTAGCTCGTACTGTGAGAAGCACACTCGATTAATTATCTTCATCCGGGCACTCTGAACCAACGGGGCCCGCATCTTGGTTATATCGCAATAATCAAAGTGCCCCTTTAAATCAGTTATATAGCGAGTTTGCGATACCCGTACGACGGGAACGGGTACGGGTAAAACCCGGTAAATCGGCGAAAATCGTCACGGTAACTTGGGTACTTTCAATGCAGCTCATAAAGCGGGTAGATGTGTCACATTGACCGGTAACCTTTCACTACGATTTTCTCACTCAAAGGTTCATGAATTCAACGAAATTCCAGTCAGATATGCGTTAACCTATTTATTGAAGATTTCATGGGCAACAATCATGGATACAATTGTCATTTAAACCCAGATTTCACGTTCATATTCTCGAGGCGGCTTCTGGCACTTAGATAAATACGGAAGGCCGATCTCTTCACTAACATCTTTGTTCACTGCATTAATGACAGGTTGTGTTAATAGAGTGAGTAGATGGTGCTATAGATGCAGTCTCGACCCATTGCAGGGACGTGGCTATAAATTGTCTCCGCGTTAGGAAGGGTGTCCACCTTCGAATTTCTAACTATATCACTTGAACCATATCAAATTCACATGTTTGCGCGTAATTTCATTTGCAGCACCCCCCCCCCCCCCCCCCCCCCGCTGGGCTTTGATTTTTCCCCAACTGGTTCCTCACAACCGCTTGGATAGTAGCATATTCTAAATGAATCAGTAGTCTCTTTGTCACTAGCCGGGATGGGCATATATATAATCCACTGGGCCGACATTGCAGTACAAAATATGTGTAGACCTGAGTCTGAAAATATCTTAATATCCAGTGGTCTAACGCCATACAAATTCACCCAGGGGCGCCGGAAGCATCCAAGGGCAGGGGGGGGGCAGAGCCTACAAAAAGGGCACTTTTCCGCAGAAAAGGGCATTTTCTCCGCAAACTCGGGAAAATAACCATAAATTAATTGTGGCAAAAATCCCTATTTTAATGGTATTTGTCGGTTTTTATGGCCGTTTTGTGATAAAATTGACAAAAAAATAATATTCCTTGTGAAATTGGTTGTATTTGGACCCAAAAAGTCACATTTTGCTATAAAAACACGAGATTAACCACACAAAAAACATTTTCTGTCTCCAGAAAAAGGGCAAGTACCTGCCCCCCGCTCGCCCCCTTGGTCAAGGGCAGGGGGTCAGCTGCCCTCTCTGCCCCCCCTCTTCCGGCGCCCCTGAATTCACCCCCGATTTTTGTTTCTTAAACTAATTATCAGTTTATGACTGACACTGAGAGGGACCGCAACACACCCTATCGACTATTGTTCGGCACGGTGTGAGAAATTTTTGAAATTTGATAATGTAATTTGCTAAATCATAGCATCCAGATTGGCATCAAGCTTTCCAATTGTTAGAAATTTTGAGACCTGACACCCCCCACCCCCCCCCCCCCCCAAGGTGGAAAATTTCCAAAAGTTTCTGGTAGCCATTTCAGTCCAAATTGCTTACAAAAAAAAGGAATATATGCAAATGTTGGTCTAAAAACTACAAATAATCCATTAATAAATTGTTGAAAAATCAAACTAGGAGAACCCTTGAACATTTTACCAAAGTTGGGGAGGGTGAGACACCCTGCTGTCACGTCCCTGTCTCAACCCTTTGTACAAGGGCATCAATATATCGTGGATTTATCCATATATTGCAAATTTGAATACAACCGTTTAGTTACTTTATCGTATGTACTAGTAGTAGGTGGGGACTGATTTCTCATTTTAATATAGGCCTATATTTACCATCTGAACGGACATGGTGCATTTGAACCACAATACTGGTGGGGATAATACAGGTCGCTAAAGACACGAAGTACCTCTACAAAATCAAAGCATAATCAGAGCGAGTTTCAGCTGTTTTCTGTGTTTCGCAAAGAAGTGAAGCAGACGCCCTTTATTCAATCCACATAATAAAAATACTACATTTTAACACATTTTATTGTTACAAATTAAGTTTAACTTATCAACATAACTCCGGGTTTAGATCCCGACAAAAATCCCAATTCTTGGGATAAATATCCCCTTGCCCCGAAGGGCCGACCCTTCGATCTAATTAAAGATTCCAAATCAATGTTACTTAAAGGTACTCAATCCGACCAGACAGTCCCCATATCACCAAGTTACATCAGCAACATTTATTCAAAACACGCTTTGTTATCAGAATCCATTAATTACAAACAAAATAATGCTAACCGCTTCAACTATGGTATAACGTGTTATTTATCAACATGTTGTTCAACGAAATATGGCCTTATTATCACGAAATTTGGCCGTATTACCACTTGATTTTAGATTTATCCATCTTCGTCAAATTTGTCAGAGACCGTCGGTTTGGTGACTCTTTTCTGGGCCACAAATAATTACACATTTCAAGAAATAACGAACTTCAAAAATCGATATCTGTTCAACCTGAGCTTTGATTGGTGTGTTCTTCGACTCGAATCCAATATTGTTACAAACAACCCCCCCCCCCCCCCCCCCCACCGAAGCCAAAGAAATTGTAACTTGGGAGCGTTAATTCGGATTATGCATCTTTAATATGACTTAATATTCCCCAACTAAAATGAGGGACAAATTCGGTCTTATATCTGACTGAAAGTACGCGTAATACATTGTTAGACCCTGGGTCTAAAACAATACATTTTACACCGAATATTGGTTGGAAAATTTAACTATAACATAATTTTTTAAGTCTAAAAAATCCAACCGATTTATAGTCAACACTCGATCGGTCTATGACTTGTAGAATCCTAATGTTTTAAATGTTACCAAGATAAGTGAAAGAAAAGCACAACCCCTTCCAACTGCTGGCCTCGTCCTTGATGAAAGCAACCGATTAACCTGGTGCCCATCTAATCTAAATACACATTTCCAGCAATCCATAACGCTAAGTATAACATCGGCCAATAATACGAATAGCAATCTATCTATATCATAATATTATTTTTGTTGCAGTTGGCTCACCATACATTACCAGTCGATGTGATGAATTCTACCGGTAAAACAGTTTGCGATTTCAAAACGTGTACCGGTACGGGTAGCTACCCGTACGCGTACCGGTACCCGTACCGGTTTGAAATCGCAAACTCGCTATTATAAAGTTATTACACAATGTTGTGTACTGCAGTGTCGAGTCCAGTATGACTTTTCACCGCAACCTGGACGAGTACAAGAAAAACACACACTGTATACATACAACATTGTATTACTTATGACATTGTTATTATCCATCTGTATGTTTATCCAAAATTTGTGAATAAACTTTTGTGTTTATTTTTGGTATTTGTGGGCACTTGATTCTGTATAAAAGCCTGTATCATGATTTGGAATAGTAAACACGGAAGTGAAAAAAAAACTCAACGCAGTAGTGAAACATCTGCTAAATCCACCAGAGTATTGCGCGCGCATCACATTTTCACCGATTCATTTGCCAGTATAGAGTTACTTCGTGACGTCACGGAGTCCCGATTATTTTTTAAACGATTCGAGTCCAATATGACTTTTGGGAGTCCAATATGACATTTTTTTCGGATTATCACGACGGCTTTTGCCCAATCAGAAATAGTGTTTGTTAAGGGATGGATAATAAAGTGGTAGAGATTATAATGCACTATTGCTCATCTGGAGGGATGTTCAGAAAACACAAGCAACAACCGAACAGATAAATGCAGAAGGATTCCTGGAAAATGTTCAGATAATAAGTTAAACAAACGGCCGACCAAATTTTGTTGAACTTATTACCTGAACAGTTTCTAAGGGAACTACTGGTCAATGAGTATTTCGTATATTGGTCATTTCTCTGTGTCCGATAACAGTGGGAAAGTGCGTGTGTGGCGAAGATTAATTAAAAAAATACTGGCAGTTGCGGTTATAAATTGAGACATACAGATCACATGCATCCCTGCTACATCGGTTGTTGGCTACGCATCACAAGCACGCCTCGTCTTCACATTCTACTGCATGACTCACATCTTTATCAGTGCCTTACAAACTTTTTAGATGTTACACGTGAGATCGTCTACCACGTTTGATTGGAGTATGAATTATGTGATTTCAAAAGCTAAATGGCGGTTAGAGCTCCAAGTTATACGTGTGTGGTAATGCTCGTATGTGTTGCAATTCGGCTCGGACCATTCAAGTCGCATAATTTAAAAACAGATATTCAGCACGAATCAATAAAGAGCGTTAACTATATATATTAATATATTCTTGGTACGGTATGAATAAAGAGCGTTTATTTCGCTTCCGTTCGAAGCATTCAGTGTTACCAAACTCGGCGACCGACCGGGTTCCAAACTGTAAATGGCATAACAAAACGTCGAGGCACGAATATATAACGTTATTACATTATGACTAAGATCGTCCGATTCTGGAAAGTTGAGCTGTTTAAAGGTTAAGCTATTATGACTTTTCATTTTAATGTTACTGCTATGTTATGCCTATCATTCTTAGTAAAGAAATGGTAACATTAACCATTTAAAAACTTCTTCCACCATGCAGTTATGTAAGCTTTGGGAGACGACTAGTCTTAAGGTGGAGTGGAAAAGTCTTATTCCAGTATTTGATATAGTCATGGCATATATTTTCAAGGACTAAATCGGAACTGAGAATATCTCTTCAAAATACTGGACTGAACGATAACTATATGCTCAAAACATACAGAGTGGTGGAATCCTTGTCTCCGTATACGTCAGGCATTATTAGAACGTCTGCGAACGGGGACACAAATGTCAGGTCAGCGCCATCTTAACTTCTTGTCAATCATCAAATACATGTAAACATAGATAAATTTTGTTATTATTTTCATTATTAATAACTCACCAATCTGCTCCAATAACGATATTTCGCATAATAAAACCATTGTTATTAGCTTCGTAAAGTTTGAGCTATTGCCATGGGTTGGCGTCCTTCGTACGCGTGTGTGTGCGCACGCCCGTCCGTACATCCGTCAATAATTTCCTTCGGCACACCATACATATGCAGGGCGCATCGCTCATCCGACCATCACCAAACTTCATAGGGATCTTCAGGATGACCTCTAGACGGGAGCCATCGTTTTTTTCTGAAATTCGTTAAAAACATGGCCATTTTGATTTTCTTATCTGAATCCATCGGCACACCCTGCAGCCCACATTTATTGGAGAAATGTTTTGAAAATTTACAGGCATATTTAGGATCACCTCTAGATGGGAGCTATCAAATTTTAGCGATTTTGAATGAAAAACATTGCCGCCGGCAGCCATCGTTTTACTCTTTGCGTGACCAAATCCTTTGGCTCACCCTACAGACCACATCCCTCATCCGATTATCACCAAACTTCGTATGGGTCTTTGGGGGTGACCTCTAGATGGGACCATCGATTATTTTCCAAATTCGATAAAAAAAAAACATGGCCGCCGGCAGCCATCTTTGATTTAATTCTTTGCATGACAATATTTTGGCTCACCCTACAGACCACATCCCTCATCCAATTATCACAAAACTTCGTATGGGTCTTCGGGGTGGCCTCTAGAAGGGAGCCATCAATTTTCCCGAAATTCGTTAAAAACGTGGCTAACAGCAGCCATCTTGGATTTCAAATTTGAATCCATCAGATGGTAGCCATCGAATTTGAACAATTTTCGATGAAAAACATGGCCGCCGGCAGCCCCCTTGGATTTTACTCTTTGCATGACTATATCATTTGGCACAACTACAAACCACATCCCTCATCCGATCATCACCAAAATGTATATGGATATTTGGGTCTTCGGGTGACATCTAGATTGGAGCCATCGATTTTGTTTTAAATATGGCCACGAGCAGCCATCTTGGATTTCAAATATGAATCCATCGGCTCAGCTCGCACCCTGCATTTATTGGAAAATTGTATTGAAAATCTGCAGGCAATGTTTATGATCACCTCTAGATGGGAATTCATCGAATTTGAGCAATTTTCGATGAAAAAGATGGCCACCGACAGCCATCTTGGATTTTACTCTTTGCATGACTAAACCCTTTGGCACATCCTACAAACCTCATCCCTCATCCAATTGTCACAATCTTCATATCGATCTTCTGGTGTTCTCTAGATAGGAGCCATCGATTAGATCCGATATTCGTTATAATTCATGGCTGCCAACAGCATCTTGGATTTCAAATTTGAATCCATCCGCACACCCTGCAGCCCACATTAATTGGTGAAATGTTTCAAATGAAAAAAATTTCATCTGCACAATACAAGACCTTTACTGTAACTTTTCTGTTCTATTCATTGCTCAGCAAAAATAAACTCCTTCCCAAATTGACCTACAGTGTCATTGACACTTTCTTGTAAATATTAATGTTACAGTGGCATTGCTTATCAAAGTCGAATTAGATACCAAAGTTTAATCAAAACTTGGCGCCAAACTTTGAAAAGCATTGAAAATATTATGAAAATCATATCTTTAGACTAAAATAGTTCAACATACTACGCGGTCAGCGATGTTTGTTCACGAATCAGTGTAACAATTTCATTTATATAAAATTTGTTTCAACGCACACAAATTCGTTATTGGAGAACTATCAATAATTAATATAAGAAGAAAGTTTGTCTATTTCTCCGTGTTCTTCTTAGAGGTGTTGTTTGAGCAGACTTTTATAGTTTTGCACATTTACCCACTGCATGCGAGTGATTTCAGTCCCTTTAAAGGCACGTGAGGCCTTAATTGTCGAAAATATTCATATTTGTTCGAAACACCGTAAACAGAAAAACATTAAAACGCATACAGTTTCGTTCATATATACCATGACCATCGCGTAAAGAGCATGTTATCATAAATACCTACTATATTTTACCTAAACAAGAGCCTGATTGGGTCACAGAGGACAGCACAATGCTACTGGCTAATCACACACAAATGGCATAAACGCTCTTTATTAGTTCCATATCAGGAATTCACCAACAAAGAACGCTCTTTATTCCACACCCATTGACGTGAGTCACATGTATTCAACTGAATCCCACCCATTGAATACATATTAGTGTATACCTCTAGTGGAATACAAGCCGGAACTATTCTTGTTGACGTTGTCGCCAAGAAAGATGACGTGCATTACGTCGATCATCCGCTTCCGGTGATCCCCCCATAATTACTGGTTATTTGTCAGACTTAAAATCACAATAAAGGTAGCCAGAGTAACAGTGAAGGTGACATTCATGGATTGAACTTATCTGACTGAACGGTGTAGAATAAATACAGAACACAACTTGCATCATAGTCTCGAATCTTTTATCGAACACGTTGCGGACGTCGCAAAGTTATATTTCGCTCGAGCTACGCTCTCGCGAAATATATCCTTGCGCCATCCGCAACTCGTTCGATAAAAGAGTCTCGATTAAGATGCGCGTTGTGTTCTGTCTATTTATGTTTACCATCATAATATACACAAACACCAGAAAAGTAACTTTTTATGCTTTTGTTTACATAACAATGGTTAAACATATGAGAATAACATACTGTTTATGCGATATTTCTTATTTATATACGGACAAAATCTGTCTACATTTTGATGTTCTTTCTGTTTGTGGCGGTTTTTGACGGGTGGAAATATTTTGACATGATACCCACCGCCAAGGCCAACCGCACCTTTAAAGTGTTAAACATAGTGTCAGTGTCTCGATGTTTTTTCGGTACCCCATATATATACTCATAATATGGATCGTTATCTTAGAAACCTATCTCAATCCCTCGTAAATGAGATGCGCGTATAGGCATACCATCCGTCAGAATGCAAGACTGCACAGTCTATATCCCGCATGTGTATCGAGATTTCTGAACATATATATATATATATACCCGAGTTTATCACCTGTAGCGGGCATTAGCGGCGAAGAACTTAAACCCTAATCTTTATTTTCCCGTCGGGAATGGTCATAAAATAACAATTAAATTCACACATTGATCTGAAATAAGGTATGTGTTTCTGAAGCAGACACTGCATCTGATTACTCAGATATAGTCAGTCGGCATGAGTGTGCTCCCATGAATACTGTACATATATTACAGTGCACATTAAAGATTAATGCATGGTCCGATTTGCCAATTTTCCGCTAACCGGACAAAAGAGGTAAATATTTGCAATTGAGCGTATATATATAGTTCGGACGATGTTTTCTGACGGGCGAAGTTATAGAAGTTTTCAATCTGAATCTCCATATTATAACACAATTACTCAGAGTCAGACGTCTTTAATCTCCAGTCGTCTGTCCATCTGCATGGTCATCTTTGGTATTATTATTATGCTATATATGCTGCGTCTGATTTTGCTATGATGTTACTATGTCAATATGTCGTTGAGCCATAGTGCCGTTAAATTATCTTTCCCAAATCGTTATTGTTGTGGACTTCGACATATCGGTACCATTCTATGGGCAGTAGAAATGTTGTAGGAAACAGTCAAGGTCATGCGAAATTTCAAATGTTTCAATAATGACTGTGCGCGCGTTGTTGCAAAAATGACCGACAAAGCAATCGAAGTTGGGATCGGTTTGCAATACTTTGTACAGCCATTGTTAAAGGGACCCAAACAGTCTGTAAAAGCCTCACCATCAAGAAGAATACGGAAAAATAGATAGACTGTGTTCTTATATTAATTATTAATAGCTCTCCAATAACGAAATAATGTGCGTTGAAACCATTGTTATGAACACAAAACTATTTTAGTGATTTTGCTGGTTTCAATATGTGAAATCTCATTTTTGGAGTTATTAATAAAATTGATCTATTTTGGATGATAGTTGTTTTGCAGACTTTTAAAAATGTATGTCATTTCGCATGAAACCACTTGAAAGACCTTGAATCCCTTTAAAGCCACATACACCTAATAATATTCGCTTTTGATTTATTTCCCTGTGTCAAAATAGATCAATAAATATTTGAACTGTATACCTTTCTATACGGGCATTGTTTTTCCCAGAAAGACGTATCGAACTCATAAAAAAATACAAGTTTGAACACAGTGTTTGGGTCCCAAATAATTTGAAACAAACAACAGCCATGTGCACGGCATCGAACAGAAAAGATCGTTCCGCGTTAGTCTGTTCCTGATATGTTAGAAATAAAGAGCGTTTGTTTCATTTCATGATAAATTGAAAAAAGCTGGAAAATGGCTGTAGCCATGGCAAGTATTTTTCAGTTCATATGAAGCCGATATATAAATATTGGTGTATTTATCAACCTATCTTATACATCCTCCCAAATTACGTGGACAAAATTTGGAAGTTCGAATGAGCCAAGTCCGTTTAAACTATTTCAGATATAAGTATGTGTACCCGGATGATGATAATGATAATTGTAGGGTTTTTTTTCCAAACGTTATCTGTGACTTAAACTTTTACAAAAGCCTTGTTTTTTTTAAATTGGAGGTTTGAAATTACGTGTTTCATTCTGATCTTTTCTACGCATTGTTATCTCTTAAAGTTGAACTTTTACTTAGTCAAAAATGTATATTTCGATCAGATTACTGAAATTAGGAACAATGAGCAACGGTCCAAACATTCTAAAAACTATCACGCATACAAGTATTTCGACAGAGTTGTATTATGTGAAGTTCACGGCACAAATGTGTTATCTGAGGCCATATTACTACGGACGTACAAACAAGGAGATTTGACTCTGTTCGAAACAATTTCCTCATGCAAACTTAGAAGTGCCCTTGTTAGAACAGGTCCTATTATCTGCTCTATAGAATTCTGTTGTTCTTTGCGAAAGCAGCAGAAATAACAATATTTACTTTGTGGATAAGATAATAGAAACCAATCCGCCGTTATACTCGAGAAATGTAGCGTAAGATTGTTACAGTTTGTATGCGCAGACGTGTGAATTAAAGGTACATGTTCACATGAGTTTGGTAAGTTAACACAGTCGAATTGGGAGTCTCACCGCTGTTAAACGATGTCATTCCTCATTTATTATCGAAATGGTCATGTATCGATCAGAATGGCACATTGAGATGTCCCTCAACTCAGATCAAGCTTGACTATCTGTCCCGATTTTACCCATGTCACGGTTAGAACCCGCGCCAACCTCGTCTATAAACCAGACTGCTATTATCTTATCCACGACCTCCACGATTTATGGAAGTCCATTGCTTCAAATGTGCTTGCTTCAGTGAGTGTGATAGATATATATAGATAGACAGATGCTTTATAAGCAAATATTACATGCATATTCGTAATAATTTGGCAGCATATAGAGATTGTGATATAAACAATACTGGTGTACAACAGTAACTATATACATGCATAGTGTTTGGTGTAACTTTGGACATAAGGACCTTGGAAACGTGTGGTTTCTAACATTTGTTTTCAGTTGCTTTCACTTGCTTAGTTGCACAACGTCTAAATAATGGTAACGTGGGTAAGGTAGATTAGACTATGTCAATGGAATATGTTAGTATTACTGCTTGGATAACCGAACTTACGAATGCGTCTTTTAAACTTTCTAAAGGTGTATATCTGTTTATAATTTTGATCTGAATACAATATTAAACCCATGGTGCTCCTTTAATGTGAGGTCACATTTATTCGCTAATATAACCTTTACATCCAGCTGTATACCCACCGGCATACTGTACTCGATACCATTCCACATAACGGAGTCAGTTAATTGTCCACAAATGACCCTATTATCGTGCAAATTACTACAATTGTCATGATAAATTTAATAAATTTCACACGCTCCAGGGTAGTTTATGAACGATTTGTGGTCGACAGTTTGGAAACAGCTTCATCGTGTGAATATACACCACATACTATAGTATCACGGTCGATTTTGTGTGCGTTTGATGATTATTTCATCGCATTTCGGTTGAAGTTAAATCTTTAAAAGGACTTCATATATATAGCATGCTATTTGATTCTTGATTGGAGTCGATTACTTCTTGCCGCTTCAAGGCCAGTATAGTTGCACATATAATGTGTATTCCACCAGAGTTGTGAAGAGTTGGCACCGCCTCCGAGAAGATGGTTGCAGCGCATTTCTATAACATTTAGCCTTGGGCACACATATGGACATCTTTGAGTGTTGTTTACAAATCTAAAGGAGTTTTTCCAATTCAAAGTTGAGCCAACATGACTTCTACGCGGATTATCCAACACGACGAAGGAACGATTAGACGAGTGGAAGCATCTTATTCTGGGTTACTCAGGTACTATATGCACATGCAGGTAGCAAAATAATATCAACAATCAGGGTTCGAAACCCCATAAAATAAGATAGTAATTTTATATCAATAGAGAAGGTATAGTTCCAATATTCCGGCAACTAAAGCAGAAACACATAGAAACACACATAAATAATATAGGTACTTAGAATTCTTTTTCTTCTATTAAATTACGTGTGGGTTAAACCGTTGTCACCACGTTCAACATACTTTAACGTCCATTGCTGCCAATTTGCTGGGGATACCGGTGGATACTGCTGCATGTTCATACCACGGACAACCAGGAAATACCACTTTAGCATGTTGTCCGCATTCCATCTACTTGTGTGGGAATACTTTGTGCAAGCAGTTAGCGTTTGTTCTAAATGTGCATGTCCAACCAGACTGAATGCCACGCAATCATTCATTTATCTGCCACACGAAACAATTAAAACACTTAAGAACAATTACGCCATTTGTTGTATAGAACAAAAACGTGTAACCGCATGTCAGCCAGCATAATTGTCTCGCATGTTTGCCGCCGATTATATGAATGGGTTGGCAGGTTTGGACATAATGAGTTTGGCACGTTGAGTACACTAATGTTGCATTCCAAATCGGAATTGTACATGCATTGTGGCTATAGCAAACCGCAATCTCGCATACTGTGTGTATCTCGAGCACTTTCCGCAATTGTAATGCGTTACAAGTTCCGTTACAAGCCATTTCCTGATCCGATTCCATACACAATCATGCTTAAGGGCCGACACCTGCAATAATGTTGATGTGTTGGTGCAGCAAAGCGATTCTATTAGGAAAAAGTAGCCGCTTTGTTTTTAGAATTGCTATTTTCGAGGTCTTTGTCGAGTCTGAATGATTTTTGAAAGCATTTGAAGGGACTGTATCCTAGTATGCATGCTGTTCACTGGTCACCAAGGGGATACATGGGTATGGAGGCAGAACATGCTATTTCATGATCCGCAGTTGTCCGATGGCAAGAGGAATCTGAATCATATATATTCAGAACCAGAACTACTATATTTTCCTGAGTATATTCATGTACTCTGATAGCACATTCTAACTTCTAAGATCTTGACTTATAGAGCTTATAGAATGATCTTCGAGTGGCACAGTATTTAATTTGCGGCAGTCATGTTACCTCTGACTAAAATCATGTCCCGACTTTCTCCGTCTTGCCCTTCGCTGATTCGGGATCCCCGATCCGTCTCCGAAGTGACTCGTTTGATGTAAAGTACCATCGGACAGCTGTTAAACCAACTTGCATATGTATGTTATACACATATCTATAAGACATTCTCCCGCAGTGTCAAGTGGTGCGGACCAGATGTGTTTGAGTCGGGTTAATTCAACATATGCTACAGATTAGAATTTATAATTGTAAGCACGGAAACGTTCACCTATCGATGCGCGTTTTATGGGAGGACATTTGCATTTGATTTCCATTTTTCGTGCATGAGAGCCCTCCGAGGTAATATATTATATATATAGGTTATCGGCAGTACTGATCTGGTTCACAAATTCGTTAGTTTATCTCTATGTTTTGTCGTTATAGAAGGGAAATACCTGTGTTAGCTTTATTCGTTCAAGGTAATATCTGAATTGAAATGACGTTATACACTGTTTCATTTATTACATTTTTGATTTAAACATATTTTTATTGTATATCAATTATATACATGGGGATTGTGACACAAGTGTAACATAACATTTATGACATAACAAGATGACAGGATACAATTTGTGTATTTAAGCAGGAAAACAGATATGAATATTTGTAAAGAGTGTGCTATGAGTGGGGGGTTTTTATGTTTTTTTTTAATTTATTTATTTAAAAAAAAAATTTATTACATATCTCATATCCGTTAACAATACGGAGCTAAATCTATATTCTATAATGCAATTCTAGGTCAGTATGTAATACGAATATATACACAAAATACGGATAGATCCGTATTCTTGTCGACTTACATTGTAGAACACGATATCTCATAGATTTTCGTGATGGTTCTTTTCCTATGATCGCGTAACCATGGAAATACCTGGTCCGGCTGCTTGTGCATCGTTCGCGGATACAAGCAAGTTGTATTATTAATTATTTACCATGATATTGAACCTATGACGCATTCCGGACTCTTTAATATGTTGTCATCCATTCAGTTTTCAGTTACACTCTATCGTAACCTCTATTGACTTCAATAACGTTACCGCGGACGACTGATAGTTCGACACGGGGAGGGGATCGGTGTCTCAGTCGACAATGTGCTCTGTTCCAGACCGACTCGCTGTCCAGCGCTGGCGATATGGGTTCAATTCTCGATGGTGTCATCGCTGACATGTATCCCATATCTAAGGGAACTCCATCTAAGTTACTCGCCGATGGTCCGTGGTTTCGCCGGACACAACGGGTCATTCTTCCAGCCAATGAAATCACTGCTAGATTTATCTTAGTGCACGGACTTTTCCCTCCACCAATAAAACTGGAAACGTCGTAATATAGCCATGGCTGCTGAAAGTAACGATAAACACCAACAATTAAATAAAATAAATAGATAGTTCGACACATGTGTGCACTGTTTTCATACATGTCATATTTTGGTTTAAGTTACTTTTTTTAAAACTAAGTAATGCTTTATTATTCTCATCCATTATAATGGTACATAATCGTATATACACTATATACAAATTGGAACTTTCCAGGGTTTGTTCCGAATATTGGAACTTACTGTAATTACAAGTATACATAAATAAAATACAATGGAAACAATAATCAGTTACGATTCAATATTGCATTATCATGTCCGAATAGAAAAATAAAATTTCGACAGACCTATCTAAAGATTCTAAGTGAACCAAATAAGAAATTACATTAGGTACACATCATGATCAATATTTAGATTCTACAGTGCTGTTTTGTCATTGTTTTTGAAGCCAAGATGTTGTAAATAATTATACAATTCTGTAGTTTGAAAGAATACACCTCCCATGCACAGACGGAGGACATCTTCAAACAAATAAATTCATTCGAACTTGATAGCTGTTGATTTACCCTTTCTAATCCAACTAGCCACAAAAGTGAACGCTGGTGTGGTCTATTATTCATCTGGGTGGGGTGTTCAGGAGATATAAGTAGACGACAGATAACACAAGTGCAGAAGGATTCGTATTCGTTTGTGGGAAATTATACAGATAATAAGTTCAACAGACGACATGTTGAACATGTTATTGAACATTTACTTAAAGATGGGTTATCTCTTTAACCCTTTCAGTGCCAAGTCCGATTTTTGTATCAACCCATATTTCCTTGATCATTTTTAAAATTTATTGATTATAATAATGCGATACATTGATGGAAAGAGCCGTAAGAGCTCTTTCCATCAATGTATCACATTATTATAGTAAATAAATGTGAAAAATGATCAAGGAAATATGGGTTGATACAAAAATCGGACTTGACACTGAAAGGGTTAAATAACAAATTTGAAATAGTTGCGTGGGTATAAAATAATAAATATGAACTGAAGACCCCTGTCCGGAAAGGCTTCTATAAATTAATATTGATTTTATTTCGAATATTTTATTGGGACACTTTATTTGTCTATTAGAACATACCATTCGGGTGATACCATATAGCGATAGAGAGCATTAGGCTGTTCCTATGGCTAAGTACCGAACGTCAAATGTCCCAGATTGATTGGTTGTATTGTTTTATTCCATAGTTATAAGCGATAATGAGTCTAATTAACGTTTATTTGTGACAAAATTACACACTAAAATGTCTGGTCTCTGTTAACAGTAACCACTATTGTTCGTTAGCTAAACAACCACACCTTTTTAGACCAGAAACTATTCGAAATAAAATGAATATTAATCGATAGAAGCATTTCTGGACAGGAGTCTTCGATTCAGATCTAATATTTTATACCCCGGTAACTATATAATACATGTCTACAAAGAGATAATCCACCTTTATACCCCGGTAACTATATAATACATGTCTACAAAGAGATAATCCACCTTTAAGTATAACTATAATGAGTAGTTACTAAAGAAAGGGTTAAAGGCACGGTTGGCCTTAGTTGTCGAAAATATTCATATTTGTTCCAAACACCACAAACAGACAAACATTAAAACGCATACAGTTTCGTTCATATATACCATTACCATCGCGTAAACAGCATGCTATCATAAAGACTTACTATATTTTACATAAGCAAGAGCCTGATTATGTTACAGAAGACAACACAGTGTCACTGGCTAATCACACACAAATGATATAAACGCTCTTTATTACTTCCATATCAGGAATTCAGCAACAAAGAACGCTCTTTATGTTTACCATCATAATATAAACAAACACCAGAAAAGTAACTTTTTATGCTTTTATTTACATAACAATGGTCAAACAAATGACAATAACATACTGTTTATGCGATATTTCTTATTTGTATACGGACAAAGTCTGTCTAAATTTTGATGTTCTATCTGTTTGTGGCGGTTTTTGATGGGTGGAAATATTTTCACAGGATACCCACCGCCAAGGCCAACCGTACCTTTAACATGTGCAATTGTTTATTTTCTGTAAATTAATTATGGAAACAAATCCAGCTGATTTAAGAAGTGTTCATACAATGTACCAAAGTAAATCTATCTGAACTAGTAAACCAATAACTACTATATCACAATCTCAGCTTCGATGTTTGTTGATATTCACAAGTTACTACTATTATGTTATTGTAAAGGTATTATATTATCTACCGCTGTTTTGTATCGAGATGAAAGCTGTTTTAAAAAATAACATGTACATATTAACTTTCAAATACGCACAAAAACATACAATCACGGATAAAATAGACAGACACACTATTCATTGTATTTTTAACATGACATCTGAATCCGAGACACGAAGAACGTGTGGGATGGGTGGGTGTCGTGGGTGGAGGGTGGTGATGGAGGGGTGTTGATTTATTTTCACGATAAATTCGCTTATGTGGTATGCTCTTTAACAGATGCATCTCATGTAATGAAATTAAACAGATATAGTGTAATTTATTTGTACATTTATATGTCTTTGTTGTGTGCGAATAAATCGACGGGAGACATTGGCTCGAGAGATGAACGTTTATTAATTTCGAGAGTTCAATTTTGAAATACAGTGTGGATGTGTATGCAATTAGCTCGAAATTCGTATTTCCATGGCAACGGAAGTTTTTTGAAGAGGAGCATGGGGAAAGCTGGTGTCCGACAGCACCAGCCCGGTTAGGGTCAAATTTGTTCACACAAATGCAGTCTGCTATCAATGACCCACAAAATGGGTGCATGACGAACCCACACAAAGGTCAATGTCATCATAAAAAGGTCAAGGTCATCGATAAAATAATAATAAAAAACCTCTCCATATTTCCTTATGCGACTATTTCTGCCCATGTGATTTTCACAGATATGATCAACTGCTATCCGACAGAAATTAACCCACAAAATAATATACCACACCATGCACAGTGATACATTTTAATCTGTAGAGACATTTTCAAATTAGGCTCTATTTGCCCATGCATGCATATTTGCAACTACATGTACCCCATTTCATCAAAGAACGGAGGCAACTTGCAGAAAACGTTTGTATGAACACGTCTACTGTTCATATGGGATGGCCATATGTTTTCGAACAACTGAAAGCAAATACCTCGTAATGAGCAAGGAGGCACACAGTCATTTTTGGTCGAGTTGCGTGACAAACTCGACCTATGGTCTGGTGAATGATGATGACGGGCATCCGTCCGTCTTCCCGTCCGTATCCTTACATACGCGCGATATATATAACTCTAAACAACCGTCACATAATTTTTTACCAACTGTGTGGCTTCTACGCATGAATCACTTTGATGAGTTCGAAGACCAGTCCTGTCGGAATATTTTTTCAAGAGTTGTGCCTCCTTGATTATTTACCAGGTGTATTTTTTCACGACGTAAACGCGATAGCTCTAGCAAACGTGACCCGATTTTGACCAAATTTCGATCACGGCTTCTACTCATGAATCTCTTGGATGAGTTCGAAACCAGTCCTGCCCGAATTTTGTTCAGAACTTATGCCTCCTGTATTATTGTTTACTGAATGTCTTATTTCGCTACTCACGCAGTGTGATAACTGTAACAAACGTAATCCGATTATGAATTATGATTATTAATTTGATTCATGGGTACTATTAAAGTATAGAGAGCTTTTCTTAAGATACAACTCGACCACAGGATCTCCGATGCTTATCTTATGTTATTTTTGATTTGTGCATTTTAATAACATTTTATGAAATACATTATAAATATTCCAACTTGGTGATTTTTATCGTGTATTTATGAAATATGAAGTATAGTTGGAGGCAATGTTATCTTTAATTTTTAGGCAAAAAAAAAACATCTTTGTTTCCGATACCCTGGCTGGCTGAGATTTTCTTGCCTGCCTCAATTTTGTTTTCGATTTTCTCCAGAAGGTTAGTCTTTAATTACATGTTAAGAGTGTCAATGTGAATATTTATCGTTTTCCGCAACCACAAATATTAAGCTCAACGTTGGTAGATATCTTACTACAGAGTAAATGAATTCAAGGGACAACATGTTTTTATTCAATGAATGGCCCATTTTCATTACACATGGATCTACCATGTTCCATGGGATCGTGACTACACTATATCGCTTACAGCTGAAATTGCAAAAAAAAAAATGGAATATTACCCCAATGTTATCGCAAACAGAGAAGTATTTTGTTTTGGCATTAGTCCACCGATCCCATATCCATTATTTTTTTTTTTTTTTTTAACACTAAATAGCGATTTATCGAAAACCCTCTATCACTTTGTAGCTTCGAGCATCGTAAATGAATAATAAATACTATACTATTTAGTCCAATGTTGATGTGATCCACTGTTCAAATATCTCTTGAGTGTACTCCCGTTGTCATACGGCTGCACCCCATTACTGTTTAAATCATTCGCCGTACATAATGATACACCTTCCTATAGTAGGCATTTAATAAATGAAAGGTGTAGCTGGCTTCAACTTTAATATGATTTAATAAGATAACTAAAGTGAAAACCAGTGTTGTCATACTAACAAAGGGCTCATTTGAATAGCCCATTGATGACATACCACATCTCTTGCTCTCGTACTCATGGAGTCAGCCAGGCATGAGCTAAAAACTCAAATTGTAATGCAACAGTGAGCGCTTGAGCATTGTGACCTCATATATAACTGAGACTCGGAATTGGAGTACAAAAGTACGCCGTATACCTTCATATTATAGCAGTACCACTGCATAAAGCCATTGTCGTCCGATTAAATGTTTACATTAGGAATAGCGCACGACACCGACATGGTCGAATAACAATACAGACGATATTTGATTCCTTTATCAGTGAATTGGTGGTTACATTACTTCGACCACCACATTGTTAACATTCTAAAACTAGGACAACTAAGGATGTGGGATGGTAGAACGCAGACTTTGGATTATTATTCACCTTTGCTGATATAACGGGATTATGATGGTCATACGTTTTATTCCTGAGACAGGTGAGCTGAATAGCAGATGTATGCAACCGTTTTTAACAGGTGTGTATAAGGTAAATGTGTGTGCATTACCTTATTTGTTTACCTGCGAATCCATACGACCGAGCCCCGAAATTAACAAGTAACACCCCTGGTCAAGTGGTCCTGCTAATGTGCCATGATGCGGTTGGGTCCTGCTAAATAACTATGATGCTGTTAGGACATACTTCAACAAAGAGTACCGTTATATTTGTATACGCCCGTTTGTAAAAACGGTCGTATTATGTAAATGGGTTGTCCGTCCGTCTAGCTGTCCATCCGTCGTCCGTCCGTCCGCTTTTGATTTCCGGATGATAACTTTAGATTTGAATCGAGTGAACTGAACCAAATTTGGTATATTAGTTTACCACCCCAAAATACAGATCAAGTTCGAATATGGGTTTCGTCCGCATTATTTTGACTAAGTTATGTCTCTTTTTCGACTTAGATTTTACCTGATTTGCGGTTTCCGGATGATGACTTTAGATTGAATCAAGCGAACTGAACCAAATTTGGTATGTTAGTTTACCACACCAAAATACAGATCAAGTTCGATTATGGATTTGTCCGCATGATGTTGACTGAGTTATGCCCCTTTTTCGACTTATATGTTACCTGATTTGCGGTTTCCGGATGATAACTTTAGATTGAATCAGGTGAACTGACCCAAATTTGGAATATCAGTTTACCACCCCAAAATACAGATCAAGTTCGAATATGGGTTTCGTCCGCATTATTTTGACTGAGTTATACCGCTTTTTCGACTTAGATTTTACCTGATATGCGGTTTCCAGATGATAACTTTAGATTGAATCGCGTGAAATGAACCAAATTTGGTATACAGATCAAGTTCAAATATGGGTTCTGTCTACGTGCCCCATTCTACTCCAGAAACGGGCGTATTATGCCACGCCCCGACGGCGTGCTCTTATTTTAATTTGTCTTTTTCGCGGTGTTCCTTTTAGAAACACCAGCGCAGGCATTATTATATTTTTCCAAAAATATATATGTTCGGTAACACCCGCGATATTGACAACTTTAGAAAAAAATAACTGTACTTTTTCGTAACGGCATCAGTTTGCCCTACCCGCATCATAGAAAATCAGCACGGTCACCAACATCATAGCATATTAGCAGGACCACTTGACCAGGGGTGAGTAAGTATGTGGCTCCCACGTACAGTCTGAACAGTCTGAGGCGGCGGAGAAAGGTGTTCGTTTCCAATCACACGTCAATTTTGGTTAGTAAGGCGGCAACAGTTGAAAATTTCGTTCCTGACACAACACAAGTTGGACATTTCAGATTAAACATAGCTTAAATTATTCTGATAGTTGAGTTTCCAGTCAGTATTTAAGTTAGTTTTTAGTCAGAAATTATAAATTTTAGACCAAATATAGAATAGTTTCTAACATTTCAGTGAACCCTTTGGACTATGCTGACCATAAGTTGGAAATGTTCCAACCATAGAAGTGGTTTGTTGGAAATATTCAACATTTAGGATGTTTGTGTAAAATTGGAAAACTCCATCCCCAATGGGTGGAATTGATCGGACTCAGAACTTCGGCCTGGTTCATGACAATGGAATTTCCCGGACTGGTAAATTCGGCCTGGATCAAGGGAAGGGTGCAATTCAGCAGCAATTGGGAAATTCTAAGTTGGACAAACCTACCCGCAACAGACAACACAAATAGCTCCCTGACACACGTCTTAAGTTGTTTACATGTACCAACCAGTCTATATATTTAGCTTTGGGGGGGGGGGGTATGGAGGTTCATGTTTGTGTCCTTCCGCGCAGATGCATCTCAGCCATGTGTTATCCAACCTTAATGAAATTTGAAATGGAGGTTCGCCATCATGACTGCCTTCAAAAGAGGTGCAAATGACGTTGTTTGCATTTCAATTCTCGAGTTATCATTCTGTGTTTATTTAATGTTTTGTCCGTCCGGGAATATATCTCACTCATGGGTTATTTGATCTGAATTAATTGGATTTGGAGGTTTTCCATCTCAGTACATTCAAAAGAGGGGCCAATGGCCTTCGCGTTTCTGTCCCGTTGTCCTATCTTGAAATGATTGTTTTGTCCTTCCGCCCCAGTACCTGAGCCATGCGTTATATATATTCTCAATGGAATTTGTTATCGGTGTTCATCGTCGAAAGGGATTTCAACGAAGTGTTTGTGATGTTCCCATCTTCCTTTATGAAGTCACTCAGGTCACGTGTGACGTCTGAATATTTCGCACGAGAGCCAAACCCGTGATAAATTTAACATTGGGTTTAATGATAAAATATGTTGTACTGTAATTAAGGTTGGAAAATTTCCAACCGATGGCCATTTCAAACCATTATTTTGTCCAAATGTATATAGAAACATATGCTGCTATTGGTCTAAAAACAACAAATTCCTCTCTGACTATATCGGTTGGAAAATAAAACAATGAGAACAATTTAAACCAATATGTGGTGTTTTTCCAGAGATGAAAGTTTTCAGAGAATTCCCTGAATTCTGGTATTTCAATTTTTTTATTTCAATTCAATTCTTTAATCTCGATAAACCAATATACATGGCATTTGAGATACATAAATATAAATATTTAAAATTAAAATTAAAATATTTGCATTTCAATAATTTGCAACTAGGAAGATCACCATGCGTGATATACTTTATACTAATTTATCTCACCATGCATGTCGTCATTGTTTGGCATCATTTGTTGTGTTGTGGCTATTTGTTGTGATATGTACAAATTCAGTGGGTGGTGCGCGGGAGGTCATGCATTGCAACCCTTTCATGTCCATTATGGTTTAGTTATTTATTACATAGGGATAGTTTCAGGGATTTCCATTTTGGCCAGTTCATCGCTGGTACCTTCCCATTGGTTTATTACATGTACCGTCAGTGTTACATGTATATGCATACCGAACAAACATAAAACAAAATTTGTTGAGCATTCAGTAATTGGTGCTGCAGACAGGCACTATAAATTTAATTTCCTGACACTTCATGTTATTCAGGATCATTATAAATTAAATTTTATGATTACTCATATATGGATGGTGCTCAGCAACGCCATTATATCATATCATAAACACGCACCGGATCTGGCCTAGAGTGTTATCAGTCCATTCATCTAACATTTATATCGTCGCTTAGCTGGCATTCCTGGAATTGTTGACATGGTGGGTGTGGGATGTTGAATAGGGAATGTTCATATTACGGCAATATGTACATAACCAGGGACGGCGTAAGCATGCACATAGGGCAAGGGGCAGAAATTACAGGCTCGTTTATGCCTTAGCCGATTATTCTGTTTAGCCTGTGCCCACCGAACTTCACACGTAGCACGTCAACATTAGCATTGAAACAGTTTTTACAACCACCATTCACGATTAGGTGGGTATTCCAGACACTACGTATGAAATATTATAGTCTCTTGATGCTTGGTATGCGAAGTGTGATATAAAGTCTCTCATCTAAATAATATTATTATGATCATACTATATAGCTGCTGTCGAATCCACACGAGGAGGTCATGGGCTGTAACCCGACATTGGCGAAAATAGGCAACTATATAGTTGAGGGACATTCCAATGTGCGGTTCCGATCGTAGCATTGCCATTTATATTTGTTCACGCACATACGAAGCCATTAACAGAACTAACTGAGTCCTAGCTGGGTATTCGGTGCGGTAAATAGTTGTCGTGCGGCAAATAATTGTCCTGCGGTAAATAGTTGTCGGGCGGTAAATAGTTGTCGGGCGGTAAATAGTTGTTAGGCGGCGCGAAACATCGTGCAGTTGGTACCGATAAGAGTATAGTCGTTATATATAGGACGCGTTTTCTTCGTGTATTTGAAGGGACAATTGGTGTCTAATCTTTGTACAAATGGCTTAGATGCCTGGGACTATTATTGACCATTGGATGCCAGTACGTATGGGGATCCTATGTACATTCCAACGAACACGTATACGGTGCTAAAGTGATTGTTATGAGTTTTCCGTCCATATATAACGCCTTCAAATCTGCATAGTATCTTTGGATGGTCTTCTTATGTTGAAGAAACATGTCTTTGGAGTTGACGTGTAGTAAGATATTCTCGATTGGGTTTTCAGTGTCTGTCGAAACATGATTTTTTTTTATAGAGGTATACTGTACGAAAAAGATATAGCACTTTGATATAGCTAGTCTCCGAATGCTATTTACCGTTTATGTCAATACTCATTTATGCCACAATGAATTCATTTTTTTCGACAAAATACCATTTAACATGTTCATATTTCGCGCATATATACCAAGTTTTCTGTTTGTCACTATACGAATTATATCGGAAGATATCTGTCTACAGTACATGATGCTTACCCGTAGCATAAACATTGATTTAAATAAGTCAATGGTACATGGGGAAACATTTGAGAATCACGTTTTTATAAATTTCTCCATTTTAATGTATGCACGACTCTTATACGATGTTCATGTGCTGGGCTATAAGACCGCCAGTTGACTGGACCATAGGCCAAAAAATACAAAGCCCAAAATATCCATTCAAAAACCCAACGAAATAGAGTTCTACCCACGATTCTCCCACTGAAACCTGCTAATCGCCGACTGACAACTATATACCGGCCGGAATACCCAGCACGGAGCGAGTATATGTATATACATTCTGCATTAAACATGTTTGTACATGCATATTATGTGTGTCACTTTAAAATTATACATGGAATAGAATTATACTGTCGCACTATATATCTTACAATTAATTTATTGCATATATACATGTATATGTACTACACATAACTGACGAATTATTTTAAATGTATATGCTTGTACAATTCAATCTGCACGCATGCGCACATAATTTATTTATTATATTTATGTATACTCATGATATTGATCTCTGTATATCTACATGATGATGAGCAAATAAAATTGAACTGAATTGAATTGTTTAAACTAGCTGCCAAAACAAATTATAATCCTTGCGCTGTCGTCTTCGAATTTGACGTTGTTTTGCAGTATATTTACAAAGATGCGATATCTTTCACAGGTTGGTTCTAGACCGCCATCGGAGAAGTCCGGACATGGCCGGGAAACATATTGCCATAGACACGTGGCTGGAAGCACTAGGTCTGATCGAGTACAAGGAAGTCTTTCGAGACCATGCTGGAGTCGAGGTCAGTACATATATATATAGTAACCGAGTGACATTTCAAAGGGACTCAATGCACTCAAATGTCTGTAAAACAAATTAATCACCAATAATATGTAAACATAGATTAACTTATTGTCCTTAAAAAAAATTCCCCAATAAAGAAATGTTGCATCACAAAACCATTATGTAAACAGTACAGTAATGTCCAAAGTAATTGACCACTTAACCACAGCAGAATTATGGGTAATTTTTCAGGATTTAGTCGGAAATATGGCTTGTTGCCATTCATCGGAAAGCTCTCACCGGGAGCTTTCCGATAAATGGCAACAAGCCATATTTCCGACTAAATCCTGAAAAATTACCCATAATTTTGCTGTGGTTAAGTGGTCAATTACTTTGGGCATTACTGTATACTGTAACAGTGTAATTACCGATTAAAGTCCAAAAGTTCAATTAGTTCAATAAGATACCAAACTTTAATCAAACGTTGACGGTATACATTGTAATTTTGTCAACGCATTGGAAACATATTCTGAAAATCATGTTCAGACTAAATATGTGAAATTACTACACGTTTAGCGGTGTTTGTTGACAAAACATTGTTTTGTTTACATAACAATCACATGCTTTAAACCTTTTTTATCGTTGCATATTTGTTCATCGTTGTTGGAATTTTAAAACATGTTTTGAATAAAATACCAAAAAAATGTGTTCATTGTCTGAAAATGAGTTGATCTCTCAGTCAAGACCTTGCGTTTATTTCAGGTTTATTCAAATACAACTCAATATACAATCAATACTGATCTTAGCTCAATCGTGTAGAATAACTGTAAGACATGGAAGCCACGAATATATTGAACAACCCTATAATATTTTTTTGACATGCAACCTCAACCAAACATATCATTATTGTTTTGCCTTATGGTTTTGTTGTCGTTTTTGACAATTGTGTAAAACGCCCTGGTCTTGGGGGATACACAGGTTTCCTAGCTGAGGCTGAATTGGATTTTCTAATCTTTTGTAAACATGCAGTACCTTACATGTGGATCAATGTGTGCTGTGTGCCATTGTACGTGATTTTACTGTACCATAATTTGCAAGTATAAGGGGAACCACTCTATCGGTTGGAGCACCCCTACAGTAATGCTCTTAGTAATCGACTTCTTAATCACAGCAGAATTATGGGTAACTTTTCAGGATTTAGTCGGAAATATGGCTTGTTGGGGAGAGCTTTCCGATGAATGGCAACAAGCCATATTTCCGACTAAATCCTGAAAAGTTACCCATAATTTAGCTGTGGTTAAGAAGTCGTTTACTTAGAGCATTACTATACATCATCACACTCCAGCTGTATGTTAAACGGTTCACAAACCGCTGTCAGTGAACGAACGATAGGATACATGTCGAATACTTTCATTTTTGTTTTAACTCGTTTCACTCGAACAAACATAAATAATTTATAGAATAACAACCATCAAATGTTCTACACATTCCGACTTCACACACCACTTACATTTATTTTTTTAGAGTTAGCATCGGCCTGAAATTACACGTATACATAGTGCAGTATAGTGTGTTTCTTTTCGAGACGCCGCGAAAAGAATGTACTATTTTCGATGGTGGGATGTTGTTCTCCGTATCTTCGTATGTGGCGGCAAATTCCTATCACAAATCAGTATACGTAATGTATAGGTATGAATAGTACACACAATTTAATACTCAGTGAATGGGGAGTTACAACTTACAGGGAGTTAATGACAGCACTGTTTGGTTTAAACAATATTTTATTTGAACTATACAGAACAGAATTACAAACAATAAATACATGACATATAATTATAAATTGTTCAAAAGAGGATTGGGCAACAAGCTTAGGGACTTTTGTTAAGTCCTATCCTCAACTGTTTGGAGACTTTGTAAAAATATATTGTTTGTAAACCAAGAGTATTTTGCCGACATTTTCCGACTATCAGTCGAAATGTTAGAATGAGCGGCTGAATCAGTTGGAAAGTGTCCAGAGACCTGCACGCTTTCTGTCCCTTTACATGAAGATGAGACAAGAATTGAGCGAGATTCTTGAAGCCACGATGATTGGGCGACAGATGAGAGGTTTTCAGTTTTGTTTTCACTTCATAGACGCTGCTTTTTACCACAGAGACTGAGATAAAAGATATGGGCGTGAAGTACGGTGCTCATCGAGCAAAGATTGTTTCTAGTCTTCGCATCCTCAGGGAGAAGTATCAGAAAGGTAATATTATGAACAATGACCACAGGCCGTATATAGAAAATCTGACTTTTTGACCGTCACCAATTATAATATAGATAATAACGTCTAACGAGATACGGAAATTTGCCAAAATTGGAGCAGTAATTTGTTGCGTCTTCCGGTTCGACAAGAATTATAGTCATAATTAGTATTTCCTGGGCTGGGTCGAACAATGTAAGTTCGACTTCAAAGAACTAACGTTATTACTAAAATATTGAGTACCTGTATTTATTAACTTTTAAGCCATACAACGTCAACACGGCACCTATTACATGACACCACCAGGGCGACCCCTGCGTACAAAATGTTCAGCTACGAGGGTCCAACCGGTTGGTACCCAAAATAGGCCGAGAGACAAATAAACAGAATTGAGTTTTATTAAACACCAGTTTGGCAACACTGATAGTTTCCCCAACTTCCGTGCTTGGTGGCGCTTGTGCAATCACTGGTGCACGATGTCACACGTTTTTTTGAGAGATAAAGTGGTGTTTTACTCGGGTTAATTGTGATGTCACAGCATCAAAAATAATATAATGATTATAAGGTAATGCTCAGATGTTACATTTAATAAATGTAAATGTCACTCTTTCCGTTATATATAGCATTATGTATTGATTTGCTGGGTGAAATCGATTAAAATCCAGCCACTGGATATGGGCGTAAAGTCTGCTATATAACGTTTAAAGGACGGGGCCTGGACTGAACCAGTATTTAATCGATCAGTCAATTCGTCTCGCTGTGTTGTCCATATACCGACATGCACGTTGTTCCGTATAAACGGGGAGTTTCTCAAATGCCCAGTGCATAGTTAGAGTTATTTTCTTTGATAACATAATATTTCAAATTATGTTGCAATTCTACGGCAACCTTGTTACCTTGCAGTGGGTCTTCAAAATATTCTGAACAGATATTGACACAATAGTGTGGAGGGCGGTGAGAGGATGTTGTGATATTTGTGTCACGACCGACGACACTCCATGCTACTACTCCTTCAAATTCCTGTCTTTGCGAAATCCCTGTGCCAATGAATTCTCTGATATGTGCGAGTCGACAATAGGTCAGAGAATACATTGGCCTAAAAAATTATATATTATTTTTGATAATTATTAAAAAATGTAAGAAAATTTAAAAAAAAAGAAGATAAAAAATAGGTAAAAAATATAAGAAATCATGATAACAAATTAAAAAAATTGTTAAAGAATGTAAGAAAAAATTATCATTGGATAAAGAATGTTAGAAAAGGTGATAAAAAATGATAAAATTGCACTCATCACAATCTTAGCAAATAAGGAGATGCCCAATCCTCTTCTCGGACTTAATTCATAAATATATCATATACATCATGCATGTACATTAATATAATATATGGGATGATTTAAATTAATGTTTGCACCAATCCTTGCCAATGAAAACCAATATTTCCGGCGTATATGAATGTACATAAACAATTCGATATGCATTCAGGACTATGATCGTCGATATTTATATCCAAATCATACAAACTAGTTGTCATGCACCTTCTTATATCTATGTAGATTATTTTGATAATTACTGTAAATGTAAGCCATTGACTTTATACGTAACCACTCGGTTTACTGTGATCTTTCAGGAAGGCGCAGTACTGACGGAAATGGCCTCCTCTTGAGTCAGCGTAGTGTCGGAGTGTAAGTACTTATCCCATATTATATACACGTCACAAATAATTCTCATCTATACGACCCACCAGCACACACATTTTCTTTACACTTTTGGTGATTATTGTGTGAATAACATTAGTTTTTCCCATTCGGTGAGTATAATAACATTTGCTAAAACATCACACAATTGCAGCTGTTAAAAGTGCCACGGTATCATTTGTTTTACTTTACTTTATTAGTATATAATAATATAAAAAGGAGATCGGGACAAAAGCTATTCAACTTAGCTATAGCCCCCTCCTTGACAATATATTGTTATAAAGTGGAAAGATTTCGATATCAGAAACGTATATACACATGGGTCTTTTGTTTGAATTTTGTCGAAATAACATAGAGGAATAATATTATGGTTGCGCTTCTATATGTAGACATATGGGAATATTATAGGGAATGTTTGAGTATGAGTCGATATCATCTGTATGTGGATATTGTTTTACAGTACATGCCAGAAGGTATACGCCGACTTCAAACCTTAAAGACATACTGCGCGCTTATTTTAATGTACGGATGGGTAACCAGTCACTATGTGAATTTGTAGAATATAGAAATAATTCCGCGAACATTCCAACCACATCGATCGTGCAGAAAATGCCACGCCCGACGTACGCAGTGGACGAATAATTCGCCCATAAACAAACGCAAAGATCCACCAACGAATTTCACTGTATATATTCCATATATAAGAAAGACGTTGTGTGCTGCCAAGTTGGATATAAGTTTATCGAAATAAATAATTTTAGAAAGAGTATTCTTTATTCCCACTCACACGGAGTGGTCACTTTATGATCCATCTAAAGTCACTATGAAAATATTAGGAAATGCTGTTCCCTATAAATTTCTGTATATAAAATAATGAATCTAAACCAAAGATAAACTCATAAAGTTACTAATTTTTAGTAGATCATTTCTTATATATTTATTTTACCAGGTCATTATGGTGACTATAAGACTTATGGGGGCATGTAAACATTTTGCCATTTTGGGCTTTGAAACGACACAGTTGTGTATTTGTACATGTATAGGCGGGATATGTGTGTTATTGTCGCATTTTACATATTTGTTCACTCCATTTGAGAAGTCAGTATACATTTTATGAACAAGAACTGTCGTATATATCTGACATCATGGTATAATATAATATGACACGCAGTCGTATAACCACATAATTTGTGATGAATCAATATTACAATAATGATAGGATGATAATTATGCGTGGTACCACTACTCATAACGATCATTGTCGCCATATTTTGACTTGCTGATTAACATGCTTTGCAACAATGTGTTTTGGGTACCCAGCTTGACATTAATTTTGCTGCCTTCAGTTTTTAGGGTGGGGAATCACGTGGTTTCTACTTGAGCAGTATCACACTTCAAAATTGCCGACGCGATCGCAAACGCCACTAGAAAAGAGGAAAAGGGTAATAAACTAGGACATGGCATATTACTTTTAGTATTTTGGCAGCTGTACGAGCATATTCTATAAACAGTTTCAAACAAGCTGTTACCCCATCTGTATCCAAGCGCACAGTTGCTTGATCCTACATTATGACAACAGTTGTTAGTCGAAGGATTCTTCTAGATGTATGGTCTACATGCATGGTGTATTCCACGAATATCCTATTAGAAACTTTGGTCAGAATGTTATAGAAAACTACTGAGTATTTCGGAACAAATATTAAGGCTATCAACTGTTTTAAAAATAAACTAACACATGCTCGTAACAGTCAAAATACTATACATGTTACATGTGTCAGTTCCTCGTATAATATGTTGTGTTTTTTTGCGTTTGCGCTCGCCTCGGCCATTTTGAATGCGTGGAACTCACTAACCTCGAAACCAAGTGATTCCTCACCGTGATTTTATACTATATATAATATTGCATCCCGGCGATCACATATGATCGCATGGATAGTCATCATTGTTATTCCTGCCTCAAACTCGGTCATTTCCGCTTCACTGAGGAAATGTTTTCAGCGAAGCGGAAAAGGCCGAGTCGTTGAGAATGTGGAGACGACATGAGCAGTGCAATGTCGTGTCTGGACTCCGGCCCGCAAAACCAAATGACATCAGAATTTGTCTCATCGCACATACAAACATAATATGACGTTATCATTCACCTGCGCCTAAGGTATAAACAACCACGCGCGGTGGTTGCTCTTATTTAAGCTTCAAAGTGGCTAACTCTAAACCTAAATGCCCAGCTGATAATTTGAACGACCATGGTATGTATACACACAATTTGAATCAGTTGTGTTCACGGAATGTTATTGCCAGTTTCAAAAGATACACGAATGTTTGAAGTACAATATATTATTTACTATAATTTTTTCTCTAAAGGTCACCAAGTTCGTCAATCGAAGAGTCAACCTTTGACCCCATTACACAACATTCGAAAGAAAAGCTCGCACAGGAGCTAGAACTTGAACTATCCGGAGACCCAGCGGAACTACGAAGCCACTGTTGGTATCATGGTAACATTTCCCGCGGAAAGGCAGAAGGATTGGTCCATAATTCAGGAGATTATATACTGCGGGATTCTATTTCCAGACCAGGCGATTTCGTTCTGACGTCATTGTGGAATGGAGTTCCGATGAATTTTATGGTGAATTCTTGTGTATCTGATGCTTCGAAACACATACCTAAAGTGACGTATATGTTTGAAGATGTTTCATTCGATAGTATACAGGAGCTTATAAAATACTATGTTTCGAGAGGGAAGGCGATAACTCTTCAATCTGGTGCTATTCTTACGAACCCAATATCTCGATCTATGCCGCTGAGTTACTATGACCACAAATACGGTTCGTTGACAAAATCCGGTTCCCTTGGAAACGGTATTTACATCAGTTCTGTTTCTAATAGTTCACGTGGCAGTCCGCGACATAGTCCAGGACAAAGTCCATGTCATACTCCGGGGAATAGTCCGCATTCTAGTCCAGCAGTAACAAAAAGAGACATGCGCAAAAGAGGCGGAAGTATACCGATCTTGTCATTAGACGATTCACAGGCGTTCAGCTCAAGCAATGATAGTGTTCACGATTTAATACCGAGGAGTGATAGTCTTCCTGTGTTAGTTGTTCCTGATGAAGTATCCAGGCCCCGGGTTGTGGTTGATCATCCACCGAACGAACAATTTATTGTGCCTCCTAAGCATGCGCGGTCAGGCAGTGAACCAGTTATGATGTCAGATGACATAAATGTGGGCAGACTGGCTCCATCGAATCTCAGATACACCCCTGCCATATCAGACAGTAGTCTTAATCGTGCCCCTCCACCAAAACCGAGCAGAATTCCATCTATAAAATATCGACCACGTGATAAGCCAAAAATAGAAATCCGAAACCGGCAACTGTACGAAGAAGAGGACGATGAACGCGACTATAGTGACTATTTCCAGGCTCGTGAGAGCCCAAGTTGGCTCAAAAACCGAAATGCCGATTTCTCAACAAACGGACCATTTTCAAACATTCCTGATAATTCAACTGCTAGTCACATGTCTGCGGATTTGCCCTCTGGAGACGGAGACTACGATAATAATTTCAGTAGTGATGCAGACATTATATATATTGACGAAGAGGATATTAAACCTCCGAAAAGAATACTGCCTGACCCACCGTCGCTTTCAGGCAATGAACGGAAATCGCCCCCAACGCTAAACAAAAATACGACATCGAAGAACGAGGCTCGGCCACTGCCGCAAATTCCACAGGAGAAGACAAGGGACAGATTAATAAACAACAATAATACGAATGTCGTGAATAAAAATGTAATTTCGCATTCACAGACAGATCTTTTCAAGCAAAAGGGAAAAAATCAACACCCAGAAAGTTCGGCTCAGTCAAAGAGCCAACACATACCGCTGATACGCAGTGAAAACGCAATCGATAACGACATATACGATGACTATCATTATGACATAACGTACATGCGATCTAGAAAACTGAATATACCTGATAATGACTTGGAGTTCCGGATTGACCATGAACACTTCTGTTCGCGATTCTTGCCTCTTGAGAATAAGCCTTTGGAGCCGTCGGCTCTGGTTACGTTGAAGGCGTCGATGCTTGAGAATGACGTAAGAACGTTATCGAGGCATATCACTAAAGTCGACCTCGATTTCTTGAAAGTGACTAACGATTCTGATATCGGCGTTGGCGTTCAGTCCGGATTAGAGTTAATGACCTTGCCACACGGAAAGCAACTGAGACAGTGCATACTGGAAAGGTTTGTATGACTAACTTAATCTTAAAGATGGTATATCTCTTCCTAACATGTTTAATATAGCTTCCTGGGTTACAAATTATAAATATGAATCAAATACATCTGCTCGGAAACGCTTCTATCAATTAATGTTGATTTTATTTCGATTTTTATCTGGTATATTACATACAACCTTTCTAGACATATTTACTGGCTATGTTTAGAACATAAACTTCAGATGCATTCTGGGCGTAGCAAGAGGGAGTCGTCTATCTTGTCATTATACTCTCCATCAAGGAAAATGCAAGTTAGATTAAAGATATTTTGCAGGAATAAACCACTTTATTATGCTTGTATAGGCAAATAGTACATGTATGCATTATCTTCAGTTTATCCTGTGTTTTGTTCACATAAAAAGTTATTTGTAGTCTTGAAATCGGGTTTTATAATAATAATGTTGTGGTTTTAATTGTGACCCCGAAGAGATAGACCATTTGGAAAGTATGTATCTCAGAAGGTGCCCATATAGAGTGATAGAAAATAGCTTAAATCATAGAAACATTTACGCTGTCTCGCTCCCAAAATGCAATATAATTCAAATTAGGGTTATTTCACGTCCATGCATTGGAAATCATACACTTTGCACTACAATCCAGATTAAACTTACGCACAAAAACACGTCGGTACCTCAACAAAAACAAAATGTTCACAGTTTATAACACCGAATAAGTTTATAATACAATGTTTTGAGCTTCCTCTTTCAATGGTATATTATATGGCATATATTTTATATAATGTGGTTTGGGGTTCGAAAATTAAGTGGACCTTTATGGGGATGGAACGTGATCAACAGTTTCAGCTGATGGATAGTTCATACATTGAAACAAGTTCAATGAGATTATTTTGATAATTATTTCCCCAACGAATAGTCAGTATAAAATATATTGT
Source organism: Siphonodentalium dalli (assembly GCA_032622095.1). NCBI lineage: Eukaryota > Metazoa > Mollusca > Scaphopoda > Gadilida > Siphonodentaliidae > Siphonodentalium > Siphonodentalium dalli. The sequence goes on along the minus strand of CP136069.1, from coordinate 121,954,247 downwards.
TTTTTATCTAGAATAAAACAAATTCATACTTTCAGGAAAACTTTAGACAAAGGTGCCTTCAGTTTGAAAATGTCGACTAAAAGATTCACCAAGGCGTTATTCCACATATTTGATATCTACTATCTGCTGATTGTCTATTCAGTCCAAAATTAATATTAAGTTTGTTTCCCCTGACCCTACCTACACTAAAAAGCCTCCCTAATTGAATATTTGAAATTAATTGAAAATTGTTTTCTTTTTCTTCAACATAGCTTCAAATATATAGGCTACATGACTTTCTTTTAATGATATTCAGATGAATAGATCAATTTGTTATTCTCAACATCTAGAAATCTAGAAAGCCCGTCTGTGTTACACTAAATCCTGTTTGGTCATTGGTCAATCAGTTGGGTCACCTGGTTTCCATCTCAGTAATGCACAGAGTGTAGCACAAACATGAAGTTACAAACGGTTGACATAATATGAACTAATCACCAAACGGGGTCAGCAGAATAATTGGGGGTGCTTTTAAAAGTTCAGCCAAATTGCACTTTTTTATGGGAATAAATCATCAAAACGGCTATATAATTATGCCCCAACGACCACAGCGCTGTATCCCACCAATAACACACCCACTGCATTAATTTCTTAATTAAACACATCGAGTCCAGCGAATTACTTGTAATTAGACAACAACAAATTACCCACCAACCTACTCATTTTGAATTTTGTTAGTAGGACCAGGGAAGCACAAAACTGTTTAAATCTGGCTTCACCAATTTGATTGTATTCCTTACAGATGTAACTGCATGAAGAGGTTTGTAATCGTGACCATTCTGACGTGTAACATGGGCACAGAGAGGGCGGCGATGCTCAGTCGATGGCTGGAACTAGCTCAAGACTTGAAGTTTAACCTCGGCAACCATTTCGCTTTCTCCTATATAATGGATTCCATCAGCTCTCAGCAGGTGAGATGAAAGCCGAACACAAGGGCGTGGCGACAGGGAGTGCGTTTGGTTTGGAAATTTAAACCAGAAATCAGTTGAATTTGGTCTGATAGTTTGACTTTCCACCAGTATATAACATGGAATTTGAATTTCTTTTTAAACCGAAACACGAATATTTTCCTATTTTATGTAAATTTTTGGATAAAAATAGACGTCAGTTGGAATATTTACAGCGATAGTGGTATCAGATTGGAAATGTTCATAGTTGGAAAGTATAAGGTACCAATTAGACATTTTAAACCCGCAAACGAAATATCCAGGACTTGAACAGTTGGGTTTTGTTCGAGGGGGTGCAAATTGTTGGAAATTCAAAATTGACACACAAACAGGAGACACTCTTGCCACCCCCTAGCCGAAAAGTAGTGGGTGGATTATTGAGTCAGTATGGAATTTTCACATACCCAAAAATGTATCTAACATTATCGTGGATAGTTTTATAGACTATATCAGGTTACATTCACTTGTTCACGTTTGTCTGGCAATTATTTAGACAGTTCCCCGTAGCTTGATATATCTATATTGGACGTTTTTAGTGGTAAACTTTTAAACATGAGGGGTGACTTTGATTGTGCAACACGTGATTGGAGCTATGGAATGCCATGACTGGTTGCATGATTAATTTTACCTGGTGGTGTTGCATACTAAGTCAATACAAAATTATTTATAAAATCTATTGTGGAATTGTATTGATATTTCTGCACACATATTAAAGATAATCTGTACCATTTAACACTCATAAGTTACTATGTATTCGGGTTCAGGGCGGAAATTATTTGATTGGTGTAAATAGTATTTATTCCATATTAGTCATTATCTATTACAAAACAAGTATTAACATTGATGACATGAATGGGAAAGGCTTTAAGCTTTTGGCAGTCTTTTCCGGTTGACATGTGACAAGGGCCATCATGTGAGCGTCACTTAAGACACTTCACATTTTTATCACAGGTTTGGCCAATTTGATAGGTATTTCAACATAAAGTAGTTGCATTTGGGATGATTTGGGTTATGTGGGGTAGGTTGGAAGAGCATGGTGGGTTTTCCGATGGAAATGAAGTCGTTTTTTTCGAATGATTTGAGTTATGAGAGAATAGTTTAGGGGATTAAGCTGGTTGTCAGATATAATGCAAGGGAAGTGAGAATGAGATGATGACATTGATGATATATATTTTGTTGGCTGTATAGTGGATGTTGATCGAGTGTAGATAATCTGCTGTTGTATGAGATTATACCCTTGTTGGGAATCTGAATTTACTTCCGACCCAACGTCAGATCATAAGGGATCGCGCTTGCTGTGGTTTCGCAACTGTGTCATATTTTTAGTCTATTAGCATTTATTATAGCGGAGAATCATTAATTCGTTCATATCCACGAATGTGTGGCTCAGTGGTGACATTATTTAAAACATTTGGTTCGAATGATAACTGTTTGGTCTTCTGTAAAAAAAATTAGTTGCCTTCCTTTGATATTTATGTGGATCCACACACAAGTGTCTCGGATGTAACATCACACATTATTTTATTTGAGTCGAGGAACTCACCCTCCAAACCTTGGTCCCGTTTAGCGGTGGCTTGGTGATTGGAAATTATTCTCGGAATAAACGACGACGAAATTTATCGCCAGAAACAATATTGACAGTATCTTGTGATAGTTGGCAATCATTTACATATGTATACTATTCACCAATGAATAATCATTTATGTTTTGTTAATGAAAATAGACAAGTTATATCATGCCATGCCGATCACACGTGACAGCTGATGTGTGTTTACATTTGTGATGACACGTTCTGTGAAATTTCAGTTCGAAAAAAACCCACTTAATAGATCTGAGCTTTGAAGGGTGGGTTTCTCGACTCAAATCAGATATTGTTCACCCCGAGGCCGAACAAATAGTGATCTAATTATAGATGTTAAATCAGACAAGGCAACATTAATATTTGCTTCGGAAATCAATTGATTATCATTACATCTTTGGTAAAAGTATATATAATCATGCAACTATACCATTTGTTTTGTTTCTTCGTGCTTGAAAGTTCCAGTATTAACAACCCAATATAAAACATTTGAAATTGGTGACGCATTGATAAAGATGGGGGGTGGCCAGATACCTGGTCATGCAGCCAGAGTTGGTACATTTATTATCTTTCTTCTACAATTTCCACAGATCTCTCGACTAAGGGACACATGGCTGATTCTTCGACAGAATCACACCAACTGTGCATTTATGTTCGACACAAAGTTGAGGACTAGCTACAGATCGCTGCGAGATGGCTCAAGTACACTACCGATACAGAACGTATGCATTCCACATGTACTTCCCATAGCCGAATTGATTGAACGAGATAGTGACTCGATATCAGAACTGCTATCCTGGGAGTCTCTAGACGCTAACCTGGGTCTTGATATACTTCTCGCGCATCTGGATACAATGCGCGTGATAACTGCTCAACAAGGAATATATCGTATCCATGGAAACACGGTGCTCGAAGGTGTGGACATTGACAACGAATTACTAGATATGTTCAGGACAGAGTGCCACATGCGGCTACTCTGGGGGAGTAAGGGAGCCGGCGTGGAGAGAATGTACCGGTACAAGAAGTTTGATCAGTTGCTCACGGTTCTTTCCAATCGAGTAGAACCACCCGACGACGATGGTACAGCTGTTTGAGTTTGATGGGATTCAAATTCCAGATGCAATATAATGGCACATTTTGGTTCTATGAACATTTAAGTTTTATATTTTTACGGTGCTATTCTGAATTTATCCTTGTGTTGTGATGACCTCGCTGGTATTATATAAACAATAACGCCGAAGGGTTTCAATTGCACGCTCACCAAAAAGCTTGCATGAATGTTTACAATGCTTTCAGAATAATGGTGAACGACACACAGCTTCCACTGACAATGAACATTTCCACAGCTGTTAATCAGATAGTTATTAGCAGATATGTTCTGACAATCAGTGACTGCAATGAAAATTCTTTGTTCACCATAATTTTGTTATCCTCGCAGACTTTCGGTGTAATTTGCGCCACGATGTCGAATTCATCCATCACTATAACACTGTTTTTCAGTTTGTTGACACTTGTCATAATTTTCACAAATGAACGCGAAAATAATGAATGTTCTAAGGTGTGGTATAGTACAAGGGCAAGCGCTGTTAAACTAATTAAACTAGTTATGCACACGTCTCGTCTCCTCTCACCAGTGAATATGTGTGGACAGATCCATTGGTGGTGGCTATACATGCAGCATAGTATAAACATTTCACGTTCTCTAAATTCCCACAATCACAATGGCAATTCAACCGTTTCGACTGTTTACATTGAATTTAGGTATATGGTTGGCCGATGTATTTGTTATTGCATTGAGTCTAGTCCAAAGTGGTACCACAATGTGACAATAGGCGTCAACTATAGCTTGAGCACGAAATCTAATCACGTGTATCATTTCCACATTTGCCTAAGACCGTGCCCTTCGTCGCCTTCTGAGAAGTCTGTGTATCGATCTTACCGACTTTTACGGTGAGAGTATCCCATTAATAAGTTCAGCAAACAGGCGTACATAAAACATTTGCATTGCTTTTGATATCGTCTGAAATGTACTCATTTGTCTCATTTTGGGGAGGTAATATAAGCTGAACTCTTGCCGTTATACAAGTATGCTACCCATGATCCGACGTATGTGCGCTATCACAATTGAATCTTCGCTATACGGATGAGGGTCTATAGACCAAGTCTTCTCGGCCCACGGAAGCTTGGTATATCGGTTGTAGCATCAACCGAACCGATATAACAAGCTGTTATGGACCGAGACGACTTGGTCTAGTGAGGGTCGAGCAGATTCAACTGCCTAAATAATGAAATGTTCCACGCACATACGCTTAGTTACCCACACTCTGGTGGTTCGTTTGCACGGAAGACTATGACAATATACATTTTCAATATAATGAAATTATGTTCGGTATTGCGTACAAACCTCTTTAAATTTCTCACCTACTAATTTTATGCATACGATGACAGGAATTGAATGATAACACCTTTATAGACTCACTAATGCGTCTATAAAGGTGTTATTATTCAATTCCTGGCATCTTATAACTTGATCAATATTCATACGATTATAAATATACATCATAAGTTTATGCACTCAGTCATCGTACGAGATAATATTTAGCCGTGTGCAAATTAAGCCGTTTAATAGTGGGATAGATTAAGGCCATTTTCAAGGCAATTGTTAAATCTGTGACTAAAGCATGAACATTTGCAAAACTTCAGGGTGTCACCGTGCCTTCATTTCTGAATGTGAGCACCTTCAAATTGGCCGTCATCTTGAATTTTGCGGCCATCTTGGGATTTCAATAGATATTTCAAATATTAGCCATAATTAAAACAAAAACAATTTATTTCGATCTTTTCACGAGTAATAGGTGAAATATGAACAGTTTGTCAATATTGATGAATACGTCCATTGATTATTCAAAATTAGAGCGTGATCTGTATACGCATTTTTCGACGGCCAAGCATCTTGGTTTTCGTTGGAAATACCAAAGTATATCTTTAGCGTACCGAGTATTATTCAATGTGGACCCAAATACAATGATCATAGAATAATTTATTAGAACAAAAATATCAACAGTGTGATGTATGAATTATTATCTGGTTTAAAAAAAAAATCTGTTCTGGTTACAGTTGCGATCAAACTTTTAACATTGAATTTCAGATGGAGATTTTCGCTTTTTAGATAAACGGTGCAATTTGGCATTGCTGATCTGCTAGATTTAATTTCTCATAAATCACTGAGCATGAAACTCAAACTTATTTTTTTTAGCACTGAACCCTATGGAGAATTTCGTGTTATGCACTAATGTTTATAGTAATATCACTTAATGTCGAGCTCGTGTGTTACTATATATATGTTAGTTTGAAGACAATGCCATTAGGTATTGATTCACTGCACCTATAAGTAATATAATATAGATGCAACATGCGATATCGTTATGCGCCAAGATACAGCAATTCGCAAAAGTGTGTGACGATAATATATCGAGTAAAATGCCAAAATTCTCACCAAGACTGAAGTTTCTCGATGTTACGACACATCTAATTATTGTTCGTTGATAATTTGGTATTGGACGCCAACATCTTCACCAGAGTATATACCACGCATACATCGGAAGATTATACCAAGAATTATTCTACTTGCAACATGTTTTATAGCTTGTAGACTCGTGATGTCGATTGAACAGGTTTGCGGGATACGCGAGCCATATTGCTTAGCTAAGAGTGGTGGAGATAATTAGGCTTCCTTGCATCTGTAAATTTTACCGGCTGTGCCACGTCGGCGATCAGCTGGTGATAGTTTGTCATGTGGTAAAGGTCTGGAAATAACTAAAGTCGCAGAATGATAAGTTTGAATTGCTCAATGTACGCCAAACCTGACTAAGATCGATTTGTCAATTGCGCGGTGACCAATGTGAGTCGTTACATATAAATTATATATGCGTGCTGTCAATTTGGATAAACAGTTTTTAAAATAAATATTTTATTCGATATTCACATTCGATCACACGAACGGAGTGTTCCATTTCACTTATAAACGTGATTCATAAAAACGAATTATATTTTAGAATGATTCAAGAAATTCCTAAACAAGTTATTCTGACAATTCATTTCTTTTTTATGGCAACAAGAACAGAGAAAATGCTTTGGTATATGGACAAGGGTGTTCATTTAAAACTGACTTGCAGATCGATTGGGGTCATTGTTTTTGACCGGCAGAGTAATTAAACAAAGTGTGAATCCAGAAGTCATTTCTTATAACCATACATACACTAATAATTGGAACAACTTTTCAAAACTTCCACAACAGTTTTAAGTAACATTATACTGTTCAAATTCCAACACAGTCTCCCAATAAGAACACGCAGCGAAGTGACGTATATGCGGTTCGTCGCGGTTCGTCGCTTTTTGTGAAGCGGACACCACGCACCGAGCGCGTGCACACGGTCGGCTTGTAGTGACGTAGATATTTATCATTTTTTAAAGTGTCGACTTCAGTTATTGCCTGTCGACTTCAGTTATTGCCTGGTGAACGTCGGAAATGTTCGTGTAACCATATCGCGATGTGTACTTATTCTTACGGAAGCTAATTGTATGAATGCAGATGGTGTGTGGTTATTATGGTATACACGACATCACAACGTATTGATTGCACCAAGAAAAATCCTGATTATTATCGGATAATACCATTTTCACTTTGGGTAATCCCGACCAACATTTATGGATAAAATAACTATGCTTAAAAGATGTTTCTAATTTTGTTCCAAATATTAAATTAGTAAGATCGACTGGCAACTTAGAACGGCATTATATTACAGGATGGTACATGACTTATATAGTAAATGTGTTACCTTACCACTCCTTATTGCGCGAAATTGCATTAATCGTTTGACAATTGTTAACAAAATACCACCAATCATCTTATAACCGCTTCATATTTCAGTCTCGGCAAATATTGACTTTAGACTTTATATTAGACGACGTAATTACTGAGCCATTTGACCCATAGTCTGGTATATTACTGTATCTAGTGGCATAACTATATATTGCTTGTTGCTTTTCACATTAAAGTGGCATATTCTTACCTGTGACTGATGTCACCACGACGTGTTGAGCAAATCGGGAAAATCCTCATAGCTTTCAGTGTTAAATTGTGATCGCAACTGTACCCTATAGGCTATACACAACTTGTATGGTGACAATATAATTGTCAACAATATTTGGCAGAGTCTTTCTTGCTATATATTGCGACATTATAATATTTCTATAATAATTATACGCTCTTTAAATTCTGAAAAAAACACATAAAATGGGTGGGTATTGTACGTGAGATTTAAGGTTGGCTCCACATCTAAAATAAATAAGTATGTGGATATGAACATATGTGCAAATTGTCATGCCTTTGTCATAAAGTGAATACCCCAGAATACTTTTGATCCGAATAAACACACATTTGTGTTTCGAAGTGTAACAGTTCTTACAGCAAAATACATTTGCAGTTATTACAGTTATATATATTGCCCATACTTGTTACGTTAATGATGTTGATAATTGTTATACATGTATGAACATTAAAGTGATATTATTAAGTGTTTTGTTGACATCATTTTTGAATCGTTTATCGCCAGTATTGAGAAGCTCTACATTTAGTATAGGTGCCATTATACCATCGACACGCCCCAGGTATTTAGTATAGGTGCCAGTATACCATCGACACGCCCCGGGTATTTAGTATAGGTGCCATTATACCATCGACACGCCCCCGGTATTTAGTATAGGTGCCATTATACTATCGACACGCCCCGGGTATTTAGTATAGGTGCCATTATACCATCGACACGCCCCAGGTATTTAGTATAGGTGCCATTATACTATCGACACGCCGCGGGGTATTTAGTATAGATGCCATTATACCATCGACACGCCCTGTGTATTTAGTATAGGTGCCATTATACTATCGACACGCCCCGGGTATTTAGTATAGGTGCCATTATACTATTGACAAGCCCCGGGTATTTAGTATAGGTGCCATTATACTATCGATACCCCGGGTATTTATTATTGTTTCGTTCAGGAAGTAAATGAGCCACGCCAAGGTTGTATAATGTTTTATTTCAACCTGGAAATACAGATAATGACAAATCTTAGAACAGAGTGCCTAGATAACTACATGTAGAACACAAAACATCAGCGACCATACAGATGCGACATATGAGCTATACTAGACATTGCTATTACGCATTGAGAAGCGCCACATATCACACACATAAGGACTAAAATATTCCGAGACAAATCAATGATGCAGTAATCCATATACGTGTGAATTACACAATAATGATATTGAAAGTATGTGGATAACCAATGATAACAAATACATGAAGAGAAATAATTGGATGTTTGTACAAATGTGTCCGTTGTGGAATAAAGTTCACATGTGGGTTTTGAGTTGATTGGCAAAAGCATAAATTCTGTTTATCGCACAGCTCTGGTGGACAGGTCTGGCACTTTTGCCAATTGCTGTATGTACGCCAATCGGCGTATATACCTGTATGGACCTATATTTTTGTTATGCGTAAATATTGGAGCGTGGAATTCGTTGTGTAGAATTGCGCCAGGTGCTCAAAGATTATCCAACAGTAAAGATAGTGAGTTGAATTAGAGAAACACACTATATTAAAGCGGTCCCAGCGTATATCTGGTACCTTGTTTTGCCATGTAAATATTTCACATGCATAATAAAAAGTTTAGTAATAAATGTATCGATATAACACAAAACTACACAATTGCTGCTCGAATATAGATGGAAATGTTCATTTGTAAACCTGGTGATAATTCTCAACAGCAGCCATTTGTAAAAATGCCCGCATGATACATACCGCATTGAATAAATGCACGCGCAAAGAATTCACCCTTGATAAGAAAGATTATGATGTATGGAAACCTGAAATGACAAATTGTTTAACTCTCGTTAGCAAAACCAGAAATGCAGCTAAAAACTGCGCACGGAATTTGGATTTTAGTTTATAAATCATTGACCACTGGGGGGGGGGGGGGGGGGGGGGGGGGGGGGGGCTCAATGTGGGGGGGGGGGGGCTGCTACTTCAGAAATTGCTCGCAATAAGACGCACCGTCAAAACGCTACAGTGCTCAGTCATTAACCTACAGTACACTTCAGGCAGAAACGTTTTTCACGTGCAGTTATTTTGATGACATAGATATATAAAGAGTTCACAGAGAAGTTGAGATCAGTATTGAAGGTAATAATACAATTATATCAAAACTATTTACGCAAGCAGTATGTTGAACATGAAAAATAAAGTTGATATGAACCTTTGCTTATAAATTAACACAGTCACTGGACATACATAGCTTATATGTGGAGAATGAATGCTAGGAACGCGGATTGGTGGTGCTATTCCAAAAGACAAGCGATGTGTTTTGTTTTCTTTCCAGTGACGAATAACTTCTTAAAAACTTGTAAAAACTCAAGGCAAAAGTAACATTCATTTTATTACAGGGCAGACGAGGGAAAAAAAACATACAATCCAGGCCGAAATTTTCCAAACCAGCAGTGTACTGCCAATGTACACCACACAGGCCCCATACCCAAAGAGTATGTCGAGGACAGCAAGGCATGAGCCAAGTCGCACCATTCCAGACGGACAACACTGTTTCAAGGGGTGAGATGTTAAACCGTTATCGTTACATTATCATTGATGCTACGTATATTGGTGCTGATTGTCGTGTAGTGCTATAATAAAAACGTTTTTGGTTGTGATATACATACCGCATGCCAGTAATGCAGCCATGTCCTGTGATGCCGTCTGCCTCAATATATTAATAGAATCCACCAATTCGCTGTGGAACTCCACCATAACCGCTTTTTTGTCGAGACGGATCCCACACAACCACCTGGCGTTAAAGGACTCAGACTCTTGTTGCGTTTAGTTGTGATTATAAACCTGCATACTAAGCCTAGAACTAGACGACGTGTTGCGGAATTTCGTGGTTATTGTAAATTTCCCATAAAACTGAGCTGATATGTGATGCGTCTATCAATTTTATATGTCGATAGAGGTATATACGCCGATTGGCGTACATAGAGCAATTGGCAAAAGTGCCAGACCTGGTGAATGCATGGTGACGTCATAATTATAGTCACCCAAACATAAAACTCAACAGTACATAATCGCGAATAAGGTTTGCATGCAAGCAATATGGGCCTACATACACATTGGCGGGATCTGTTTATCCAACCCAATCACACGTGAATGTTCAGTTATTGCACATTAATACAGGCAATCCGATTACCAGTGTCATGCAACAAAGTTGCCGCCAAATAGAAACAGTAGTGAAAAAGTTGGTATCTGCCAACTACGCTCACGACAATGCGTCATTGCACGACACAGTCTGATTAAGAAGACGAAGCACAGTCGGGCAGAAACGAGTTCAGTCGTCATAACATTCAAATGTTTAAAATATACATAAATTACAAACTCGTCACAATCCCAATTCGAATGACCTATCGCCTCGCGATACAATTATATGTGTCATTGTACCATCGACACGCCCCAGGTATTTAGTATAGATGCCATTATACTATCGACACGCCCAGGGTATTTAGTATAGGTGCCATTATACCATCGACACGCCCCGGGTATTTAGTATAGATACCATTATACTATGGACCCGCCCCGGCTATTTAGTATAGGTGCCATTATACTATCGACACCCCGGGTATTTAGTATGTATATATGCCATTATACTACCGACACTCCCCGGGTATTTAGTATAGGTGCCATTATACTATCGACACGCCCCGGGTATTTAGTATAGGTGCCATTATACTATCGACACCCCGGGTATTTAGTATATATAGATGCCATTATACTACCGACACTCCCCGGGTATTGAGTATAGGTGCCACTATACTATCGACACGCCCCGGTATTTAGTATAGGTGCCATTATACTTTCGACAAGCCCCGGGTATTTAGTATAGATGCCATTATACCATCGACACACCCCGGGTATTTAGTATAGATGCCATTATACTATCGACATGTCACACGCCCCGGGTATTGAGTATAGGTGTCATTATACTATCGACACCCCCGGGTATTTAGTATAGGTGCCATTATACTATCGACATGTCACACGCCCCGGGTATTGAGTATAGGTGCCATTATACTATCGTCACCCCCGGGTATTTAGTATAGGTGCCATTATACTATCGACACGCCGCGGGTATTTAGTATAGATGCCATTATACCATCGACACGCCCCGTGTATTTAGTATAGATGCCATTATACTATCGACAAGCCCCGGGTATTTAGTATAGATGCCATTATACTATCGACATGTCACACGCCCCGGGTATTTAGTATAGGTGCCATTATACTATCGACATGTCACACGCCCCGGGTATTGAGTATAGGTGCCATTATACTATCGACACACCCGGGTATTTAGTATAGGTGCCATTATACTATCGACACGCCGTGGGTATTTAGTATAGATGCCATTATACCATCGACACGCCCATGGTATTTAGTATAGATGCCATTATACTATCGACATGTCACACGCCCAGGGTATTTAGTATAGGTGCCATTATACCACCGACACGCCCAGGGTATTTAGTATAGATGCCATTATACTATCGACAAGCCCCGGGTATTTAGTATAGATGCCATTATACCATCGACACGCCCCGGGTATTTAGTATAGAGCCATTATACTATCGACACGCCGCGGGTATTTAGTACAGATGCCATTATACTATAGACACGCCCCAGGTATTTAGTATAGATGCCATTATACTATCGACATGTCACACGCCCCGGGTATTGAGTATAGGTGCCATTATGCTATCGACACGCCCATGGTATTTAGTATAGGTGCCATTATACTATCGACACACCCCGGATATATAGTATATGTGGCATTATACTATCGACACGCCCCGGGTATTTAGTATAGATGCCATTATACTATCGACACGCCCAGGGTATTTAGTATGCCATTATACTATCGACACACCCCGGGTATATAGTATACGTGCCATTATACTATCGACACGCCCGGGTATTTAGTATAGATGCCATTATACCACCGATACGCCAACATTCCGTCAATTATAAATCATCCCGCCAGTGTAAACGCCACCTTCGTTCACGGTTAACCAACACTCATGTCAATGATTGCATCGCTTATATATCAATCATCTAGCCAGTGTAAACACCACCTTCGTTCACGGTTAATCCACCCCCGTGTCAGTGCATGATTGCGTTGCTTAAAGATCATCCAGCCAGTGTAAACACCACCCTCGTTCACGGATAAACCCACGCTCGTGACCTAAATCCGCCCGACTGAGTGTGTTACACATTTAAGGACATTTTGAAGACAATATTCATGACGCGCGACTTCCCGCCAGGAGTGTTTCCGGAGAAAAGTGTGTCCACGGAAGCATCTTCCAATCAAACAAGTGGCATGCGGCGGGGATCAATGTTGTTAACAATCCTCCTTCTTGGGTTCTTTCTGCTAATCGGTGAGTATTTTCCACAATCCCCAGGTCCCTATAAGAATCACCGATTAAACGTTGTGTAAATATAAAGTTTACACATTAAATTTGAAATATATCCTTTATAACACACAAACGACACGTTAAGACACAAGTACGGTTCTACAACTTCTATGCCTTGTGACATGTGGGCAACAAACAGCAAACTTCATTTTCGATCATATCCATTTTCTGCCCAGAATACGCTGGACATGAGACAATAAACACTGATAAAGAGCATTCATTTTATTGTCATCTATATCTTATGAGGCTGATTCTATTCATCAATGGTAGCCCCTGGTGTATCGCATTGCCATACTAAGTGGTATATAAACGAACAAAATTTACTACAAAATATCAACAAAATTAGCCTCGATATTTTCATATAGGTCACTAAAGGTTCTAACCACAGGCACTTTGTAGAAAACAGTGTTTACATAATATATATATATATGACAAGGTCAGACAATGTTCGGTTTCCCATTCCCGAAATTTGTTGCATTTCTGACTCACCGAACCGATTATGGCCGCGTAAACGGCATTGTCGCTTGTTTTTCTTCTTTCAAAAGTGAATAAAAACCTCCTTACACTGTCAAATGCAGTGGAATGTCTAACAACAACTTTTGTATACTTTGAAGTGAGAAAATTGCTTCAAACCAGACCGTGAACATGCACGCCACGGTTGGTGGTTAACGGAATACGATAGGGGAACACTCCGACGTTCGTACTCAGATTTCACCAATTTTCGTACCTTGCTTGCCTGTACCAAGAAAATGACCAATTTGATTCTATTTGTCGTTATATATATTTATTACCCCATTTGTTATTCCTTTTCATAAAAATAAAATAAAACAAGCCGAAGATGATATGTTTAAAATGTCTTAAGCATGAAATTTGTGATAAGTTGTTATCAGAGTACGTTATACTTGTGATAGTTACGTTACGCACACGGTGTTCCCATATCGTATTAGCAAATGTGACTCTTTCTCATTGGTCGATATTTAATATACATAATGTTTTTTTTCTGACCGTGGTTTCGTAAACAAAGCCACGTGAATATCGACCAATCAGAAAGAGGGCATATTTTGCCATGATTAATGGCGAATCAGGCCATGTTTATGGTTCGATTAGAAAGATTTCTTCCACTTGAAAGTACAAAACAGGTTTATATCGGCATTCTACAGCACATTACATGGTAAGGAGGGTTTATATCACTTTTGGAAATAGCAAAATACGCGACAATACCGTTTATCCGACCAAAATCGGTGCAGTGTGTCAGAAAATCAACGTTGACGTCGTTCGGCGCTATTCCGTACCGAATTAGTGACTCCCCCTGTGGTAGTATATAAGGTATATATTTCAATATGTTTTTGCTACAAGTTCCCCGTGGTTCTAACTGGTGTAAACTTACTTTTTTTAGGAATGGATAATCCAGAAACAATGACATTAATCCAAAGTCTGTGACATGTGTGCCAACAACAGGAAGTCCATATGGGGTTTTCCGAAATGAACATGCACATGTGTGGGCAGCCTTTTGGTCCGCAATACGTCAAATACAAAAAAAATTAATGGTGGATTGTTTAACTAATTGCATGGACCAAGCATTTAATATAGGTATATTCAATTCTAATAGCAATCTTTTCTAAATCAATATATTATTTCCCAAGCAATGGTGTTCATTTCCATACCAAAATTCTTTCTTATATTCAATATGAGACAATTTCATTCTAATATATTATATCGTTTTCAAATAAATATTGATCGACGCACATTTATTCTATTCCAATTCAGTAGTACTCATGTTCCAACCATTATGTAAAAACAAATTATAATACAGCAGTTATACATTCTAATACAGCTATCGCACATTTAATATACGTCAATTTCATTTTATTAACATTTCTATCCACATAGGCCTACCACTGTGTAGGAACTGTTACATCGGAAGTCGTTCTATCGCCGGTTTGTGATGGTTCATAAGATCTAGTTTCTGTATTAACTTTATTTCAATCCAATAGTATTCATATTCCAACCAATATGTAAAAACACACTTCTAATACAGAATAGATAAATTATTAAGTCAATTACTTATTCTACTACAGCTATGGCACATTTAATATACGTCGATTTCGTTTTAATAGCATTTCTATCAATATGCGACAATACGACACTAACAGCAGTCCATGAAAATCTAACAGCCAAAGCCCGAACGAATATGAGTCGATATAAAACCAATATACACTAGAGATCGCTGCGTAAGGTATAATCGTGGTGGCAACCCACGATCTATTTAGTCTATGTATATATTACGATGTCACATGAACCGAGTTCCTCCACATAATATATTTATAATATGTGGTTTGATATTGAATGAGTCGTCGCCAACCTGACCTTTGCGACATTTACGATTTGATCTAAAAATAGAGTTTTCCCCTTGCTATGTATGCTATTGCGGTCGAAACTTTAATTCATTTTGTAAGTTTTGTTTCAATGTTAGTCTACGCGTTTGACGCATGGTATATGAATGTAAATCTGTTTTGATTGGAAACATTAAACATAATTTTCGACGTTTATGTTGTGCAAATGCAATAGAAAATAAAATTAAATAGTACGATTATCACAATAATGAATATACTACAGAGCCTGTATTTAATATTGGACACAGTCGGTGGACTATACAAACTGACATTTATAACACATAAATAATTGCTGATTTTACATAGGGTTAATTAAACGCCATTTGCTGTAGAAATAAGTTGTTTAGTTCAGAGCACACACAATGGCATATGCCCTATACTGATTAAATGCTCTTTTTGGGTATATGGGGAATACCACTTATTAATTAAATACAAGGACTGATGGTAGCTTATATAATTCAATTATATAATGAACCCTCTTTATTCAGGTGGGGCTAGTTTATTAATTAATATGGCTAGTGATATAAATCTAAATATATCGGCATAAAATAACCAAATATTGGTTTACGATTCACAAAGAAATTATACAATAGTAAAGGCTCTAAATTGTAGACGTCAGTGTTGGTGATAGCCTGTGCATATAAATGCTGAGGCTAATACTGAGACACTCTTTGATAATTATGACAATGAAATTCACCAAAATAGGCTGAAAAAGGTTCATATTCCACATGAAAAGTTGAGAGTAAACGCTCTTTGTTATGCAAAAATTCTGGCAACTTCAATATCTATTTCAATAATTGTCTTTATCAAGTTAATTCAATATTTAAATATGTAATTGTTGGATTCGGGTACAAACATTAGCTATATTGATCCACATATCTTCTAAGCTGATAATAAACGCTCTTTATTGGTGATCTATCTTTGTTAATATGATTTATTAGCAATTAGACTATTCATTCAATAGTTACAGTTTTTACACACAATTTTATGACATTCAGAAATTGTTCCACAATAAATTATCATTTTATCGTGCCTATATCATTCAAATCATTAAGCAGAATTGGCGACAAGTTAATACAGAAACTAGATCTTCTGAACCATCACAAACCGGCGGTAGAACGACTTCCGATGTAACAGTTCCTACACACTACACAGTGGTTGGCCTATGTGGATTGAAATGTTAATAAAACAAAATTGACGTATATTAAATGTGCGATAGTTGTATTAGAATGTATAATTGCTGTATTATAATTTGTTTATACATATTGGTTGGAACGTGAGTACTACTGAATTGAAATAGAATAATTGTGCGTCGATCAACATTGATTAGGACAAGATATATAAGAATGAAATTGTCTCATATTGAATATAAGAAAGACTATTGGTTTGGAAGTGAACACCATTGGTTGGGAAATAATATATTGAATTACAAAATATTGCTATTAGAATGGAATATACCTATAGTGAATGCGTGATGCATGCAATTAATTAAAAAATCCACTATTAAGTTTTATTTGACGTATTTTCCGACCAAACGGCTGCCCTTACACATGTCCAGAAAATCAGGAAATTTATGGTTGTTTTAAAAATAAATATGGCCTGGTCAGTAGATTGGCCAATGGGAGCTTGGGTTGGAGGTTAAAGGTGAAAAAAGGTGTCACGGATTTAATTTCTTGTTATTGATGTAGACGGAGGTAGTCCAAACATAGACTGATGCACACTAGCGGTGTATCAGCTACGAGGATGCCAGAAGTCTGAGGATACCGGTGATAAATAGTACATGTACAATTTTGGCGTATTGATGTGGATCTTCCACTGACGGCAACAAAATAAGTGGTAACTACCGTATTTGCAGTGGAACAAGACATACTTGTCTTGGAAGTACGTTTCTTCGTTTTAGCCGACTCTGCAGGGGATGTCATTGGCTTAAAATTACTTTGTGACGAATCTGAACCGTACACATTTTTTGTCCCTTT
The DNA here is from genome assembly GCA_032622095.1 of Siphonodentalium dalli. NCBI lineage: Eukaryota > Metazoa > Mollusca > Scaphopoda > Gadilida > Siphonodentaliidae > Siphonodentalium > Siphonodentalium dalli. The sequence goes on along the minus strand of CP136069.1, from coordinate 121,936,743 downwards.
CGGTACCAAGAACTGCCAGAATAAATAATAATTTCACGCAAATTACCAAATAGTTTATTCTCTTGGCTCTATAAGATGAGGCTTCATTTGTATCATAACGTTGAGCTAGATATTTGCATAATACAGAATCATACCCCCATATATTATAATGAAGAATAAAGCAGTCACAAATATTCCAGCCCAATGAAAACAAATGTTAACATACAGTGTGGTCCACTCAAACAGGGCGCAATTGACTGCAATTAGGCAACAGTGTTAAAGGGATAGTACTCAGATGACCGGTGGTACGTCGATCGCAAGTTGCAAAACAGAGTTCAGTCCCCTCGCCACGCGATGTCCTCCGACTGCGTGACTTTAAGCACTGTCTGATTTGTTTACCTCCGGGTTGGGGAAAACCCATAAATTGTAACTTCCGCATTTGTTACTTCCCAAGTTAACGACGTTTGTTGTGAGAAATTCGCACCACAAAGACAGCATATATTGCAGAAATTATACTAGCAACGCTTATGTGATATGGAAATGCGACATTCCACGGTCAGTGTCCGTTTAATCGTACCGGTACTCAAGTAATCCTAGACAGTTGACAGCAGCCAGTAGGTTAAACTTGGAATGATCTGGAATGGAAGACGAGTCACAAACAAGTTTCCATTATTGGCATGAACTGATGGATGAATACGTTGCAGTATATCGGCTGATGTCAACCCCATGCAGACTTGGAAGGTGCGTAAGTTTGTGTCTTAATTGTATGGGAAAGGGAGCCCAAATTCACATTTAAATATCAGGTCTGGGTGAACACCAATTGATCGAAATCCAATAAAACATGGCTGACACGCCGAGTCAGTCACTGTCAGTAGCCGAGAGGTGCTTTCTCCAATTCTTGAATATTTAAATGGTGTTTGTTTGAAGATTTTTAAACGTTTATTTATATTCTCATTCTCTCAAAAGAAATCCAAATGTTTTTAAGTAGTTACCAAGTTGAACGATATCATGGAACAGTTTAGTGTGACTCCCCTTATCTCAGATGCATCTAGGTGGTGTAAGACCAGTCTATATTAGATCGATTAGTCTAAATAAAGATCTATTGGTGGTTCACCCAGACCTGCATGTTTATTAATAATCGCATTGAATGTACCGAAGCTCAACAATCATATGCAGGTCTCGGTGAACCACTGGTTGATCTGTATAAAACTGATCAGTCTATCTTTATATTGAATATATTCACTAAATAATTATTCCGTGTCTTTCAACAGAAATTATAATTATCTCTTTTTAAGTATTGGATGTAATATAATTACCAATATAGAACAGTTCAGAGTGACTCGACTTATCCCCAATGCCTGCATATGATGAATGACCAATCGGTCTATTCTATAGCGATTAGTCTAATAAAGGTCGATCGTTGGTTCACCATGACCTGTTCATTTGCACTTAAGTGCAAATTATTTAAACAGCGTAAATCATTTGCACATTCAAAGTGCTATTAAAGGCACGTGAGGCCTTAGTTGTCGAAAATATTGATATTTGTTCTAATCACCGTAAACAGAAAAACATTAAAACGCATACAGTTTCGTTCATATATACCATGACCATCACGTAAACAGCATGTTATCATAAAGACCTACAATATTTTACCTAAGCAAGAGCCTGATTGTGTTACAGAAGACAGCACAATATTAATGCAACTCTTGAACTGGCTAATCACACACACACAAATGGCATAAACGCTCTTTATTAGTTCCATATCAGGAATTCACCAACAAAGAACGCTCTTTATGTTTACCATCATAATATAAACAAACACCAGAAAAGTAACTTTTTATGCTTTTGTTTACATAACAATGGTCAAACATTTGACAATAACATACTGTTTATGCGATATTTCTTATTTGTATATGGACAAAGTCTACATTTTGATGTTCTTTATTTTTGTGGCGGTTTTCGAAGGGTGGAAATATTTTCACAGGATACCCACCGCCAAGGCCAACCATACCTTTAAATTATCTGTATCTGGAATATGTACCATACATGAAAGGTGTTCATAGACCCAATCATTTAATTATGCTCTATGTAAAAAAAACATTTATTTGAGCTCAATTAAGCGCACATCATTTGCGCTTAAGTGTAAATAAGACATGAGACTATCATACATGTATTTAATAATATATACTAGTCCACCTATTTGTAATTCCTTTCTCAGAGTCTAATTCACTCTTTTTTTATTTCTAGACAATCTGATTTATGCTCAAGCTCAAATAGATGAATTTTACTTTTAAAAGAGCAAATAAATTAATTCGCTTAAGGCACTTTAAGGGCAAATCAAATCTGTCAGATTATCACTTGGCCTTACATATGGGTGTCTTTTGTTTTGTTATATCTCCTCCCAAAATATGCATTACCCCAACCAATATCATAAGAACTGCTGAACATATGCAGTTAACAGGGATGGGTATATATCCTGTGTACCTGTTAGGAAATTGTGGACTACAAGTGGAACAATTTTCCTCTACCAACATTGGTATATCCCACCCACATAATATTTTTCCACTTATTTTACCCTCACAATCACATATTTTGCTTTATATAGTGATGATATGGCAAGAAATTAACTATATCTGAGAAAAATTTGGTTGAGTCTGGGTTTGTGAGGGGGTGGACTCTGGGGAGATACCCAGGACTGAGAATCTTCTCCGCCGCCCATCTAGTAGCTGCATATGACCAAAACATCATCTATAGCTTATTTTGCTTTATATACTTCATCCGAGAAAATGTTTATTAAGTTGGGGATTGGGGGAGATACCAAGTCCTGATTATCACTTATTTTGCTTTATATAGTCCAAAAATTCTCATATGTAGCTCAGGGAAGAATCCAGAGATAATTTGGGGACACCTGTTTCCAGCAGAGGAAAATACGGCTTCTACACCGAACCAACACAGATACAGACACATATATTATAAATAGGACATAATATTTCTGATTTAAAAATTCAACATGCAAATGAAGGCTGTATTGCAACTGCAGATTTTTTAATACAGCGCTTATTTTTGAATTGCCTTGAAAATTCAGGTTGATTCAATACTGTCCACTGGGAATTTGGGGTCATTTGGGCTTATCAAGTTTGGGCACCCATACCTGTAACAGCTATCAAAACAGCCCTGGAAATTTCCCTGATGTAGCTTCTGCGTGAGTGGGGGGATTATAATCAGCCTGCTCATACTTGGGTAGCACCCATCCATCCAAACACCAACACAATCAACTCAATAAAGTTAATTTCTCACCATTTCATGACTATATAAAGCAATAATAAGCAATAAAATCATAAGTTTATATTTTCTCATATGTAGCTACTAGGTGGTAATTGGTTACTCAGGTCCTTTTATCTCCCCCCCCCCCCCATACCTGTTCAGTGACCTGTTAGGAAATTATCGAGTACCGGTATATGAGACATAGGTTTGTCATGATATTTTAAGTTTAATATCTTTGTAGAAGTAAGATGTTCAACTATCAAGGTGAATTTCTTCGGGTTAACCCTTTCATGACTGCATCTTCTTGAAATTTTGTGAAAACCCTGTTCCAATGCATTCTCTTATATTTAAGAGAATTAATGCATTCTCTTATATTTAAGAGAATTCATTGGCTTAACAATATTTACCTTGACCTTGTAAGCCAGTGCATTCTCTTATATATTCGAGGCTCCATATATAATAGAATGCACTGGCACAGGATCATTAATGCTGAACCAGCATGGCTCCAGTCATAAAAGGGTTACGACCTGTAGCCCGTGCCAAAGGATTTAGTCATGCAAAGAGTAAAATCCAAGATGGCTGCTGGTGGCCATGTTTTTTGCCGAATGACCCCAAAATGACTCGTTCCCATCTACATGTCAATGCCAACAGCTATGACAAATTTTATAATGATCCAATTTTATAATGACCAAAGGTACGACCTGTAGCCCGTGCTAGAGGAAATTGTTGACGAGTCACACACAAACACGGACGACGATACCAAGCCATGGCAATAGCTAAAACTTTACAAAGTAAAGTTGAGCTAAAAATGAAAACACCACCTTCCCACCTGGGCCACCCATATTTTTCAATGACCGTTTATTACCAGAAACACAGGTATAGTTTTCGCCCTGAAGAATAAATGTGAAATGGGCCTCTCTGGCTCACATATATGTTAGTTAAGACTAACCCAACCATTTGTTTTATTAGCTGAACTTTACTTTGTAAAGTTTGAGCTATTGCCATGGCTTTGTCGTCTGTGTGTGCGTATGTGTGTGTGATTCGTCAACAATACAGGCTACAGGTGCTACTTGTGGTCGGATCATTATGAAATTTGACATAGCTGTTGATATCAACATTTAGACCAGAACCGTTCATTTTGGGGTCACTCTGAAGAAAAAAAACATGGCCGCCAGCGACCATCTTGGATTTCAATATTCAATCCATTAGCACGGGCTACAGGTCGTACTGTTCTTCTGATTATCATGAAATTTGTCACGGATATTAACAATGACATGTAGATACGAACGAGTAACTTTGGGGTCATTCGGCCAAAAAAATGGCCACTGGCAGCCATCTTAGATTTTACTGTTTGCATGACTAAATTCTCTGGCACAGCCTACAGGTCGTAGCTTTGTTTGGATCATCATGAAATTTGTCACGGATGTTAATATTGACATGGAGATGGGGAATGAGTAATTTTGGGGTCATTCAGCTACATTAGTGGGGTCGGTCGGCCAAAAATCATGGCCGCTGGCAGCCATCTTGGATTTTACTCTTTGCATGACTAAATCCTTTGGCCAGGGTTACAGGTCGCATCTTTTGTCAGATCATTGTGAAATTTGTCATGGATGAGATCGAGTCATTTTTTGGTTATTCGGCCAAAATCATGGCTGATGGTCAAAAACTCAAAATGGACAAAATGAATTTTTATTCCAAACCAATTGCAGCACATCTCACACCATATCATATGTCATCTTATATGATGCACATTCTTTATTCAATATTCCAATGATGTTATAGATATTCTTTTCTGACAGAAAAGTATTTAAAAATGTATGCCGTTTCATGTTAAACCAAAAATTAAATAAACTTTTCTTATAGTTCAGTCCAAGCACAGAATATGAATAGAAGGAATGAAAGAATGATTGAGACCGATGGGTGTCAGCATGGTTTGAGGATTGCACCACTAGAATATTGACAGGTACATACATGTACATTAGAATTCTGAGAGCGGACATTTGAAACATTTTTTTGTTATAACCGATGTAGTTTATATCTACATCTTAGCTTGTCAAAGGTTCTTTACTAAATACTCAGTGACAAGTAGTTCCCTTAGGATATTTTCTATCTGTTGGTGTATCCTGAATTCCCTCCAAATGAATAATAGACATACAGTAATGCCCTCAGTAATCGACCTCTTAACCAAAGCAGAATTATGGGTAACTTTTCAGGATTTAGTCGGAAATATGGCTCTCGGGAGAGCTTTCCGATGAATGGCAACAAGCCATATTTCCGACTAAATCCTGAAAAGTTACCCATAATTCTGCTTTGGTTAAGAAGTTAAAAGGCACCACTCAACAGACATTTCTGTCACTAGAAATATATATTGTGGGACAAAAATATTACGATGTTTAGAACACAATTTATTTGGCAGTGGCACATGTATTTTATTTGATTCAATATCTAGGAATGAATATATGAGACAGCATATATGTTTCTTTCATGTTTTGATGATAACTGCACTTATATAATCATGTTATCAAAACAAGTTTCATAAAATGTCTGTTGTAAAAAAAATTGTCTGAGGGCCAGTATAGATTAGACATCAAACTTTACAATTTTGCCAACCTTAATATATAACATTGCTGGTGGATTGATATTACAAGAATTGTTATTTTATAATTTTAATGAGAATAACAATTAAACTAAACTGAAAGTTATTGTCTGTTGCACTGTTTGTTGGCCTCGACTGAAACTATTCACTTTTTCTGGTTACTAACATTCAAGATCTGCTATCCAAAACTTGATGCCAATTCCAGTGAGTCACACACTCCATGAGTTAGGCAGCACCAGTCTCCTTTATATAGTGATGTTGGTTTCTATAACATAAAATATTATTATCGTTCTATTATAGGTTCTAATGGAGAGAGAGATGTAGATATGGCTGGAAGGACAAGACTCCAAGTAATTGCACAACTGCAGTTCATTAAACACACTTGAATTTAGCGAATTGCCACATGTACAATCATTACATTCTTACAATGTTACCAGCAGTTTTGTGAAGTAACACAATAATGACAATGATATTGAAAAAGATATATTGCTATGTTCGATGCACTTTCTCAGCAATGCCATGAAGAAAATCTCATTCCTGATTAACATGCAGATCAAGCAATGTTAGTTCAAATGATGTCATACTGTGCTTTTCAATTTAAACTGTGTCCATCTTGGTTATCGGAATGATTCTGGAAGAGAAAGCTCTATGGCTGAGATGATATAATTGTCTACTACAAATTAAATATGCTATATATTTTTGGAATAAATATACATGTACCATATACATGTACGATATTTAAATACTAGTACACATCTTTTCATTTAGGAATTCTGATTCCTTATTCATGCCCAATACTGACTGAACTACTAGGATCCCCTTTATATCAATTGTATACCTTACTCATATTTGAATTTGTGCAGTACTATGTTTCGCTCTATTTTAAATTCTGAGCGACTTCTAAACTTACAAATATTTTTGTATATGATGACAATTTCAGTTCTTCATTATCGCTGAAAACACTTGTGCATATTAAAGATCATCTTGACAAAAATTCCTTCAGTCTGGAATATATATATTTATATTTTAGAAGAAATTCAACTTAAAATATCTAACCATGATTTAGCTATACACATGTGAATAATAAATGCACACTAGCGAAAAATAGTACAATGTACTGCACAAATTTAAATATGACTGAAGAATATATTCTATAATCTGACAGGATACTTTGACCCTGAGAATGTGACAAAAGTAAAAACAGTCTATATACCACATCATATATATTTACTTCAGCAGATAATTGTAGTCTCTGGGATTAATATAAAAAAGTCAAATTTTTTCACCAAAAAAAGTTATTATCACTAATATTGGTATTAGTTAGTAGTTTAATCTCTTTAATATATCAACAAAAGTAGATTATATAGAAATATGTTTTTATCCCAAAAGTCATTGATTTATGGCTACATATACAGCTACATGTACATTGTACCAGTCAGTGCTGATTGTTGATGTTACTAAAGATCTGCATGCAAAATACAATAATCATTTATGCTTATCATTATGGTACTCACATTATTACATTCTAATGATTTGTCCTGATGAGTTAATCACATCTCTCGTTCTCCATCATTAATATAGTCTGAAAATAGAAATGTATAAAGGTAGTGAATCTCGGGGAGAGCTTTCTGATGAATGGCAACAAGCCACATGACTAAATCCTGAAATGTTACCCATACTTCTGCTTTGGTTAAGAGGTTGATTACTTAGGGCATTACTGTATAACTTGGCTAATTTAACCCAACATCTGCCTCACAAGTTCACAACTTATTATGCTGATACTGCGACTTGTGAAATCCATCAAATTATCACTCTCTGTGAGTCCAATAGCTATTCACCTAATTAAACATTATATTTACCAGTCATGGTCCTTGCTGGTTTAAAGCATGGGCACAAAACATATGTTTCAAGCATTTGTGACCAGGAAGTAGTATTTAAAACAACTATCAGTTGTGTTAATCTAACATATTCATGATTTAGGTCCAGTGCACCATTCCATGACCATACATGATGGGACAGGACCTCATTTTTGAAGATTTTTCAAACTCTACCCACAAGACGAGAACATTAGGGAGCCATAGCAACCATTTATTCACACAAATTATGGTTCAATCAATGCCTAGGACATCCCCCATGCCAGAAATACAGATACAAAAATATCTGCCACAAGGGCTTCCAGTGCATCCATGCAGTTGCATATAAATCAGAATAATAGAGTTCACATGAAATTTGAAAGGGAAAAAACACATAGAAATCCATATACATTGATATATGGACTATATTTTGAAAGGGAAATTCATTATATGTTGAAAAAAGTTAAACTTTTGTTTATACTCGCACAATGATCAGATAAATTATGTGCACTTTAGAGGTAACCTTGCACTATTATCAAGGCTAATTAACATAACCCTAAATATTTTCATGTATTTAAGATTCATCAGCCATGTTTGGGTTTCAGCCATTTCAGATCTACTAGACTTATGCTTATTTTCAAACTGATTTAAGATCTTTTTAGTTCATAAATTTATTTCGGCATGTGTTGCAACAATAATAATTGGTACATGTAGCAACCTGAACATTTGTCACATGACTGATATTAGAGAAATGTCTGCTTTCAACCTTATTTGAGCTGATTTTTGTCAAAATTTGTTTATATTTGACCCACAGTGTGCAGCGGTGTGTGTATTCCTAGAGTATGTGGGACCCGAATTCACATTTACCAGTATTAGCTGATAAAATGGTATGACATAAATGGTATCTAGTGTGGGCAATGCCGTCACTTATTATACCCTTGGCTGTCTTAAGCGAAATAATGGTTCGCTTAATAAGAGTAATCCATTCTCATGAATTAGACTGAAGCACAATTCACTCACACATAGTTCAGACGTGCTCTTTCAGAATTCCGCTCAAGTTGAAACCTTTGACATAGTAGTATCTCAGTCTTTGAGTCAACTAATAGGGGAAGGCTCCACACACTGATACCATTTATGTCATACCATTTTATCCAAGGTGAGAGAGGTAAAACAAACAATGGTGGTTAAGGCCAACTTAAGGGTAACTGAATTATGATTTTACCATAAATACAATGATACTTCAGAGCAATATATTTATGCTTAAAGCTTAATTGAATTGTTTTATCATAATTAGCTTATATCAGTAAATGTGCATTAACTTTGCATATACTCTGGAATTTTTTTTCAACTGGTACCTATATCTTTCCAATTGTTGGAAAATTAAAAACTGAAACCCCTTTATTGGAGGATGTGTTAACATTTATTAACTGACTATGCTTAGCATATATGATTTATGCAGCACAATAAATTAGCTTATCCTGAAGCATGATTGGGTTCTTCGGCTATGTTACCTCAGGTATAATGGTATAGGCTGATGCCAAGATTGTAGGTGGAGCAGGGGGATGGGGGTAGTCAAAAATTTGCAGGAAGGAATGAATTTTTTTTTGCATCTGGCATTTTCGGGGACCAATCACCACCAAACCTGCAAAACCAATATGTTTTTTACTCCCAATTTGTTTACACCCACCTCCCAAATTTCACTAAATATTGTTCAAAACTGAATAAAGCTGTACTGATATTACTCATATGACTGGGAATGATCTATCTCATTTAGTTCAGATAACAGTTTAACCTGTTTCAGAAGCTGTTTTGATGGAAATAAACATAGTCACATCACTCTATCAGACTTGGATACTTTAGGTCTTGCCAGAGATCATCTTAGTTGATAGAGAAGCAAATAATTCACTGATTGGCTTGATGCACTGATGACAGATATTTTTTACCCATGGATAGTCAGATACTTTCTATCCGTTGATAGTGACATTTAATGTCAGTTGCTCGCTCATTTTCCATTCACACAATGATCTATGCATTAGCGACATCAAGACAAGTTTATTTATTTAAGTTTTACGTTTCTGGAAGGTTCTTTTGTAATAGTGTGGTGAAGGAATTTGTTCACCCCACCGTCCCATATGCAAAAAGACATAGATTAATGTCATCTCCGCTGCACTAAGGCCCCCCCGGTATATAATATCTGCCATTGAAAGATTCTACTGGTATGCAGACAATATATGTGGTTGCATCAATTTCAGCTTGAGGGGATCTCTATGGGAGTGTAATTATTTATGTATAAGCATAACTAATTTACATTTAGGTATAATTGATCTACACTTAAGCATATTTTATTTACCCTCATTCCTCAAGCATTTTCACATTTATTATTTATTTACGCTTAAGCTCAAAACATTGATTCCCCCATGAATTAATTTCAAATGGCACAGGCCTAAACACATCAATAAAGTTTATATAGACCCACCATATGATGGAAACAATCTCCCAGTAACCCCAAGATGTTTTATGACCATGGGAATGGTATAGATCTGTGCAGGATATGTCTCTTTTATAAAAATACTATATCTCAGGGATGGAGACACAATTTCTTGGGGACAGGGATGCTGATATTATGAAAATAGGGGTTTTCCCCCTATTTCAAGTCAATTAAGTACACCATATATTAGGGAAGCAAACCCACAGTAACCCCTAATTGCCTATTTACGGCCATGGAAATGGTATATATCTGTGCAGGAGATGTCCCTTTAATAAAATATACTACAGCTCTGGGAGTGAGGCACTTATTAGGACACCAGGGACAGAAATTTTCTTCAACTATTGAGTCTGTGTGGGGCTACTACTTTTGGGCCCATGATAACATACTATGAGATTGACTCAAATCAGTCACAATCAGAGGGAAGTAAGGGAGAGCAAGTTTGGTATTTAATTGTTAGACGCATATTTGTACTTGAGTGCAAATGATTTATGCTTAAGTGCAAATATTTGCAAATAAATAATAAATATGAAAGCCCCCCCCCCCCTGCCCCGCCCATCATTTCAGCCCCAGGGGAGTTTTGAGATCTGGAATTTGATTTATGCTTAAGTGTATGGGAGGCCAAATTCACATTTAATAATTAATTGTGCTTAAGCACAATCAATTGCACTTAACACTTGAGCATAATCAATTGTGCTTAAGTGAAATTAATTGCGCTTAAGCGCAAATAATTACGCTTCAGTGCAATCATTGCGCTTATGCGCAATTCATGGTTATAGGTAACTAAACACCCCTGGTGAATAAATAGGTTTCTCCATAACTTAGCATTAACTCCTATTGACATCAAGTCTTGGTTTCATTGGTTTGGATGGCTAGGGAGCTAGCCCAACTTCTTTATCAAAATGGCTGACTCGCAATAGTATCACCTTCTGTTTTAGTTGGAGCGACTCGTGATAGCATTATAATATCTTCAGTATATATTAGTTATTCTGTATTAGTCGGGGCGACTTTGATTTTCCTCAATTTTCGAGTATACAGGCACACTATATGAGGGAAGCAAGCCCTCCGTGGAACTATATGACCATGGCAATACTATAGATTTGTGCAATAAAAAGAACTAGAGCTCGAGGACTGAGACACCAAAGCTCCAGGAATGAGACACCAATCTTTTTTGACAGGGATGCTGATAATATGAAAATAGGGTTATTTCCTCTGATTTAAGTCAATAAGTAAACCATATGAGGTATTAAGCAAGCCCTCATGCAGTGACACCACATGCATGCTACAGTATATGACCATAGTAAGGGCCCAAATCTGTGCAATAATACATTAAAAAACATCATACAAAAAATTACTAGAGTTCCGGGAAGGAGACATAAATTTTTTGGATAGATGGATGCTGATAATATGTAATTAGGGATTATCCTTGTTGAACACACACTCACAGTTGACTGTTGAGTACTCAGGCTAATTAAAACAGGTTAAAATTAGCCCAAATGCTCCTCTTGTGTTGCTAGTTGATACACCAGGTCATGCCAATAATTTATGGGTAAGTTAGATAGTAGTAACCCTTAATTCCCTTTTTATGGCCATGGAAATGGTATATATCTGTGCAGGAGATATCCCTTTAATAAAATATACTAGAGCTCTGGGAGTGAGACACCAATTCCTGGGACACCAGGGACAGAGATGCTGACATGGATATATGTTTTTTCTTCAACTTCGAGTCTGTATGGGGCTATTACTATGGGCCCATCATAATTTACTATGAGATGGACTCAATCATTCACAATCAGAGGGAAGTAAGGGAGTGCTAGGTATTTGCGCTTAACCGCAAACTTGAATGATTTGCGCTTTAAGAGCAAATAAATTGATAGACACATATTTGCGCTTTAGTGCAAATGATTTGTGCTTAAGGGCAAATTGTTTTATGGTTTTAAGCGCAAATGATTTGCGCTTAAGCGCAAATAAATAATAAATGTGAAAAGGGCCTCCCATAGTTGCCCACTTCCGATCAACTTCGCCTCAAAATTATGGACTTACAAAAAGTAACATGTATTGTGCAGATAAAATACTGTTAATCAATTAGAGAACTTATATATTTGATTTTCCGTTGATAGTAACTAGCCCATCTGAGAATAACTTTTGGAAACTCATGTGGGAAACAAAAATCCACCCCTACTAGTACTATTATTTGGGCCTGTAATTGATTCAATCTGGGAAAATTTTCCACAATCATGGTCATGAAAAATATTACAGTATTATTATTATTTTTGGTAGGCCTACTAGTACTAACAGCAACACTGCACATGCTACATATACTGCTAGTACTATTTGAATGGTGAATAACGAGACCTTCAACTTCAAGACGACAAGAGTAAGGCCTAAATTATTTTTTTTAATATTGCCTGTTGGAATTTGTGTGGATATCAATTTCAATTTTATAGCGAAGAGTGATACAATTTTTTACCTCTTTTTTTTTCACGACGACATCTTCGACATTTTCACCATCGGCATCGTCTTCGCTACTTGACAACCCAAGTTCTGCCGACAAAATCGACCCTTTCTTCTTCAAGTTCTTGCCAATCTTCATTTTCCTGGGCTGGTTCTGACACTCAGTGACAGCTCATTTTGCTTGTTCCACATTTGCAGCCTCTGCTGCAAAATGTCCCCGCATCCAAACAGGGACACGATGTCCGCAACGAACGAGACGTGGCCGACTTCCTCCACGCGCATAGATCCCCGCATGAACAATTAACAGCCCCCGGATCGCTTCCAAATCTATTTTTTAAACATTCCGCCATTTTTATATTATTAATGCGTGTCCGTCAGCATTATTTTTAGATCGATGATGCATTCTGGTCTTTCTGACCCTTGACCCTTCGACCAATGCTTGCAATATCTAAACACCGATTTACGATGAAAGCCTGGGTTTGCTGGTGCGCGCGCCACCATGGCAATCCGATTATTCTGGGCGAGAATAATTTCATATAGAAATAACAGTACTATCACTTTAAGAGATAACTTTGTTATGAACCCATGACCCACAACTCATCTCAACCCAATTTTTCTTTGATCAACAGGCATGACATGAACATTATCAAATGCCTTTCTAAATGAAATTGTAATTCAATTGAGTATATGTCACTAAAAACAAGCATTCTGATTGGCCGAGAGCGGCTAACTTTCGTTGTCGATTCACCGACATCGGGCGCTTCAGCGTGCATCAAATCTGAATGTAGCACGGTCAAATTTCATCGGCGCAGAACGAGTAGCGAAACGAGCACACCGCGCGTTGTTGTCTATAGATACCGTTCATCGGCCGCTTCAGCGTGCATCAAATCTGAATGTGACACGGTACAATTTCATCGGCGCAGAACGGAGTAGCGAAACGAGCCATCCCGCCCCACAGGAAATGGTTACGGAGCAGTGTTCCGAGTAACGCAATGAACAAACCCAATGATTTGTGCACGGTGACAACGGCGAAATGAAAGTCTCGATTCGTGTCATGAAAATGACTAAATGATAGTTTTTATACAGTTTTTTTGCAAATTCCTTGCTAGATTGAATTACAATGGAGATAAACGTACCCTGTTTCGTTGTACATTCTGGGATTCGAGCATGAAAACTGTTTTCATGCTCGAATCCCAGAATGTACAACTCAACAGGGTATGTTTATCTCCTAAATAATCACTAAATTTCAGGAATCGAGAATATTTAAGTATCCTCTCATATGATATGATGGATATATGAACTGCACTTTTGAAAACAAATATATTTTACAGAATTTCTTGGTACCTGAAACCCGTGAAATTTAGAATATTGTTCATGCCATAAAAGTAAAGTAAATGAGTTTATAATATCCAATGTTTCTTAAATATTGTGTCACAATAATCGCTCGTACCAAATTTCGCAAAGAAATTCCTGGCAGAATATTGAGAAAATCCATTTTAAAATACCAGGAAATTTGGGCAAAACTTTCGTCTGACCCTTAAAATAGGGACATTTTGATATATAACAAACATTAAGTACAATGTATTTTTCCGACGTTTGTGAATTTTTTTATCGCAACAAGCTCAGATGATAGATATATAACATTTGTTACAGGTCAATTATACCAGACATCCATGATGTACCAAATAGCTGCGTCAGGGCGGGTAAGTTTGATTGCACAAGCATATGATAGTCCTATTATGAACACCCCTGATATTTCTGAGGATATTAGTCCGTGGGCCAATTCTCATTAAGTCTCTAGTTTAGAAGTTGGCTTCACCCCCTCAAAGGTTTTTATATATCAAATTAAAGGTCATAATATGACGCATCCGGTTTTGGTTGCTGCCCGCTTCAGAATGTGTCCCAAAATAGATTTTTCATGGAAGACAACTCTTACCCCTAAATTAAAATAAAGTTTTCATAGAGTACAAGTGTCTGCATATAAAAAGACATATTGTGGTTACAAAATGAACACAACATCGTTTATGTTAATTATAAATCACCATAAAACAACATGAGATACAACACTGGACCAATTTATAGTTGCGATAAACATTTTAAAATTGCGAAAAATTACTTGGTTTCTGAAAAATAGTGTCCCATATAATTGGCGATAACTTGCGAACAACACAGCCTATTGACCCGCAACATTTATCAACAATTGCCCCAAAGACATAGTAAACAATTTGGATGATAGAATGGCAATTGTATTTCTGCGAAAATGCGCTGTCAGCATAAACGTTACCCCACCCCCTAAAATATAATTTTCTCAGAAAAAATGTATTGTATATTTTACACTCTGAATGCCGCATATCAAGAAGGCTTGAGGGTCATACAATTAAACACTGTAGTGAGCGATGAAGGGGAATTATAAACAACCTTGTCCGAATAAGTTATAAGTTGAAAATTTTGGAAAAATAGTGAAAAATGGTAAATTTTACTAATTTCTGAAAATTTTACAACATTTTGAATAAATTTTGACAGTGGTGTGGAAAAACTACACGTGAATACTGGTCCAGAATTAGTAAATTCATAAAATCGCACATGTTCACCTTTTTGTCAACTATTTCATATTTATTCAATTTTTATTCATTTTTGTGTGTGGAATGATTATATATATATTTGAACTGAACACATATTACTACCAAAGGCTGATGCGTGAGATTCACGTTTTACAGGGAGGTATTTCTTATTTTTGAGGCGCATGTTGTGACACGAGACACAACTGACGATATATATACAGCATCTGGCACTTCATATTTGACATATGTTTTAAGATGGCGTCCAAAACGGCCATCACAATCGAAGATTGTCAAATTACCGACACAAATTTAACTAGCTTCTTCATATGGGGATAAGGGAATTGCTGCATTCACTGGTGTCCGCCAATAAACTAAAAAACTGATTGCCGAAATGCCCAATAACTCTGCTCATCATGGTAGCCAGTTAAGTCAAAATCGACACTACTTCGGGTTTTGCAGATATCCTCACATTTCATACACCAGTACATCATGGCACGTCTGCAGCCAAATAACAATCATTGCAACATCAGTAGTTCCATAACTGCATTTGGATGGGGGGAAGTGCCATTTTACGGCTGTTGGGTGTGCAGGACTTCCGGATCCCTCACACAGCAACCACCCATGGCCGTCATGGAAAAATAATCCTATATAATCAATCCCATGCACTCCACGTATCTCATGCACGATATATATGCTATCAATACTTCTGTTACGGGATCGTTTTAGCCAGACCAATTCATAAAACTTGCACAGGTTTTTTAAAATATAGATATTATACCTAACATATATTACCCAGACGGTATGTTTGTCTCGCAAAAATCTATCCAAAGCTCACATGGCTTGATTATATATTAGCGTTTCGTGACGGACGGGCAGCCAGGGGCGATCGATACACTGTAAAATAAAATGTACAGTAATTCGGGATCTTCGGGAACATTTTGGTCTATAATTATGTAGCTGTTATGTTTCTGCCTATCTTGACAGTGGTTATATATTGTGTCAACTGAAATCATATGGATTTATTAACAATACGAAATTACAATATTATCTTGGTGTTGATCTATTCTATAAACCCGACGGGCATGAAATGGGCAACGAAACTATTTTTAACACCAGTGTTAACTATTTTGAACACTAGCGTTAAAGTTTTGAACACTGGCGTTAAAAATTTGAACGCTAGTGTAAGTAATTTTGAATGCCATTATGTGTTAAAAAAATTAACACCAGTGTTAATGTTTTTAACGCATTTGTTATAAATTTGAACACATTAATGTGTTAATTATTTGTTACATTTTTCGTGTTCAAATAGTTAACACATGGATTTACAGTGTAATGAAGTCGGAATCCGCCGCATATATAACGCTCGAAAACACCAGGAATCCTGTGTACGGAAATGGTGATGGTGGTCTCATGTGTCAATTTTCCTTAAAATTTCAGAGAGTACGCCTCCTTCAGGAAATTCCCAGGCAACTGCAAATGTTGGACAAAGCATTTAGGACGACTGATGGGGAGTTTCTGAGAGTGATGCGCAAGATCCACAACCAACCGACATATATCTGGTCTGCAATGGTCAGCCCGCGCCACTCTAACCCACACAACACAACTGTGGTTATAAACGCATTAGACGGGACAAGAAACTCGAATACGAAATTCAAATGTTGCAGCTCGGTTTGGAACACCAGTAGACCACAACTTCATGGCGACGCAAAGAATATATCAGTCTTTAAATTATGGGGTGGTAACTCGGAGCTGCTTGTGACTCAGTTTACGTGTTCGTTTTGGAGCAGTTTTGAACCCCATCTTGTTACCTTGACAACAGCGGACTGTCCAGATGATCCTCAAGATTACATCACCGCCATGCGTATAAAGCACGAGGAAAACAAAATGGCGGTGTGCATACAACCTGCGTACGGGACATTGGATCACAGGCGGCTGGTTGAGATACTTGAATACTACGATCTAGTTGGAGTTGACAGAATCTTCATGTATGTCTTGAACATTAGCAGCAAATTAACACTCAATCTGCTCTCTCATTATACGGAGCGAGGGCTGTTGGAGATCGTCCTGTATGAGATTTCAGGCGCAATTAAAGGTGGGTCATTCCTACGCGTATAGTATTGTTGAAATTTTAAAGATATATTTTAAAGAAATGCCCTTTAATGCCATGGCTTTGAGGCGAATGTCACAGTTCATAGTCGGTCGCTGTGGTTATGCAAGTGGAATTCGGAAAATAAGCATAATGTCCTCTTTACACAGTCTGATAAGATTTATTGCTGCAAATATGAACACGATTAACATTAAAATAAAGTGTACATGTATACGTGCACAAGGACAAAATCGAGAACATTTTCCAAAAAATTAAAAATATTTTTTCGGAATATATTTACAAGCGGAGTATACTCGAGGCCATTCGGATTGAAATACATACTATTGAACAAGCTAGCTACGGTACCAGAGTCTGAAACAAATAGCGGAGAATCCCATGTCAACCAAGAAGCAATACGCCAGTGTCGGCCAATCGCAATATTGTGGGATAAGTGATGAAGCGAATCAGGCAAAGGTCGGACATCATATACAGTGACCGCGATTACAGTAAATTCGCCACATAGCTAAATATAGCATAATACATTTTCTGTCAAATTGCCAAATTCACCCAATTGCAAATTTAGATTCTGACAACTAATTAAACACTAAAAAGCGTTTTTGTAGAGTCCAGATATTACAATTAACACTTAGCAAGGAGAATATAATAAATATTTCCAAGAATTTCAACAGTTAGCACCGAATTTGTTATTCGCGGAAACGAAACCGAAATGAGATATCTGTCAACCGTAAAACTATCTTAATGCGAAATGTGGCGGTGACGTCATACATCAGGGATTGCCATGTGAAGCTGTTTTAGCGGCGGTAATATGTTGATGGTGATATGTTTCAGACTCGGGAAACCGTAGCTTGTTAAATAGTATGTATTTCAATAAGACTGACTCGAGGCATTTTCTCCTACAGGATTGAGTCGAACATATCATTTTACCTGCTACAGCCAGTCCCAACAGAGGTGTGGACGAGAAGACAGCAAGACTCCCTCAGCTGTGGCAGGACATCCAGATGCCCATAGTCGATTGCCTAGAGAGGACGTCTGGATACTCTTACGTCGGCGTATTCGATTTAGATGAACTGGTTGTGTCGAAACACGGGAAAGGAAGTCTAAAGGACCTCATGCAAGTGAGTGTTTTGTTTTCGCTCAGGACCTCATGCATGTGAGTGTTTGGTTTTTGCTCAGGACCTCAATTCAGTACCCGATTTCATTATCAATGAATTCAGAGAAGTAGTATGAGAAATTGCATTTGCATTCCCAGTCCACGTGTAATAGCTGATGTTTGAATAGATTATTGGCATGTTATCACACTTCACGCCATGCACTGTCTGTAAATGTACGTGATAACAGATTTGTCCAACTTGGAAACTTTTATTGGTCAAAATATCAAATAGTATTTCTATCTATGGATAACTTTCACTTTTTCTCTTTCCAGGTTATAATATACCAAATACAAATTAGTAGAGTGATTTCCCCTGGGACACCCAAGCTAGGATCAGCATAAAAAAAATCCTGGCAGCTGAATGGTCAATGACACATGGATGAAAAGTCCACGAAAAAATGCACAAACGTGTTTTCCGACGAGAAACATCAAATATAGCCACATGGTTAACGTTTACGGCTGTCAAATTGGCGAATAATTTATGGGAGTGGTTGGCGTTTTTTTCGATGTCATTTTTTTCTCCATTTTAAGGGTAGTGTGACGTTTGTCAAAACTGCAGTGTGACGCAGTACGTTGACAAGTACTTTTGGGAACATTTTCGTGTGTCTAAAAGGACGTTCTTCAATTGTTGATACTCGTGCAGGGTCAAATGTTTCCTGCCAATACAGGGCAACGGGATTTGTTAACACTGAGGCCTATGCATATCATTTGGTGTATTGTAACCTCCCATCTCTCCCATATGCTCTATATCCGTATGCAGTTCTTTTTCTACTCTTGATTAGCGTTTCTTTGTCTACTCTTTCTCTGTGTCCACTCTTTCTCTTTGCTAAGATTCGAAGCTCACTTCAACATTTCAGATTTGGGAGACCATACCAATAGGTGTTGGTCTGAATTTCATCATAATATGTCATATCGGCTGGAAAATTCTAAAAAAAAAAAAAATTATGCGAAAAAAGCTGCGTACCAGCCTTTTTTTCTTATTGAATCCTTAGTATAAATTGGGCATATGTATCCAGCATGTTAATCTTCTCTGTCCACAACAGCTTTGTTATATTGTTTGGGGTGATGCTGTTTCTGGATCGAGTCCGGTTCGTTGCTGTTTTATAACGGACTTTCACTCAAAATACTCACTGCATGTACACTTGGAGCCCGGGCATTCAGGTAAACCCATGAAAGTGATCAATCATCTGACATGTCTGCGATTAATCTGTCTTCAAAATGATATATCATTTACCGCGATAGAAAAAAGGTAAACTTATGATACGATCGTTTAATGTATTGTTTTTTTATATATCTCGTTACCTTGACATTGGACTTTAACGGACCTCTGATATACGTCTTTTGATATCAAATTAGCTTGGGGAAAGGCTGCCCTCTAATTATATGTTCATATCCAGTCGGTTATAGAAGGGTAACGGGAGGGGTCCAAACCAGCATCATCTCAACCGATGTTGACCGAGAAGAGTTGGTCTACCATGCGTGCCACTTAACAGGGCGGCATGAATACCGTGTACCGCCTGGATATGGCCTGAATTTTGGCCACCGAAAGGGGGGGGGTGGAGGTGACAAGCTACATTATAACTACAATCCAGTGAACGCCTCCATTCTATTTCCATTTTGCCAGGACAAGAATACACTCATTGCCCATGCCGGTAACTGGCAATTATTTCCCACGACAAAATCGACAGAAGCGACAAAATGTGCGCAATTTTGTAACAAAATGTGTCGCATGTTTCGTCTCTTCCGGCGCGCGACAAAACAGGTGAAATCTCGCATGGTTTGTCGCGCTCAGAAATTGACAGAAGCGACAAAATGTGCGACATCATGTCGTCTATGTTTATCGCTTTTTGCGCGCGTGTTTTGTCGCTTTAGTCAACAGTGGCCCTGATAGTATTACGTAAATAATAGGTGAACACACACTATCAGAAAGTCATACGCAAAAAAAAAAAATGTCGGCCAAACAGAAATCCAAGCAATTATCTTCTAATTGACCCCGAACACACTTGTTGTTGGATAACATGCACTGGCGTAATATATTTTGAAAGTAATGGGATTCCCTGGTATTTGTTCCGGACTCTCGAGCCTGCATGCATCCACATGAACACGACGTCATCTCATGGTTGTATATATTGTGTACATTACAGATACTGGTGACCCGATATCCGGATGCTGGAGGATTCACATTCATTCCGGAAATGTTCCCCGTGGATTGGAATCAGTCGAACTCGGACAGCTTCCTCTGGCACATGAAATATAGAAATCGAACGCAACCGTACCTGCATGCTGGGCCCAAATCGGTGCATATGCCGACGAGAATATCATACAGGAACGTCCACTGGATATACGCCAGGGGCAACTATCAAGTGTGAGTTATTTCCCTTTAATCTATTTGCAAGAACATTGCTTCGCCTACCTGAATAGGAGGCCATTGTTTATACTACCCTATCACCACGACGAATATAACCTTTCATCACTCCTACTTAAAGTCGACCGCACCCCAGGGGGCCGAGCGAGATGGGGAATGCATTGCCGTGCATAATAGACCTGTATTTACAAAAGTTCCAACCCCCAAACCGATAGCTCTGGCGGAAACAGAACCGTTAACCCCTAACTTAGCGGCCGGTTCCGTCCGTTATGCAAAATCCAAAAGGGAGCCGACCGCCCCTCCCCCTAGCTGCCTGGCCACGGAAATGGATATCATATCATGCAGCGAATACCCCTTTGTATCAATGGCCGATTTGGCAAGTCGCCTGCTGTAGCGGAAGTGAATGTATTAACACATACGCTGCTGTCGAATTCGCTATGAATGTATGCGAAAAAGCTTAAAATTACACACGCCGACCGCACCTCCCCCAATGGTCCGAGCGAGATAGGGCATGCACCATCGTGCAGAATAGACATGTATGTACCAAAGTTTCAATCCCCAAGTCGATAGCTCTGTCGGAAACAGCACCATTAACCCCTAACGTGCGGCCGGTTCCGTCAGGTACGCAAAATCCCAAAACGCACCGACCGCACCGACCCTAGCTGCCTGTCATCGGAAAGGTACATCGTAACATGCAGCGAATACCCATCTGATTCCGTGAGCGATCGTGCAAGTAGCGATCTATACGGGAAGTGAATATATTAAACCATACGCTGCGGTCGAATTCGCTATGAATGTATAAGCAAACCGGTCGCAACAGGCCGCACGTTATGGGTTACAGTGCCTTTTTCGATCGAGCTATACATGTATCGACTTGGGGATTGGTACATACAGGTCTCTTCTGCATGATAGTGCATGACCCATCTCGCTCGGACCCCTGGGGAGGTGCGGTCGGCGGGTGTTATTACGCCGTTATACCAGTTTGTGTTAAATTACGGGAGTACGGGAGCGAATAGAGTGACACGGACAGAAAATCTTACAATCGTGGCAATGAAATGGTTGTCAAAATGGCCGCAACTCCAAGCCATACCACGAAGAAAGCAACATATTGGATAACCACATAGGAGTGAAAAACGTATTGGTAATATACAAGTCTGTTGTTAAATACCGTTAAGGTACACACACCATTAAAACAGATCCATCTGAGGGGTTTATCGGCCACTTCACCGCAAGTCAAATCCCCAAATGGCGTACGTCTCTAAAGTTTGGGTGTTCTGCTTATCCAACATCCAACTGTCAGGCCAAAAATAATAATTTCGACCATGCAGCACACGAACTAATGTTTCGTCTCACAATGCATGGTAGTTTCATTCGGCATGATGATTAATTAATGAATGTAACGCCGATATTTAAGTGCATATACTCTAGTATAAATACTAGTTATTTTCCGGAATTGTCAACACTCCCTGAGATAATAAACCACACACATATGTCGCAATGCTTATTTTACTGTATATAAACACTCATATGTTCATTAGATTAGCGCCGCATCTCACCAGAGCAAAGAGACGGTACATTGTATGTAAGACTAATGTTTCGCCACACAGTGTGTGGTAGTACCGAAGCGTGTATATATATACCCTTGTGGTATACTTACTAGTTAAATTCCCGAATGTTTCAACATTCTCCGTGATAATAAACCATACATGTATGTCACAATGCTTATTATACTGTAATGAAACACTCATCTCTTCGCTAGATTAGCACCCAATCTCACCATGTCAGAGACGGTACATCGTACATTTTGTTTAAGACTAATGCTGCTACTGTTTTTTCGTAGACAATTTTGTTCAAACTACTTCAGTCGCCACTTTACAACTGGAATATGCCATCACGCAATGCACAATATTAGTTTACAGTGTATTTTTGTTTGAAAATATCTTACCATTACCACCCACGTAATCGTGCTAAATATCAGGTGATCATCTATTAAGATGTTATTTCAACGTTGAACCTTCACGCAATATTGTTAGTTGTGGTTCTGTGTGCAGCAGCTATGTGTAGCATTATGGAGAAGGAGTAAACACTGTTGAAGAAAACGTAGCAAGTTTCGCGAAGATATGGCCTTGGTGCATTAAACCAAATTTAATTTCCAGGTATAAACACTGTATGTCACAAGAGTATGTAGGCAATTTTGGTCAAGTTTAGAATTTATTGAAGATAGTATATATATAAAAGCAAAATATTCGTGTTTTATCACTTCATCTGAGGCAACTATGACTACTATTTTGAGACACGGACAATAGGATCTGCTCATTTTACCCAGTGCTATATGAATATCTTTCATACCGTTTTATAGAGTTAATTTTGAAAGGTTTTATGCTGTAGATTTCAAAATAGATGATGATTGGTCACATTCGTGAGACTGCTCTGAGTACACATATTTCTGCTGCAAGCAAAAGGTCGCATAGTCAATACATCCCTACTAAATCCCATTTAGCTGTTTAGTAACATATATCACACGATTCAAGATAAGCAGTACAGATAAAACTGAGTTATTTTTTCCGTTTATGGGCGCCCAAAAGTCCAGATTTAACCTTTTCATATAAGACCATGATTTCGCTTGCTATCTCCTGAGATACATTAGAGAGAATTCGTACATCTCTAATCTGAAGTTTATCTTATACTCTGCAGTCATTCTTCCTCGCATAATTCGAGTGTGTGTTCACTCGTATAGGACTAGCGATTCAATTTTGCACAAAATTTCATTCGATTTTGTCCATTTTGGCAGCCATTTTGGGAAAGACATTCTACATATATGGTTCAGGACTAAGCAATGTTTGTGTATATTTCAATTTATTATGAACTTGGCATTAATTGGAACAGAAATTCAATATTTTCCGATTGTATCTAATTTCTTTTGGGTTCAACTCTCCCACGACCAAACTAGGGCCATCGGAACTATGTCGAGCTTTCGCGATATCATATACTCTAGGTACATGTTTTTCGTGGCGTATAAAATATGTAACGCATTCTGAAGACAAATACTGACTATAAAGTATACCCGTGTCATTCTTCTGTAAAATACATGAGAAAGTATCCCGATAGGGGTTGATAATTGGGAGCTGTGGCCTCGTAATCAACACGGGTGTATGTTATGGTTCTATTTCAAACCAATCATGGCTGTGACGGTTCTGTACATGAGATTTATTCGAACGATTTCTACACTTTGGTCCGAAAATCGTCTTGTGTATCTGACATTTTAAACCAGATAATGACTGTAGCTTATGTAATTTGCATAATAGAACAGGTATATTAAGAAATAACACAATAAATACCTAATACGGGAGATTAAGTGACATTAATTGGCAGAAATAAAATATTGAAAGTCCCTATATATGACGTGATTGGGGTGGTGTGGGGACTGGGGGAGGGGTGCTTAATTGGTGTCTATCCCCAACTTTGGTCAAAATGTTCAAAAGTTACAAATTTCTTATCTTACAATCACTGTGTAGGAACTGTTGCATCGGAAGTCGTTCTATCACCGGTATTATGATGGTTCTTGACTGATTTGTTACGGTTCCTTATGATTAAAAATTATTATTTTCGGGACACAATCACGCATAATCTAATATATATTTTGGGACTTCTGTCTGTTTGTGTGTTAGCTATGGCCGGGAAAACTGCCGGACGGATTTCGACCAAACTTCCTATATATGGGAAAAACCAACATGAAGTGTCGTCGCATTGCTTTTGAGAAGCTCCGGGCACTCATTCTCCATTCCCACTGCCACCGTCTTGGAATTGTGGGGGTTAATCGCGTGATAGTTAAAGAGCGTTCGTATCCGCAGTGTCGTTGATAAAGAGCGTAATGTGTCCAGACATGAGCGTGTTGTGTCTGTGTCCAGACAGGAGCGTGTTGTGTGATCCTATTGTCTGTGTTCGTACTTAGGGGTTCCTGGGAATGGGGAAGATTTTCATCGGGTCAGTTTTTCCGCCAGATGTGACATTCACCTTGAAACGGGTACCCACAAATGATCTAATATATATTTTGGGACTTTTGTCTGTTTGTTTGTCTGTTAGCTATGGAGTCTGTTAGCTATGGCCGGGAAAACTGCTGGACGGATTTCGACGAAATTTGATATCTACGGGTAATTTTTTCCGGGGAGTGTTTTGGACGGGTCAAATAGTGACTCCGACCTGACCTTGACCTTCAAAATGGTCAATTCAAGGTCAAAGCCCGGACGAAGTCGGGTCACCTGCTAGTCTTCTATCTCATATATATTTTGAAGACCTCTGTCTGTATGTATGTTTGTTTGTTTGTCTGTTTGTCTGTCTGTCATTTATACAAATCTACGATTCTCGACCGATCGGGACGAAACTTGGTACGTGTGTGTAGTTTGACCGGGCGGTGAACGTTGTCGTATTGGCGAGCCCGTGCGGCGCCCGCTTCGCGCATGCGCAGACGAGATCTCGGAAACGGGTGGAGCTATCGACTTGAAATTTGCTATGTGAATGTATCTTGCCCCGGATACGAATTTTATCGGGTCGCCGAGCCCGTGCGACGCCAGC
Organism: Siphonodentalium dalli; assembly: GCA_032622095.1. Classification (NCBI taxonomy): domain Eukaryota; kingdom Metazoa; phylum Mollusca; class Scaphopoda; order Gadilida; family Siphonodentaliidae; genus Siphonodentalium; species Siphonodentalium dalli. Next base: position 121,911,357 of record CP136069.1, on the reverse strand, counting down.
TTCGCGCATGCGCAGACCAGATCTCGGAGACGGGTGGAGCTATCGACTTGAAATTTGCTATGTGAATGTATCTTGCCCCGGATACGAATTTTATCGGGTCGCCGAGCCCGTGCGACGCCAGCTTCGCGCATGCGCAGACGAGATCTCGGAAACGGGTGGAGCTATCGACTTGAAATTTGGTATGTGAATGTATCTTGCCCCGGATACGAATTTTATCGGGTCGCCGAGCCCGTGCGACGCCAGCTTCGCGCATGCGCAGACGAGATCTCGGAAACGGGTGGAGCTATCGACTTGAAATTTGGTTTTTGAATAGCCCGGACAACGTCGGGCTCATCGGCTAGTACTATATATTTTGAGACTTCCGTATATATATATACTAGAAGGTGACCCGACTTCGTCCGGGCTTTGACCTTGAATTGTCCATTTTGAAGGTCAAGGTCAAGTGGGGTCACGATTTGACCAGTCCAAAACACTGCCCGGACAAAAGTACCCGACCTAAGTACCCGTCGAAATCCATCCGGTTTTACCCGATTTGACCTCGAATTGATCATTTTGAAGGTCAAGGTCAGGTCGGGGCCACGACTCGACCCATCCAAAACACTCAGTGGACAAAAGTAACCCCACGTATCAAATTTCGTCGAAATCCCATCAAAATTGGCGATTTGACATTGAATTGACCCGATTTCAAGGTCAAGGTCACGTCGCACGGGAAAATGAATATGCTTATGAGACTCCCCATACGAAAGTACCCCCACGTACCAAGTTTCATCGAAATCCCGTGATATTCGGGCGTTTGACATTGAAATGACCCGATTTCAAGGTCAAGGTCACGTCGCACGGGCAAATTAATAGGTTTATGCCACTCCCCGGCCGAAGGAACCCCCACATACCAAGTTTCATCGAAATCCCGTGATATTCGGGCGTTTGACCTTGGAATTACCCGATTTCAAGGTCAAGGTCACGTCCCACGGGCAAATTAATAGGCCCATGTCACTCCCCGGCCGAAAATTCCCCCACATACCAAGTTTCATCGAAATCGGCTCGGCCGTTTTCGAGTCCATCGATTACAGACAGACACACAGACACACAGATCTTCCAAAATATATAATAGACTAGAAGGTGACCCGACTTCGTCCGGGCTTTGACCTTGAATTGACCATGTTGAAGGTCAAGGTCAAGTGGGAGTCACGATTTGACCAGTCCAAAACACTGCCTGGACAAAAGTACCCGACAAACGTGCGCGTCGAAATCCATCCGGTTTTACCCGATTTGACCTTGAATTGATCATTTTGAAGGTCAAGGTCAGGTCGGGGTCACGATTTAACTCGTCCAAAACACTCAGTGGACAAAAGTAACCCTATGTATAAAATTTCGTCGAAATCCCATCAAAATTGGCGATTTGACCTTGAATTGACCCGATTTCAAGGTCGATGTCACGTCGCACGGGCAAATGAATATGCTTATGAGACTCCCCATACAAAAATACCCCCACATACCAAGTTTCATCGAAATCCCGTGATATTCGGGCGTTTGACCTTGAAATGACCCGATTTCAAGGTCAAGGTCGCGTCGCACGGGCAAATTAATAGGTTTATGCCACTCCCCGGCCGAATGTACCCCCACATACCAAGTTTCATCGAAATCCCGTGATATTCGGGCGTTTGACCTTGAAATTACCCGATTTCAAGGTCAAGGTCACGTCGCACGGGCAAATTAATAGGCCTATGTCACTCCCCGGCCGAAAACACCCCCACATTACCAAGTTTCATCGAAATCGGCTGGGCCGTTTTCGAGTCCATCGATTACAGACACACACACACACACACAGATCTTTCAAAATATATATTAGACTAGCCGATGAGCCCGACGTTGCCCGGGCTATTCAAAAACCAAATTTCAAGTCGATAGCTCTACCCGTTTCCGAGATCTGGTCTGCGCATGCGCGAAGCTGGCGTCGCATGGGCTCGGCGACCCGATAAAATTCGTAACCGGGGCAAGATACATTCACATACCAAATTTCAAGTCGATAGCTCCACCCGTTTCCGAGATCTCGTCTGCGCATGCGCGAAGCTGGCGTCGCACGGGCTCGGCGACCTGATAAAATTCATATCCGGGGCAAGATACATTCACATACCAAATTTCAAGTCGATAGCTCCACCCGTTTCCGAGATATCGTCTGCGCATGCGCGAAGCTGGCGTCGCACGGGCTCGGCGACCCGATAAAATTCGTATCCGGGGCAAGATACATTCACATAGCAAATTTCAAGTCGATAGCTCCACCCGTTTCCGAGATCTGGTCTGCGCATGCGCGAAGCGGGCGCCGCACGGGCTCGCCAATACGACAACGTTCACCGCCTGGTAAAACTACTCACACGTACCAAGTTTCGTCCCGATCGGTCGAGAATCGTAGATTTGTATAAATGACAGACAGACAGACAAACAAACAAACAGAGGTCTTCAAAATATATATGAGATGTGTGTGTGTACTTTATAGAATCGAAAACGGCTGGCTCGATTGAGTTCAAACTTCCCATCTAAGGGTAAAATCCCACGAACACCGTAGTTGTCGCGTTTTGGAGAAGCTCTGAGCACCCTTTATCCACTCCCAAATCACCGCAAAGGCACGGCGGGGGTTAATCAAGTGATAATTTAATGAGCGTTTGTTTTTGACGCATCGCTATAAAGAGCGTCTGTTTACCATTCAACGTTATTAGCATCTGCAGAGAAATATACGGGAACATTGAGTGGTTTCCTATGCGGGGAGATTTATTGGATGCCATAGTACTCTTACAACATCATTGTTATAGTATGTATGGCACTTAGGTCAGGGCTTAGGGGGGGGGGTAGTTAGTGTGGATATAGGCATAATGCTTCTCAGAAATCCCGGTTACAAACCAACACTCACAATTTCGTACGCAACGTTATCAGAGAGATATACGGGAACAAGTGCTTTCACATGATACCAAACAAAATTACGTCGCGTTGGTGATGGGGTTCACGACGGGATTAATTGACTGTCCGCTCTTTGCGAGGATGGGGTTCACGACGGGATTAACTTTGCGGGGACTATTGACCATCTCGTAAGGGTGGACAACCTCTGTCAGGGGCTGCTCAATGGCCACGGGCAGGTTAAACAAAAATCATACCTCTTCTGGGTCTGGGCGTGTATAGACATGAGCGTGTTGTGTTCCTAAGAACGCGGAGCGTGTTGTGTTCATAAGAACGCGGATCGGGTAAGTTTTTCCGCCCTAGGTGAGCTCAAACTTCGTATATAAGTGTAAAAACACACGGGGATCGTCGACGTCGCATTGTGTGAAACATTCTTATGTCTGTCGTTCCTAGGAACGGGGGAATTTTTCATCGGGTCAGTCTTAACCTTCAAACTGGTACCCACAAATTATATATTGTGACCCCGACATGACCTTGACCTTTAAAATGATCAATTCAAGGTCAAATCAGGTAAAATATTGAAAAACCCAATAATAACTCATTGAAAAACACAAACAAAACATAAAACATTGTCATGTTTCTGACCAAGCACGCCAGTGGCGGGCTAACCTGCTAGTCTACTATATATTTTGAGACTTCCGTATATATGTGTGTGTGTACTTTATAGAATCGAAAACGGCTGGTCAGATCGAGCTCAAACTTCCTATCTGTTTCTCTAGGGGAACTCAACCACGCCTCTTGCCATGAAACATGCTTTATTGTGTAGTTTTGACCTGCAGATAAATATACAATAATTACAAAAGTGCTGATGTACAACCCAAGTTCATTTCCGTGTCGATACCGAATATATAACATTTAAATTGACATGAAATAATGATAAATATGATAATATATGAAATCAAATCCGTATGCATGTGAGATGCAGTTACCAACCACATGCATGTGACATAGAAAGGTCACAAGCATGTGATATATAGCGAGTATACGCAAGCGAAATGGACCGACCACACGCGTGCGATATAGCAGCGATTGTACGCATGTGATGTACACATACGACCACATGCGTGCGATAAACCCTTAAGCACATACACATGTGACAGGTATATAACCACATGCATGTGATATTGCTACAAATACAAATATGAAAAAATGACACATATGCAAATAAATAAGCGAAAATGACCATGAAGCATTGATGAAAATATAAAGTTAATTCACCGAAAATATGGTGAGAATTGAACCTAAAACAACACCAATATCAATTGGCAAATATAATATAACTTATATGTGTAATGTTGATAGTGAGAAATAGACCATGTTTTATGTGTATTTATTTAATTTTATTAAATATAGTTTTCATTTCTCTCGAACCATCCAAAATATCATCGAGTGAAATGTTAATACGCTCGTATATGCTTAGCTCCTAATTTGTATACGAAGCATTTATATAAATAACCCAAAATGCACAAGTAAGCCCAATATAGAGTTAAAACGAACTTAATTACAAACTATATACCGGTACACGGACTGGCTAAATCGACTCGCACTCACTTTATCGTTCACACTGCCTCAACTATGGACAAAATGAAATTAAAACATGTGTCCACAAGACACCATAAACACCTCCCCCGGATCCAAATTCAGTTGACCGCCGTCAATTTTGATCGGGTGGGGTTTGTGGTGACTCTTAAAGGCGTCTTGGGGGGGGGGGGCAACTTACAGCACCCTTTGTTTGACCTTAATATATAAAGGAACAGAGAAATGGCATGGGTCACCTATATGAACCATCTGCATGGGCGGCGGTCATGTTCGAATAAGGAATGGAAGTCAGGTGGTTCGTATAAGTTTAATACAACCTGAAAAATGCGACTTTAAAAAAAAAAAGTGGCGGCCATTTTGAAAAAAAGGGGCGGCCATATTGAAAAAAAGTGGCGGCCATCTTGAATCAGTCGAGCATTATGATTGGTTTGTTGGGGAAAAAATCAGTCTTCACATTGTCCATTTATGTAAAATTTCATGCCTTGCGTCACAATAAAGTGAACGATTCTGTTACTACTGTTGATACATAATTATATATAAGAAGGCAGTGTAACTCACCGTAATTGATCATAAGTGGTGTAAATTCAACATAATTGATATTTCGTTGTGCTCACTTGGTTATTTTCACGTATACTTCCAGATAATAGTCATCGTATTTCCCGAACAGAACCGATTAAATTGGGAAAGAACCGACTCGATCGGGAGAGAACGGATCGAGATATCACAATTCGCAGTGTTCGTCCTTATTACTCGCACAATAGGATTTCATTATGTTTACGTTGTTTGGGACCACAGATTATGAGGGGAATGGAAAAACTAATCGAATTATCACCTAGATGGCTCAAAAATTGCGTTTTAACTGTCAAAAACTAGTGAAAATGTATAATTTGGATCATCGGGAACCGTCACAAATCAGCGAAGAACCATCACAAATCGGCGATAGAACGATGTCCGATGTAACGATTTCCGATGTAACAGTTCCTACACAGTGTGTAGACCTAATTTTGTAAATTTCTAGACCATTTAAAGAGTCCACTTCAAATGACTGTTCAGTCAAAGGGATCATGGCATTTATTTTTTGTATTATAATATATGTGGAGAAAACATGAATTTTCATCTTAAAATAACTCTATATATTTCTACCTCGAAGACAGTCCGGACTGTATCAATCAGAAAGCTTTGCCATATCATCTACCAAAAAATCAGTAGATAACATAGACTTCCTGACATGCATGCATATGCTAAAAGTAGTTGTCCTTTCTCGCCAACTTGCCACTGTTTTGCCTTGGTGTTCTTCTATGTTGTAATACCAAACAAGGAACCCTGTTAGCGTTGACAATAATCTCGGATCCCGTTAGCAATTCCTCGGGTTCTACAAGAAACCGATTTCCCATTTCTATGAATATTTGGTAGTGATATTGCGTAATTTGAGAGAAATCGGAGACTTTCTAAATGTACGAAGAATCTGTTTCGTTGACCCGAGTGCTAATTCCTGCCAATTTATACGCTTAATTTTCAAATGTAGTGTTTAAATTTCATGTTGTGCTTTAATATTGCAATATTCATGCAGCAGGTGAAATTCTAAGCTTTCGAATGATAAATAATATGTATTGTTTCATTGCGTAACACGCGAGAAAATTAAGTTTATATCTCTGTACGTATTACTCGGAATATTCACTTGTTATTCGGAAACTGTTCCTGTTCCTGATTCCGTTCCTGTTACTCGCAATTTATAGTCGATTCCTAAATTATTTGCAACAACGATGTCAGTGATACTCAAGTCATCTTACATTATTTTATCGACATTATAACACAAAAGAAAACATTAATTTTAGCATTTAGCATAAATGTTCTGGTGAACACCGAAATGAGTAAAATCTGGACACCCCCGAAGCAGATATAATTTTATATGTGATTTGTGCTGAAACTAGGGGATTGCCCGTCAAAAATGACACGTGAAAAACATAACATTTTGCATGACACTCTCCGGATAAAGTTACCAGCTATCTTATAAGCGGAGATTAAACGCTCTTTGTTGCTATTTAATGTATTTTGTGACGACGGCACCTATCCCGTGACATTCTCCTTGTCATGTTACACCTATGTGCACCAATTTATCCATATATCGTCTGAGCTGATAATACACGCTCTTTATTAATCATGCAACGTATCAATTCCCCTTTAAGTCATATGATGTTAAAGGAGCCTACCCCATGCCATGGCCATGTGACCACTGTGCACCCATTTTCTACATATATTCTAAGCTGATAATGAACGGTCTTTATTGCTGGCGTATGCCCCTAAGCTTCAAGTCGTCTGATGTAAAACACGACGGGTGACAAAATGCAGGAAAATACCACCATGCACCACTGATACGCATATAAAGAAAGCCGACAGACGGTGCGCGGAGTTATCCGTAATTTGGCTTTGGTGTTTTTGTTATTGACGGACCCAGTTGAAATTGCATTCGTCTTACGCATTATATCAATAAAAATATCGCCTTGATAACCTTTGGGAAACGCGATATCTCTCAGGTCGTCTTGTACCGATTGGCCTGCAATTTTGCTTGTCCTATTCTAAGATGTGCCACAGGATATGGTCAATATTTGGGCATAATCGGACATGGGGGATGATATATTTTTAAATGCGCCAAAATCGTGACAGAGTTGCAGACAGACACACAGAGACAAACACTTGGCTTTTATATATGTTGATGGTGATGATGGTATCATTCTCACAAGTTATTTGTTAGTTTATCGACGAAACTTCGATAACAGTTTCTGTCCAACCACACTCTTTGAGTGTCTTCAATTTATCTGAGTATTTCGGCAATGTATTAGCTTCATCGAAATGTTTTATGTTCATCGATTGAGATGCGTAGGGATATTTTCACGAGACGTCTATCAATAGCAGAGTATAGGTTAATATCAAGATCTATAGTTAAATGTGAACAAACAAGAATGTCGGTGCAAGAGAAGTCATTCAAAAATCACTAAGAGGGCGGAGGGGTACTCAGAAATAGTCCGACATTCTGGAGAGTGTAATATCACGTTCGGACTTCTGAGAGTGGGGATACTATTTTAATGTTCGCGGGAACAATGAGAAAAATATAACAGTTTGTCAAAATAATTTTCTGGTGTCTTCGTAACTACGTTATATTGTTTTTGTCTGTTAACAATTGAGGCGAAAACCTACATATCCCGTATTAAGTTCCTTTCTGATGACAATATTGACAAAATTATATTAAATTGATTTCCAGAATATTCGTGCCCGTTGAGGACGCCACCTTGCACCATTACAGAAAGTGCAAAGAACAAGCTCGCTGTCAACCTAAACGAGGGACAGCGGTGATTGACGACAGCTTCACAGATCTTGAACAGGCCTGGGAACACAGAGTGAAGAATGCACCAAAAGGGCTATGGGGATAAACACTTGAGGGTTTAATAAACGCTAAATATAAATATGCTGATGCTTCCCTAGAATTTATCTCTGCCAGGTCACATATTAACTAGGTGCAGACATATTTTTGCATGATCTTTCTGAAATACATGTCGAAATTAGAAACATTAGACATTTATTGACTGACTGATAGGAGAATCGTATAGATCCAGTTCGTGAGAAATTTCAGTTACATTATATTTTCGAAATAGTTTACCCATTCAAAACATTCGTTTATAGACGAACATGGGTTAATTCTCACCTGGAGCAGGAAAAAACCAACTCGGCATATAATAATTGACATATAACCACAATCAAATAATTTCTGATTCAGAACCAATTACAAAAAACAAAAAACTTGTAATTATAAAGTATATCATAATGTAATTATTATATATTCATGTATATTTGGGAGCTGGAATAAAATATTGTTTACACCAAACATTAGACAAAAACAACTAATTTCCTGTTATAAAAATCACGCAATTAAGACAAGTTCAACCTATGTTTTTAGATACTTTCAACTCAGTAATGTATAGGCCAACCGAAATTTCCAAATGCTAAATTTGTTTTACCAAAGATTGGGCTGCAACACCAGATCCAAGTAAGTAACCAGTGTTTTTCCCGAAACCCGAGTTCAAACTTTTTATTTAAACTGACTCCGTTCACAGCATGATTTGCACTTGAGGCCGAGTCTAAGTTCCACAACGGATAGCGGTTACTGAGATTGACATTAATTTGACAACCGTTTCAACCGTTACTGTACAATCTCATTATTCCCGGACGTGGCGACATGGGGCGGGGAGACACGGGGACCTGACTAATTTTGTTGGGTCGTTGTTTATCAACTTGGGGAGTATTCAAGTGCACCCCAACTCTGTAGGCATCTCATTTGCTCCCTTTAATTTTTGTAATATTTTAATTAAAATGGTACGTATATCATTTACCGTGATAGAAAAAGGTAAAGTTATGATACGATTGTTTAATGTATTGTTTACATAGATTTTCTGATAGCGCGACAAATTGAATTAATCTGGAAAACAAGACTTTGTTTACTAAGTCTTATAATTATCGTTGCTTTAACATTCAACGGACCTCTGATATACGCATGTTTGATATCACCATGTTTGGGAAAGGCTTCCCTCTATACGCATACGCTAACAGTCCAGTTGTTGACCTAATCCGAAGACATACAGGCAAGATAACTCCCGCCCACGATAATGTGCGTAAAGTCCGTTATAGAAGAGTATAACGAGGTGGGACTCGGTCCAAAACAGCATCAACCGAACCGATATCCCAAGCTGTTTTGGATTGAGAAGACTTGATCTAGGGATACAAACTCCAGACTGGTATATATAAGTAAATCTTAGTCTTCGCTAGATGCTGATATGGTCAGGTTCCTCGTCTCCATCTGTGGCGTAGTGATATTGGTCTACTAAGCGGTAAGGGATGTCTTGGTGACATTCAGTTACCCCATTTGCAGCTGGTGGGGTTGTCCACCTCTTCGATCGCCTGGCTTTCGTTCTTTTCTGATCTCGCAGACGATGGGATAGGGTCTTCCGTCTCTTGCGTCTTATGTCTTTGCTACAGCCTCCGGTGGTGGCTGGTCGCTGGTGACTCCAACGTCCAGGTCACGGCCGGTAGTGTCATGAGAAGGACCATGCCAGTGTGACGGCTCCATACGACTGCCTGACATGTGTAGAGTGCCAAGAAGGCCCTCTCATAGAAAGAGCCGAGTACGTGCCTGATTAACACATTACGCTTAAATGGGGGGGGGGGCGCTCCTGGGAGTGATCGTACCATGTTCACAATTTAAAATTAATAGCTTAATTGTATTCACCACAACAATAAGTTATCTTTCGGGTGGGGGGGGGGGGGGTGGAGCAAAACGAATGTCTTAGGGGGAGATAACTCGGAACAGAATGTCAACAACATTGAGGTTTGAAGGGTAAAACCCAGGATCCACGTTTTCGGAATTCGGAAAAGAAACGATAGATTATCTGGATGTCATCACAAACATGCATATGCAATGTGGGATATATCAATTTGTCAAAAATTTAAGATGAAATGCTGTCGGTGACCATCTTTTTCACCGTGTGTGCTATTTACGAATAATAACGGAGGGGCCGGTGTGGGGGTTGCATATGGATTGAAATATGACATCCAAGATGGCTGCTGCTATAGGCATATTTTTGAAACGAAATCCGAAAAACTTTGACGTCTCTCATCCCAATCATTCTTATTACATTTGGGAACGATCGGATAAAAGATAGACTGTAGTGAGTGCCAAAGAATTTAGTGGTGCAAAGAGAAACCTCCAAGATGGCCGCTGGCAGCCATTTATTTCATGGGGATCCATCGAATGAACGATTTTGGCTGTAGAGAGCTCCAAAGGAATTAGTGATGCAAAGATAAAAAGGGCTGCCGGCGGTCATGTTTTTAAAAATCAGAACAAATCGATTCACACATACGGAATTTAGAGTAATCGGATGAAAGCTGTGATATGTAGAACTTGCATATGTGTTAACTTTTTGTATAAATGTTCTTTTGACCATCTCAATCCAAGGGAGAGGGGTGGAAATTGAACTTGGAAATTTCGGTCTGGTTCGAGGAGCTGGAGTGTAGAGATTCCAAGTTGGGCACCCTGCCTCTGCGTAGACCGTTTAACCACGTCCCCTGGCTCACGTCCTTTCAGCCAGACATGATCTCCCACGTAAACTAGTGCGTCAAGGTTACCAACTGTTGAAACTTTCCATAATGGCCCCTGGTTTTGAAATCTTCCAACTGATGTGAATTTCACTCAAAATTTGGATCGAAAGCAGGACAAATGGTTGGTTTTTGTTCTGAAACCAACATATTGCACTCTAAAACAAGTTGTGACTTCAAACTATCAGAACAATTTCAACAACGCTTTGGCGTGAATTTTCCAATTGATGTAAGACATGGAATTGGCAATCGCTCATGCACTGTCCGTATACCCCAACATGTGAAAAAATATGAGGACATGCACATGAAATGTTCAAACGGAGTACGTACCCGATGGCGTCCAATGCAATATAAGTATGCACACCCGAAACCTAGAACAAATTTGGACTAAGTTGGTTTTCATACCATTTTAAAGAGGAAGGTATCCTCTATAACATAAAAAATTCGCTAAAATCAGCTTTGAGCATTTTTTATAATTCAAGATGACGTCCAAGATGGCTGCCACATTCCGTTAAGTCGGTTTATAGTGCAATCTTGTCATAAATCTTGTCATATTTATACACATGTATACATTTTTGTGAAGCTAAGACATAACGCCACATTTTATGCCAAAATTTGAACTCCTCACCCAAAATGGCCGCTAGAAGTGGAAAATTTTATCATTTTTACTGATATCTTTAAGATAAGTTTCTGCGGTTTGAAACTGGTCAAGAAGTGTGACATTATTTTGTATTTAGCACGTTAACTGACAATTGGAGCAATGAAATATACCAACCATGGGGTCTCCACCCCCTTCCGATCATTCAAAAGTTCGATTTACAGAACGCCTAATAACATTTCACAAAACATTACCATTGGGAGTCTAGTCATATTTTACCAAGAAATGGGAAGAACTGTGTAATGCAAGTCATGCATTCTATTTCTTATAGATATCCCAACTCAATGGTACCAAAATTCAATCTTTGGCTTGAAATTGCTGCAAAAATATGAAATATTGTAAATATTGCAACCGCGTATAGGTTGTGGTTGATGAACGACATTGACTATTCTGGCTTATATATATTGAATATTAACATTTCTGATGCACCTTGCTTAATTATGCCCCCGATCTCCGATGGAGATTTGGGGGTATATAGTGGAGTCCGTCCTTCCGTCCGTCCGTCCGTCCGTACGAACGTTTCAACTCATAACTTTGGTTTCGCTAACTCAATTCAGTTGATCTTTGGTATGCTAATAGACCAGCCGGGGGGGACAAGATTTCCCCATAACTGCGGTTTTGTCCGCCCATTGTTTCCAGAGTTACGCCCCTTTTTGGACTTAGAAATTTCAGTTTTCTGTGGCATACGAATGTTTCAACTCATAACTTTGGTTTCGCTAATTCAATTTAGTTGATCTTTGGTATGCCAATAGACCAGCCGGGGGGACAAGATTTCCTCATAGCCGTGGTTTCGTCCGCCCATTTTTTCCAGAGTTACGCCCCTTTTTGGACTTAGAAAATTCAGGTTTTTTGGTTTCCAGATGATAACTTGATTTTGGATTGTTTATTTGCAAAACCCGTTTTTTTTGTGTATTACAAATATCGCAATACAGGTCAATCGGATAATTATTGTGAGAGTTATGACCCTTTTTCGACTTAAAAAATTCATATTTTTTTTTAGAAAATTCAGTTTTCCTTCTATTTTTATGGCACCAGACCAAATTTGAAGCTAATATAGAACAACATGTGGCATTTTTAAAGCGCTTAACCAGAAAGTTTCTCTGATTGTACAGTCGGGGGCGTTACCTCCGCCCAGCGGTGCACTTGTTTTTACTATTTTAGCCACTGAAATTACCAGAATTATGGGATTTTTCTATCACATACTTGGCATCAAAATCGGCAAACAATCACTTTTCAGGTTTTGGACTATTTCTTCAGGTAAATTTGAACTATCTTTGGTATCAAAGGTTCTTTTTTATTTTTATCTGTCTTAAATGTTTCAAGCTGCGGTATTTTAGACAAAATTACTTAAGATGGCTTGCAAATGGCAACCAAATTGGTACAAAGTTGATTTGTCACATATTCCGAATATTATTCTCTGCTGTTTCGATAAGGTAGCAAATTATAACTCACTTGCTTACTAAACATGCTACTCGATCAACTGACAACTAATTGTTATATTGTGGTTGTCGCAGTACCTTGAGAGGCATGACAAATCATTTTAAGGGATGCAATATGGATTTTGCCGAAAACTTCTTTTGGGATTCTGTCCATTTTTTTTTAACAGAAATGGGAAGAACGTTGAAACGGAACTAAGAGGGATCATATTATGGCTACTCTGGCCTATTAGCATGTGAGTCACAATTTGCTACATTTTCGGATAACTCGGAGAATAAAGTTCGGGATATATGTAAAAAAAAATAATACTTTTTACAAATTTGGTTGCCATTTTGGAAGCCATCTTGAGCAATTTGTTCTATAAACACCGTAGTTTGACACATTTAAAATAGACCAAAACAATAATTACCTTTTATACCAAAGATAGTTGCATTTTACTTGAAAAAATGTCCAACCCTGAAAAGTTAATTTTTGCCGATATTTGTGTCAAGTTTGTGAGAGAAAAATCCAATATTTCTGGTGATATCAGTGGTGACAATAGAAACAATGATCCATAGTGCATCAGTCATGTTAGTATTCAATTCATAGAATACAGAATAGCCAATTTTGTACATCAACCACAACGTGTAAGCGATTGCAGGACACGCTGGGGCAATATTTACCATTTTCCATATTTAAGCGGCCATTTTGGCAGCCATTTTGAGCCAAAGTAAGAATTTTGGTTCCAGTGAGTTGGAATATTCATAGATAATGATATGCCTCACTTACATTACAAAGCTCTGTTCATTCCTTGTTGAAATATGACTAGAATCCAAATCGTGATTTTTTGGTGAAATATTATACCGCGTTCTGTAAAATCGAATTTTTGAGGGATTGGAAGGGGCTAGGACCCCAATAATTGAATATTTAATTGCTCCAATGATCAGTTAATATAAAAAGCACAAATTAAAGTTGTACTTATCAACCAGTTCCAAACAACATGAACTGATCTAGAAGATACTTGTGGAGAAACGTCTTATATTCAACTTCCGGCGGCCATATTGGCGGCCATCTTGAATGGTGAGTTTCAATTTTACCCCAAAAAAATGTCATTATGTCTAAGTTTCACGAAAATATATACATTGTATACATTTTAATAGATTTTCCCGCTATAATTTGCATAACACTGACTTAGGGCCTGGTCTGAAAAACGGCGGACATGATGGACGCCATCTTGTCTGGAGTCTACACGGCCACTTTTTGTTCTTGTTAACTTTACTTAAAAGTTGAAGGAGGGGGAGTGCAAGGGTTATTAGCTCCCGGACTATATGTGTGGTGTATTGTTTCACAATATAATAAAATACATGCAAATATTTTGATCAACATAAGCTTTGCCGTTACATGGATTAACTTTACATCCCCTGATCATTATTGTAATATTGACTACACACATTTTTATTTTCAATTGTCATTTCACTACCCAAACCATTCTCAACAACTTAGCAATTTCCGCTACGCTCGAAAATAAGCTCTTCCATAAATGCGGTCGGACTATTTCAATCACGTGCTTGGTCATGTGTATTATACCGGGAAATACGTCTGTTGACTGCGAGACTCGTGTGTTAAACTTGGGGCTAATTATTGATATGTATTCGTATTTATCACTATGTATTGCATGATCAAGTTTGGTATTTTCTCCATGCCGTCGATAAATTTTGCTCCATTATATCATCTACAAGTATGAGTCAAGATCATCGCCTTATTATTGATGGAAGTGATTATTTCCGAGGAAGCGGAAATACCCGAGCCGTTGATAATGCAACCCGCACGAGCAACGTTTGGAATAATTTCCCTGTCTCCTTATTTTTCTCTCAATACTGTTAGAACAAAATTAATAGTTCAATAGAAAGTTAAGAAAATGCCAATAAAGAGAGTTTGTCTGTTCATATTCGACCTGAATAAACACATCTAGAAAACATGTACAGTTGAAAAGCGACAAAACATCTGGAACCCGTCGTGTGCCTCACAAGAAATGCGTTCTTTTCTGTCCTGCTTGGCTTGAGTGTGCGACTAATCACCTTAAAGGTTCACTCCATTGTGTTTCGGATTGAGCCGCTATACATTGACAATGCGTGTTTGATTTATCCCCTGGGGGCACCCGCGCCATGTGACGATCGATCAATCGCACACACCATTGTCAGACCTTCGCTCTCGATTAATGCCGGATTACACGATTGCCCACGTGACTACGTTTGATGGATGGATTTGAATATCTGATATGTAAGCACAGGACACTCACAGCTATATGAACATGTATGTGTAGACTAATCAGTAAGTCATTATATGAATTGGGGAATTTGTATGTTTTCTTGTTCACATGGGTGTGGGGTGGAAACGTCTCGACCAAACTTCTATAATTAGTTGGACATTTCTGACTACAAATAGGTTGATAAACTAACCAGTATGCAGAAAGTGTGAAATGTGTTGCTTTTAGACCAAAAGTCAAATAACTTCCTAACTTATCGGTAAAATGTCGGATTGAAATGGACATCATCAGTCTGAAATTGTCCCCAAAAATTGGAATCTTGAGGTATATGTCAGTTGGACAATCCTTACCCAGAGTTGGAGTGCAAATAGAATTTCCCAGATTTGAACATTTCGGTTTGGCTCAAGGGAAGGGTGCAATTGCACGCCGCGAATGGAGACCAACTAAAGTATGCCCCTGTTAGCTGATTCGTGCCAATAATGATAGCCACGGTAAAGTTAATTTAATTATTTGGTTAACCAACATGCCATATTTAAGCCAGAACTTAATGTGTTATAAGGGTAAATTATTGTAGTTCACACGTATATTTTAAAAAACATTCAAAATTCTAAAAAAAATCAAATCATATTTGACTATTTTTGCCGGCCCGAATGGGATAAATATATTAGATAGAAATCATAGGACAAGACCCTTCTACTTATTTCGGTGTTTGAATGGAGTATTCAAACAATTTATCCAGACTTACCATTTTTATTCTGTAGCGATTATAAAGTTTTAATTATATAAAATTGCATTATATATTTGTTGACAGTAACCACAGAGTTATTCAAAGACTAGTTGTTGAAGACACGGGGAGCTTGTAGCAAAAATATTATGAAAATATACTTTATATACGTTGATTTTCTGACTCACTGCACATATTTTGGTCGGATAAACGGTATTGTCGCGTATATTGCTACTTCCAAAAGTGATAGAAACCCTCCTTATCATGTACAGTGCTGTAGAATGCTGATATACATGTAAACCTGTTTTATACTTTCAAGTGGTAGAAATCTTTCTAATCTAAGCACAAACATGGGCCGATTCACCATTAATCGTGGCAACATAATGCCCTCTTTCTGATTGGTCGATATTCTCGTGGCTTTGTTTACGAAAACACGGTCCATAAAAAAAAATTGTGTATATCGACCAATGTGAATGAGTCATATTTGCTAATACCGTGTGCGTAACGTAACTATCACAAGTATAACGTACTCTGATAACTTAGCGCCAATATCATGCTTAAGACATTTTAAACATATCATTTTCGGCTTGTTTTATTTTATTTTTATGAAAAGGAATAACAAATGGGGTAATAAATATATATAACGACAAATAGAATCAAATTGGTCATTTTCCCGTGAAACTTGGTACAGGCAAGCAAGGTACGAAAATTGGTGAAATCTGAGTACGAACGTCGGAGTGTGCCCCTATCGTATTCCGATAATCGCCAACCGTGGAGTGCATGTTAATGATTTGATTTGAAGAATTTTTCTCACTTCAAAGTATACAAAAGTTGTTTTTAGACATTCCACTGTATTTGACAGTGTAAGGAGGTTTTTATTCACGTTTGAAAGAAGAAAAACAAGCGACAATGCCGTTTACGCAGCCATAATCGGTTCGGTAAGTCAGAAATGCAACGTATTTAGGGAATCGGAAACCGATTGTCTTATATATTATATACTAGAAGGTGACCCGACTTCGTCCGGGCTTTGACCTTGAATTGTCCATTTTGAATGTCAAGGTCAAGTGGGGTCACGGTTTGACCAGTCCAAAACACTACCCGGACAAAAGTACCCCACAAACGTGCCCGTCGAAATCCATCCGGTTTTACCCGATTTGTCCTTGAATTGATCATTTTGAAGGTCAAGGTCAGGTCGGGGTCACGATATGACCCGTCCAAAACAATCAGTGGACAAAAGTAACCCCACGTATCAAATTTCGTCGAAATCCCATCAAAATTGGCGATTTGACCTTGAAGTTACCCGATTTCAAGGTCAAGGTCACGTCGCACGGGCAAAGGAATATGCTTATGAGATTCCCCATACGAAAGGACCCCCACATACCAAGTTTCATCGAAATCCCGTGATATTCGGGCGTTTGACCTTGAAATGACCGATGTCAAGGTCACGTCGCACGGGAAAATTAATAGGCCCATACCACAGAGTTATTCAAATGAAAGTGTCAATGACACTGTAGCTCAACTTAGGTAGGGGAATAATTTAATGGTTGACAGTAAATGGAGGAATAGGAAAGGTGCTAATTGAAATGTCTAACCTGCGCCAAAGGATTTAGTGATGCAAAGAGTAAAATACAAGATGGCTGCTGGTGGCCATTTTTTTTGGCCAATTGACCCCAAAATGACTCGTTCCCATCTACGTATAATTGTTAACATCCATGACAAATTTTATGAAGATCTGACCAAAGCTACGACCTACAAATTTCATGATGATCAGACGAACAGTACGACCTGTAGACCGCGCCAATGGATTGAATTTTGAAATCCAAGATGGCCGCTGGCAGCCATGTTTTTTGGCCGAATGACCCCAAAATGACTCGTTCCCATCTACATGTCAATGTCAACATTCATGACAAATTTCATAAAGATCAGACCAAAGGTACGACCTCTAGCCCGGGCCAAGGATTTAGTCATACAAAGAGTAAAATCCAAAATGGCTGCTCGTTCCCATCTACATGTCATTGTTAACATCCATGACAAATTTCATGATGTTCCGATCAAAGCTACGACCTGTAGCCCGCACCAAAGGATTTAGTCATGCAAAGAGTAAAATCCAAGATGGCTGCTGGCGGCCATGTTTTTTGGCCGAACGACTCCAAAATCCTTCGTTCCCATCTACATGTCAGTGTTAACATCCATGACAAATTTAATAAAGATCGGACCAAAGGTGTGACCTGTAGCCCACGCCAAAGGATTTAGTCATGCAAAGAGTAAAATACTGGTGGCCACGTTTTTTGACCGAATGACCCCAAAACGACTCGTTCCCATCTACATGTCATTGTTATAATTCATGACCATCTGACCAAAGCTACGACCTGTAATCCGCACCAAAGGATTTAGTCATGCAAAGAGTAAAATCCGAGATGGCTGCTGGCGACCATGTTTTTTGACCGAATGACCCCAAAATGACTCGATCCCATCTACATGTCATTGTTATCATTCATGACAAATTTCATGATGATCAGACGAACAGTACGACCTGTAGCCCGCGCCAATGGATTGAATTTTGAAATCCAAGATGGCCGCCAGCGGCCATGTTTTTTGGCCGAATGACCCCACAATAATTCGTTCCCATCTACATGTCAATGTCAACGTTCATGACAAATTTTATAAAGATTAGACCAAAGGCAACCTATAGCCCGCGCCAAAGGATTTAGTCATGCAAAGAGTAAAATCCAAGATGGCTGCTGTCGGCCATGTTTTTTGGCCGAACGACTCCAAAATCACTCGTTCCCATCTACATGTCAGTGTTAACATCCATGACAAATTTCATAAACTTCCGACCAACACAACGACCTGTAGCCCGCGCCAAAGGATTTAGTCATGCAAAGAGTAAAATCCAAGATGGCTGCTGACAGCCATGTTTTTTGGCCGAACGACCCCAAAATGACTCGTTCCCATCTACATTTCATTATTAACATCAATGACAAATTTCATGATGATCAGACGAACAGTACGACCTGTAGCCCGCGCCAATAGATTGAATCTTGATATCCAAGATGGCTGCCAGCTGCCATGTTTTTGGCCGAATGACCCCAAAATGACTCGTTCTCATCTACATGTCAATGTCAACATTCATGACAAATTTCATAAAGATCAGACCAAAGGTACGACCTGTAGCCCGCGCCAAAGGAAATTGTTGACGGACACACGCACACACGGACACATGGACACACGGACGACGGACGCCAAACCATGGCAATAGCTCAAACTTACAAAAGTAAGTTGAGCTAAAAAGACAACTGGATTCGTGTCCGATTTAGTTAATATTTTACAAGTGTATAAACTCTACGACGTCCTCGACATATTCACCAATACTGGTCAATTTCTATCAGAAGTAGCATGGAGAATTATTTACAAGAAAGCTGTTTCGGACCATTACTCGACTTCATGTCATTACATGTGACCGCAACCCATCTCTTAATACTTTCCGATTGGTCAACATAGACCCCGCTAGTAGCTGGACGATATGGAAACCCCCGAAACAATATCACGACCGTTCAGCACAACTATGAAACTTAGGCCTGTTACTCAACAAGACAACATCCATGAATAATCTGAGATCCCATGCTGTAGGATATTGTCCATCAGAAGTCATAGTGTCTTTCCGAGATAGCTACTGGGAATTCATTATCAATCACTTTGGTATCGGAATATTCATTTCCATGCACGACTCATTGGACGATGAACCACTATCTGCATTCTTACTGGGAGGGAACGTGTCTTCACCTCCCCAGCATCTAACGGAGTGTGTCGACGACATATATATACGCCACTCAGCAGTATTTTTTTTCTGACAACTTGCTCGGTCATCAAAGGCCAAACTACACTCAACATTAATGGTTGATGTGACACTCAAACCTTTAACGCGAGCTCGAGCTCTCACAAAATCTACTGAACCTAGAAGATGTTTGAATGCGTGTTTTGGTAATCATATCCATGCACATAACACGGCAAAATTGTAAATAACCTGTAAATAACCTGTAAATACTCTTCTCCACAGTGGAGGTATTAGACTAAATATCATACTATTGGAGAAAGCACGATGGAGTGGGAGCTGATGGAGGGGGCGAAGGGGTGATGGAACGGATTCTTCGTTTTGTTACACGTTAGGTATATAGTGTTCCAAGATGCTGACCGATTTATATTAGAGCAATTAAAATCATTGTGTGTGGATAATGCATGCACTCACCGTTACCATGTTCAGGGGTAATTATGTACATTGAATACATGTATGCTGATCCTGACTGCATATATAATACACATGATAGACACACTGGACACCTTTCTCCTAATGAACTACTAGTGATAATCATTACGAATACAATTTTTTTTCGGACGGTTGGGGCCTTGGTGGCTCAATCGGTTAGGGGTACAACTCCAGCTGTTTCGCCCTTCAGCGTTGGCGATAAGGGTTCAAATCCACATGTTTCCATCGTGAACTTTGTAACTCGAAATCAATATATGGCGGAGTTCCCGGTTACTTGCCGATGGCCGTTTGCCGCACATAGTGGACGAGTTTATCAGCCATTGAAATCACTGTAAGATTAGCCGAAAGTGTGCGGATTTCCTCCACTATTAACACTGGATATGCCGTGATATGGCCTTAGTTGCTGAAAGCGACATTAAACCCTAATCAAATAATCATTTTCGGATGGTCCAAACATCTTTTCGCAGAATTGACGACTATACGAGTCAGTTTGTGAGAAAACAGTGCTGTTCCAACGCCGTGCCACTCGCAGTGGTGTGATATGGTTCTGGTTGTTTTTGGTTATTTTGTACTTAATTGTGTTGTCATCAGGTCATAGTCAATACATATGGGATCGATGGTTGTATGCAAAGCTCACGTACCCATACATGACTTCTTGTAACCGCACTCGTAAAACACAATTTCTAGTGACGTAGTATCCTATTCGTAATTAGATCAGCAGTAAATGTTAGCTGAATTCAACAGTCCCCATAGCAATGAGATAAGATTTCGTTGATTGTCATTCAAGTATGTATCATAAAAAGAACGAACAATCAAATAACGTACTTCGTCATTGTTTTATGTGGTTAAAGACATGGTACGGTCGGTTATTTTCAAATGTAAAATTTTGCCAAATTGAAAAAAAAGAGCGACTTTCAAAGTAAATTCATTTTGGTTGAATCCGGATTTCATTAATCAAGCCAAGCACGTTATAAATATTATAGAATCAATGTGGTGCTTATATAAAACATAGCAGGAATTCCAGTCGAATATCAGAGAAGGAATACACTGTTGAACTTATATGCTGCATCTATGGACTTATACTCAATTGAATTGACGGGGTTCACATTCGTAAAAAGTTTATAGTCACGTGAAATTGACCAAACAATTATAAAACTCTGCAAAAACATCACCACCACGCAGGAAGAACGTGGAGAAATAGATATAATTTGTTCTTATATCTATTATTGATAGCTCTCCAATAACGAAATTTGGAGTATTGAAAGCATGTTATATAAACAAAACTGTCAGTGATTTGTCAACAAACATCGCTAATCGTGTAGCATGTTCAAATATTTTGGTCTGAATTAGATTTTCCAGATATTTTCCATTGCTTTGACCTTTTCTTATGTTAACATGCCGCCAAAATCTGATTGAACTGTTTTATTATACTGTTATCGGCAATTGCACTGTAACTGTAATGTTTACATAATTTCAATAAATTTCGGTATGTACTTGTTGATAATATTTGTTTACAGACATTTATGTTATTTCGCATGAACCCACTTTGATACTCAGTGAACGAGTAGTTCCTTCAGGAAATGTTCATATAATATGAAGATTGCCTGCGGAAGCCTAGCGTCACTTTAATATTAGTTATTATATTCTTATCGTTTTGGGGTATTTAATCAGTACACCGTGGTACATATATATGATAATGGTATCACCCCTGGTTAAGTGGCCCTGGTAATATGCCATTATGTTGGTAGGACCTGTCGGTTTAGCTATGATGGTGATGGGACCCATGGTCTTGCAATGGGATTATTGTGTTAATACAAAGTACCGTTATTTTTCAAGTTTTCATTTTCGGGGTATATTTGGCTGATCTGAGCGAATGGAGGCCATTATCTATATATAAAACATCAAATAACATACATATTGTATATATTTATTAAGCCACATAGCTTTTGAATCTTCCCCGGTATCGAAATAGGTCGATAAATATCTTAACTACCTTTCTACGATCATTCTATAACCACACAAAAAGACGCATTGAAGTAATGACAAATGTATCTATGAACAAGGTGTTCGCCCCCCCCCCCCCCCCCCACACAAACAGCCATTTGCACGACATGGAACATAAAAGAGCGTTCCGTGTTATTCTATATCTGATACATGTATGGCAGCAATAAAGAGAGTTTGTCTGACTTCGGGCAAAAATGTGGCCTATATGACAGAACGTGGCCTACTTTGACGGAATAGGGTTAATCCTACTGCTGACGGGACAACCGATCAAAATCGGGACTATTTACCGTATGAGCTAGAGATCGAATATCAAACATGAGTGGTATATAGAACATATATATTATAATATAACGATTGTCAAGAGAACAACGATTATGCAGGTGAAACACACAACGATATAGTATACACACAGAAGATAAGTATGAAGATATAAACGATATCAAATTCCGCAATGTGAACTTCTTTCCAATTGTGGTTTCGAAATCGATGAAGTGTCGATGAAAAAAGTAGATGAAATAGTGCATATGTGAGCTTATTTCGTTTTTTAAATAAGCTCCATACGGGCTTATTTTGAACGACACATTTTACGCCCATAGAGCGTATTTTTTCTCAAATAAGCTATATTTGGGCATAAAACGCGACATATAAATAAGCCCCGACTGCTTATTTTCACGATAACAGAATGATCTAATGCATGCATTGTGATAGAAGTTTATGCGAATATATACTGTTAGAGAAATTATTTTCCGTTCAAAGACACACTTCCAGTTTCATGCATTTGAACTAAATAAAGATTGTTCTAGATAACAATATTAGCTTTCGTGCAGTTGTTTTGATTTTTATAATAATCCAACTACGGTTTGATTTAGGTTAGCCTTTAACTAATTTTCGCAAGATCAATTTAACTTTTTATTTACGAGGATAAAAATTATTTTCAAAGATGAATTGAGCATAAAGAGATATCTTTACCCGGTTAACTAATAGAAGACACGACAAGATTCAGAAATAATATTTCGTGTTGTTGTCGTAACTGGTGGTTTGGAATATTGAATGCACGGTGCACCTTTAGTGTATTTATGTTATCGACGGTGATATCAAACACTACATTAATATATAGGCATATCTACATGCATACATGTACATAATTATATATGACAAAATGTCCGCTTTACTGTCAATGTTACCTGATTTTAAACTGCATGGAACTGAGATTTATGCAATGTGGAAATAATGTTAATTTGAGCGCAATCGAGGCCGTGTTACTGCGCGGGTAAGGCGGTGGAAACGTTGTCTTAAAAGTACATAAGGCATTCGCAGTGGGTAGATGTGAAAAATCAGAAAACTTTGTAAAACCATCGTTACCAAAAATGGCTTGTTGCCATTCATCGGAAAGCTCTCCCCGAGCAAGAAAAAAAAAAATATATTTCAATGATGAGGTGTCGCATGTAAAACATGGTATGTAAACATTACTGTTAGTGGAAGATATTTTACGAACAAACAATTGACCAAATTCCGATCAAATCTCGAAAACGTACATGATAATGCCATAGCAATGAAACATACAAATTGTCAAAACAAATATTCTACTTGCAATTGCAAACGGAAATGTTTGTAGATAATATGACTAGCAATGTAACAGTATAATTTACATAGCAATGGTTTCAACTTGCGAAATCTAGTCATTGGAGAGTTATTAATAGTAATTAGAACAAGGTCTATAAAACTTTCCATGTCTTAATGATGTTTTTACAAAGCATTTGGGTTTTTCATATTTACACACTGCGAAGGCATTGTGTCCCTTTAATCCGGTAGGTGATATCGGTGTGTAAGGAAAATATAGGCATGTTTGAGTCGTCTCAAGGAGACCACATCATTACACAACTAATACAGAGAAGAGGGTTTTATCACCGATATCGAAAAGTTTGATTGCTTGCAACACAAATTCACATGTTTGATTCTTCTCCAAAAACAACGTTCAGTGTAACTTTGTCTGTGTATACATGGAATCCAATTCAAATTACGCGTCATTGTTTGAAAACATAACACGATGGTTCAAGCTTTTTTTTAAATGACGTTTACGTGGCATTGGGTGCTTCTCGTTCTGTGCTCCTTTGTGACGCCAATGCATTCACAGCGCCGACAAGTTCGGTCATGATCTGCATGTGTTCTTTGTGACGCTCGTCGCGCGCAGTCTCCTGCTGTGTCATCTTCTCTTTAATGGCGGCCAACTCCTGTTCGTGTCTTTTTTCGTTAAACAGTATATATCGAATGAGCGTATCGGGAACATTGCCATTCATACTAGTCTGCTGGTTAGCTTCCTTGCCCGCCACTTTTCGTTTTTTTTTCGCTGGCTCCCCGCGTGTGTCGTTATTTGAGCCAGTCGACATGTCGTCTCCATCAACTGGTTCAGATCCATTCAGATGCCGGGTTTCCTGGGCTAACATACTAGTTATGTCCCTTGAGATTGAATCATCACAACCGTTTTCCTCTTTTTCCAATTTTGAATCTTCGTCTTTTCCGTTTTGTGATTGGTCGTTCCGCGTTATGATGAATTCATTCATTGACTTATCTTGATACCCCTGTGAGGTCGGCTCACCTTTAACAACTGGCGATGGTACCTGTGGAATGTCCGGTAATGGCGGAATTTCCTGCGCTTGAGATTTTGGCGTTGGAGGTAACATGGGACTTTCCATTGGGCTCTGTGGAACTGCCGCTGTGTTCTGACCAAAAGACTGGCTCCCCTGCGGTTGAAAGGTTCCAGGTGTTGTTATCTCTGGGCGTGGATAAAACACGGGGGCAACTCTCCGACCTCGATTCATTCGCTGTTCAATTTCCAGAACTTCTTCGACTTCCTTATAGTACGGACATTCTTTCCGCTTGTACCCAATCTGTTTGTTGTATTCGTTACACTGCCTATAATTATACACCAATGAGTGCCACTTATTTTTGCACTGTTGCCGCGTCAGAACGTAACCATGTTCCCTCATCTGGTTACAAACTTTCTCCCATGCTCTCATCCTGTCCTTTGCGTGGCCGACAAACCCTTCACGTTGTCGTTTATAAATAGATATCAAACATCTAACTGCGTCATCTGAAAACGTCTCCAGAAACGTCAGTCCCTTATTGTGTTCAGGAAGTGGATGCATGTCATCCCTGTGCTGCTGACCCATGCTTCCTATTTTAGCCATAAGTGCGCTCTGTAGAGCAGACGTCGCCTGTGTATTTGGAGAATTCTGGGCACTGCCTCCTGGAGTCTGATTTTCGCCACCAGGTGTAATTGGAGGTTTCATGCCATCTCCACAAACAAGCGGATTGAGCAAGAACTTCAGCTTCTGACCGTTGTCCTTATCAAGGAATCCATGTTGCTCGGCTTGGCTAATGAATGCTGCCATGTTATCGATTGGTCCTGTTCCCTCTTTCTCGCTAGGCGGCTTAGGCTGGTACCCAGCATTCTGAGAGTGTTGTTTATACATGTTTTGCAGAAGTGAGAATATATCGGCACTGGCGCTATTTCTCTCATTTTGTTGAGGTAACATCTGAGCAAGCAAACGCCACATCATAGAACCCATAGCGTCGTGACTCCCGCCATCTTGGGCGGCCAGGGCGGGGATATTGTTCGACATAGGTAATGTGTCTTGGTTCTTAGCAGGTGATGCTGTGCTCGAGTGTACCGTGTCTGTGTTCTGAAAGTAGACAAGATGGATTGTGAAACTAAACTCTTGACGAAAGCTAAACACTTCAGATTGTAGCAACTTCTTTCTCAAGGATGGTTTGCCCATTATGAACGGCTCACTATAAACACAGTGCCCACGACATCATTGATGGATGAATTTCCATCAACAAGTGTTCGATATCGGTTCGCATTACAGTAAGTAATATACAATTCGGAATTCGACCTTAAAATGTACAGGTGAAGCATTTGAGGTCGGCCAGCGGCCAGCCAATAAATCTGATTACACTATTAGTCTGATTGCCTGTTATCATATTGACCGGTATGCCAGTTACCGAGGCAATCGCGAGCGCGGGTTGATAGGTGACAAATACATGTTGCTCTGCAGTAAACTAACGTCATCCTTAAGGGATTTGTGGACCCAATTGTTAAAAAAATTCCCAAAATTTTTATAGAGTCCAAATAAAGGATTCTGTTCATGCATATTAGTAATCATTGATGCAACATTTTAAAAGTATACTTCATGGTGGATTATGTTAGAAATACAAAATCTGAACTTTATTGAGATTTAAAAAATTAAATGTACTGAACGTTGTGATGAATGATGTACTACAAAAACATATTACATGTGTATATTTCTTGAGTGTTCTTTGATAAAATTACTTTGAACCGGTTGTTGACATTTTGTATTTCTAACACAATCCACCATGAAGTATACTCTTAAAATGTTGCATCAATGGGCATGGTTTCTATTATTATTAATATACATGAACAGAATCCTTTATTTGGACTCTATGAAATTTTTGAAAAATTGGGTCCACAAAGCCCTTACGGAGGTCAAGTGAACGATTTTGAATGGGAGTTTCTATGCAAATCTCGGCAGCAAAAGTTATATCTGAAGCAGTTGCCTGGGTACTAAATCAGCCATACCATTAAACAGACATACCATTAAACAGACATACCATTAAACAGACATACCATTAAACAGACATAACATTAAACAGACATACCATTAAACAGACATACCATTAAACAGACATAACATTTAACTGGCGGATGGGCTTGGTAAATTGCCAATTTTTGAGAATTATTCCTGGATTTTTCTGGAATTACAACACTTGACCTAGTTTTTAAAAATCAATATAAAATGAAAAAATAAATACCCCAACTGTCTAATGGAACAAAACTCCAAGCCAGCCTGCCAGGTAAATATGTATTGTTTTCAATACCACACAAAATCACACCTATAAATATTTGCAACTTTGCTGCGGAGATTTGAATGGAAATGCCCATTCAAAATTGGTCCTTAAATATTTGCAACTTTGCTGCTGAGATTTGAATGGAAATGCCCATTCAAAATTGGTCCTTAAAAGTTTAGTATATAGGTGTTGTTTTTGTCATTCTGTTTAGTTCTTCGAACCATGTACCATGTCTGGTTGGAACATTGAACATATCTATCTAAGATCATGCCCATCCGAAGTCTGGACAAAACATGTACGAATATGAATTCGAAAATTTCTATAGTAAAAAAATGTAAATAATAAACTCTTAGCTGCATCCAAAAGTGCCTACCCGCTAAACAAGCTAGATAATAGATCATAACAGATACTTTTTACACCCGAAACTACCAACGTATCCCAATTTTAAGACTTTGAAATTTCATGTTTCCTCAGATTCAATGCAAACAAGTTTCACAAATTGGCCCAATAAAACATCTCATGGACATCTTTCAACCAGACCAGATGGCAGGCAGATCACACCACATGGATTATCTTGATTAGATTAGTATGACAAAGGAAACCGACCACCCCTCTGATTGGATTAGCTGTGACCAGGAAAGCATGCATGTCCACCATAAGTGATATCTTTACAATATGATACACACTTGTGACGGGTATATCCTGTCTACCCGGCAGGCAGAGATTAACGACTTGGCCGGCGGAGATTATAGTCCATATCAAAACACCTGCGGTCCAGTGTTGTCACAGTCCATAACTGTCCATAAATTCTCCGTTAAATCAAGGAGAAATGATCGAATTCATTGGCGATGTTGTATAAGAAAGACTGCCGTGCAACCACCAACACTGAGAACGATATGGTGATATCCAACAGCGGCAACCATAACCACGAACCTGATTTCAACCAAGTAGCAGCAGATTCCTGGATTGCAGGGGCCTCTGACGGGGCTGACTCTTCAATCATTGTTGACACATTTGAAAATCGAGATTCCATATTCCTTAATATCAATTCGTGATTTGACCCTTTACCTCCTTTGACGGTTTCAGTCTTACAAGTATATTAATTCATATCACAAGCTTTTGCATTTCTATACATTTCAAGTTGGTCCATGCATTTGCATTGGTCAGAAGAATAAACTGGCGTTGGTGCATGGCATATTTTGAGCGGTATTAATTGACAAAACGTATCCGGATGGTGGGTAAAATGCACGTAATATCGGCTGAAGAAAATATCGCATGTGCACGTTAACAAGGGACGATAATCTACAAAACATATACATGTACATGTGTGCGGATCGGCTTGATAACTTTAAGGAGGAGGTCAAGTGACCAATTTTAAATGGGGATTTTCATGCAAATCTGCGGAGCAAAAGTTAGAGTTGCTCATACTTCTGAGTCTGAATTTATGTGGTATTGGAAACAACAGGTATATATCTGGCGGGTCCGCTTGGTAAATAATAAAATTTTGCTATAAATATATTTTGTTGAGTTTTTTTTCTGGAATTACATTTTTTTCTGGAACTACATTTGAAAAATCAATATAAAATTAAAAAATAAATACACCAACATTTTTATGGAACAGGTATTTATCTGGTGGGTCCGTTTGGAACTTGTTCCATTATAATGTTGGTGTATTAATTTTTTTAATTTTATATCGATTTTTCAAATATAGGTCATTCCAGAAACAAATTCTCAAAAATATATTTTCAGTCACCCCCATGTCGTTACGTTCCTGCTGACAAGAAAACGACTCGATGCGCCACCCGAGACCCGAGTCAATGAGAAAACAAAATACGCACATAATCGACCTATAATGTGAAATATGTACATAATGTGATTATTTGATTATGAAATAAGTAATGGACTCCTCATACCCGTTATTTCGTTTTATGGCGCGGGCCACAGTGAAAACACATGTTAAAGAGCGTACACCTCAAGAGTCGTGGGTTGGCTTATTTGTGTCATTCTCCGCACATAATATACTTAGAATCGCCTCATTATGAGTCGATAACGTGACTAAAATTCTCTCATTTTCAGCACATTATCAATTCAAAATGATGTAATTCTAAGCAGATTATCTGCCTAAACCAAGTTTTTTATAAGCAGATAATGTGCGTTTTTTTGGGAGAACATGCTGAAGAGAGCAAAAGACAATCAAGTTAAGGTCAAAACCTTATTGTCATTTGTAACATGCGTGCATCATTGCGTAAATCGGTTGCACAATACAATGGTTTCAGTTTTAGATGTTTACTATGTAATGATGTAATCCCACTATTTCGTAACATTTAGTTGGTTTCAATAAGGCTAATTGTCAAACCGGTTTCGATCAGTACACTGTGCCACAGTGCGTGCATGTGCATAATCGGATGTGTAGATATTAATCCAACCATACATCCGTTCAAAATGTTACCATAAACTGTCGGTATATATTATCAGGGACGTGCCGACACTGGGTGGGGGGATCTCATCCCCAACTTTGATAAAATTGTTCAACAGTTGGAAATACCTGACACAACATTAGTTGGAAATTTCACAACAACAATATGTTGAAATTTTTCTCGTATTTTGATCTTCCAACAATTTATTAATGGGGAATTTGTTGTTTTAAGACCAACACTTGCATATTATTTTAGGTTTGGTCAAACATTTGGACTGAAACTGCCGTTAGTTACGAATTTCAAACAATTGGAAAGCTTGAGGCCAGTCATGTTATAATTTCAAACGTTCTCACACCACAGGCCGAACCATGGTCGGCCCGATGTGTTCTGGTCCTTCCCTAGTGGCCAGTGAAAAACTGCTAATTAAGTTAGGAAAAACAAATTCAGGTGTATACGTGCATTCGCCTCGTGTGAGAAGTTAGACCACTAGTTGTTAGGATTTAGCTATTTTCAAGTTGAGATATCAAAATGTTCTCATGTTGGGTCGAACCATGGTGGATTTTGTTCCTCCCCTGGTTAGTGGTCAGTGTGAAGAGACAGCCTAGGGGGTGCAAGCGGAATTACGCAAAATTTTTGAGTTTTTCGTGGTTCAACGGGTGCAGATTAATTCGTTAATTGGTAGAATATATCTACTAATAATTATTTGATTGATTGACAGCGGTGGAAAGCTCTATTTCACCCCCGCCTTCGTTGGAATTCTGCAAGTCCCCGAAACTCGTATGTGCAACTGATACCTCATGTGTTGTCTACGGTTGGAAATTATCCGACCGTCCTGTCCAACTGATAGTTATCAGAACATCTTCAACCTATTTTTGGTATGAAATTTCCAACAGATGTCGAGTCATTATAGGTTCTTAAAACTGATTCAACGCGATATTAATCAACATTGTATATTTTACCTGCATCACAGAAAAGTTAAACAGCGGTGGGGTATCTCAACCCCTATACATTGGTCGACATTATAAACAGTTGAAAATTGAATGCCCTATTTATTGGAAATACCACATCGAAAATAGGTTGAGTCTGTTACGATAGGTTGAGTTTCACAATCTCTATATATACCAGAGCGCACCACTCATACTTCCTTTCTGACTGTCACTGGCTGGATACAAGTTTCTGGTTTTCTATATTTAGCCCTGGTTTTTCCAGCCAAAATGGCGGAACAGATCGCCCCAAAGTCTATTTTCCAATGTACTTTGAGAACAATTCCCACACTAAATACCTATTGAGAGAATGGAGCATTAGGTCGGTAGTTTTGTTGACGATTTTCACATTTTTTTTAAATGGCAGCAATGGTGTCGCCCCATGTGCGTTTAGACTTGTGTGTTGATCAAATAATAGGAGTACCAAATCACATCGTTTCGAGATATAGTTCTTCGGTTTTAGTGGTACTTTCCAAACTTAAGGTACGAAATTGCACAATTGTTTTTCGATTTTGAGTGGTCTTGATAAAGGGCAACGCGTGACTCTGATCTCCAAATGTGGGTAGAATGTTGGTAAATTGTCGCCGGTAATGTAAATTAAATGCAAATGTGGGTAAAATAAGCAGCGGTCTTATCAAGTTATCAAGGGAGGTAAACCCTGCATTTATTTTGTGATTTTGAAAAGCAAATACGTAAAACATGTCGTGTTGAGACAACAATACGAATATCTTCCTACTTTCAGCAAGAAATATATACTGAAATGGCCATCAGTTGGAAACTTCCCGACCGTACAGCTGGACCGTATATATAGGGGCGTACGGTTGGAAAAGTTGGGTGTTTATCAGTTGGTACATTTGAAATCAAGGAATTCAGTTGGACGCTTTAAGTTGGACACACAATTGTAAAGACCGTGCATCTAACCTATATATAGATCATGCCATGGATCTCTACTCTGGTTAACGCCCGTGGAGATCATATTCCACATGTACAAAACCTGGGAATATTTTGAAGTTTTGACAGGGAACCTTAATATATAGTCGAAAAACTAGCTCGGTGAATATATTTCTAGGGTATTATCTGTTCCTTAATAATGAACTTCACTGTAGGTGAAGGTCCAACTCGAAATTTCACGATTTAAGTGACTGTGAGCGATTATGCATTGCATCGCTTACAATTATGGGTTTTATCCTGGGTAATTAATTTGGTGTTCATTGCGATATCGGCTCACAAAAGTCTCAGAAAAGCATGTAATTTCGAGTTGGGGACCTTCACCTACAATGAAGTACATTATTAAGGAACAGATAATAAAGAAACATATACCCCATGCTATTTTTTCGACTTTATAAGGTTCCCTGTCAAACCTTCAAAAAGTCCCCAGGTGTACTGGTGAAATATGATATATACGGGCGTTAGTCAGAGTACAGATTCATGGCATGAACCGCGTGATCTACATCTAACCATTCCCGACAGTATCGTAATGTTTGTGTTCATAATTTGTTAATCGCCGAACTCATCTAGAACTTACCCCACGCGTACGTTAAAGTTATGGCCGTTTGAAGCTTGAAATTATGCTCGCTTGTGTTGCATCTCGGTCGGTTCTTGGATAAAAATTGATCTATAAATACGCTAAATCTCTCATACGGAATTTCCAAATGAGAGATTCTCCAAGTCACATAATTTCGAAAGAGAGGCCGATCACGATCGGCAGATCTTAACCCATCCCTTGGCGATAGTAAATAACTATGATCAGAATCATAAATGAGAGCTTTGATGTTGAATTATAGAGTATAATGTTATGTACTATTATAGACAAATGTACATAACACAAATTATTGGAATTATGGGTCACTCGCATTTATATACCGGTAAGATAATGCAATGGTACAGGATCTGTAATGCTGCAGCACCAC
The DNA here is from genome assembly GCA_032622095.1 of Siphonodentalium dalli. Lineage (NCBI taxonomy): Eukaryota > Metazoa > Mollusca > Scaphopoda > Gadilida > Siphonodentaliidae > Siphonodentalium > Siphonodentalium dalli. The sequence continues at coordinate 121,879,214 of CP136069.1, read as the reverse complement.
AGCCTTGGGTTAAATGTGAAAAGGTGACCTGGACGTGGACTACTTGGGTTAAGAGAGTCCAATTTAAGTTTACAGTGGCATCTCTATTAAACCAATAACATTTATAATGACATCAGACCACATGTAGAGTGATATACTCAGCTGTGCAATGCAGCACAGATGTTCTAGTCTACTATTAATATCGTGTGATGTGTATTATTGAAACTTTTTTCTAAATTAGCTACCATAGCTTTCTTTATCTGCACATTGGCATAAGAGACATCAGAAAAATAATATAGCCTTATCAATAGCTAAGTAGTCCAAATGCTTGGGATGTAATTGGTGAATTGGGTTTAATGTCGCTCCAAACAAATTTACCAGTACATATCACAAGATTTTGGATCGATTTAAACCAAATTTGGTGTGGTGACTCGGGGTACCCTTGGAGTTATAATGTTGTTAGTTTTTCAAATTTTTTTAACTTTAAAAAAAATATTAGTTTTTAATTATTTAAAAAAATATTTTTTTTATTATATATATATATTTTTATTTATTTAATTATTTAATTTTGTGTGTGTGTGTGTGTGTGTGTGTGTGTGTGTGTTAAATTGAGCTAGGAATTCAATCTAAATTTTTTTTTTCTTCGAAAAATGGCCATAACTCACTTAAAAATAGTCGGATCAAACCCATATTCGAACTAAATTCTGTCTTTTGTGCTGAGAAATTCATTTATAAAATTTGGTTCCGATCCGATATAAAATATTTCAGTTATCGCACCATGCGTAAAGTGTCTACGGACAGACAGACGGACGGACTAACGACGAGTGGTCAATCCGGACGACACTATGTTTACCATACTATGGTATGGGTAAACATTATGTTTACCATACTATGGTATGGGTAAACATAAAACGCACGGAACAATAAAGGGCGTTTTTGTTTTTCTGTTCCTGATATGGTAAGTACAAAGAGCGTTTATGTCACTTCTTGGGGGTGGGGGTGATATGAAAACAAGATGGAAACTGCTATAGCTATGGCAATGTTTTTGGAGTATGCCGGTCTATTAATCACGTATACATACCGGTACACGGTTGAGATTCAAATGAACAATATGCATGTATCGTCGTGGAGTTTTCATGGACAAGCCCATAAACATATACGGTATCACACTGTCACTTTTTAGTATAAAATTCATAAACTTTGCTTAAAATTACCAATCAGAACAGTTAAAATGACCCTTTAGAGACCCTATATTTTCAAGTTGAAATTATATGATACATGTAGACTTACATACCGTGATTATACATATGTGTCACATATAAGCAGGGATGGATCCAGGGATTTTTTGGGGACACCTGTTTTGGGACCAGATATGCCGAAGGCATATCCCGAGGGCCGTATGCCCGAGATTGGGGGTATGTACGGGAGGGGATCTCCCCCTCCCTTAGGTGGAGCATTAAAGATCCCACATAAGAAAATGCACTGGCTTGCAAGGGTCAAGATAAAGGCCAATGTATTATCTTATATATGCGAGGCTCCTTAGAAGCCCCAGTCATGAAAGGGTTAAACTATTTCTCACTGGACACTTGATTAAGCAAATCAAGGCTCTATATCAACTGTATATTGATGATTTGCATTGCATGTTGTTGAATCATAATAGAAGATTTCCTTCAAAATATAGGAAATTCAGCTTTAATAAAACTATCCACTTGCAATTTGGGGACATTTCGGCCACCAGAGTTTCGGCGCCCAAACCTGTAACATGTATCAAAAGAGCCCTGGATCCTTCCCTGCATATAAGTGTCGCATTAATTCGATACCATATGTTTGTTTTTGTGACGAAATAACATGTTTCGATCCACGTGAATAATTAATCTAATTAATAACTAATGAGTCTACAGTAATGTCCAAAGTAATTGACCACTTAACCACAGCAGAATTATGGGTAATTTTTCAGGATTTAGTCGGAAATATGGCTTGTTGCCATTCATCGGAAAGCTCTCGGCTACTGTATATTGTTATGAAGGAGCGAATGAATCGTCATGTCATTTAGAAAGGCATCGTTGTGGAATTATTGAATACACACATCGGGCGCAAAAGGTTGGAACACTTTTCATTCGCTATAGTATTGCTACTAGTAAGTAATTTGGCTATGCACATGGATGCGCGATCACAATTTGTTCACAAAAACATAGAAATAGTGGAATAAAAAAAACTATACTAGTTTACTTCAGGGTGTGTCTGACCTGATAATATGACCATTTCATATATTTCCGGTCACAATAAGAGATTATCAGGTGTAGATCTACGTGTGCGAGGGGTTAAATTGATAGCGTAAAATACGATAGCAACGATTATATTTTACAAATGATCGCTATCCAACTGCAAAAAAAAAAAATCCCCAACAACCAATTCCACTCCCACATCAGACAGGTTACATGATTAATTGTTTAATTGCTCACCGATCAACTCTCATGATACAACCCAACATCGGGAGATGAAAACGTACCGTTCAAAACGCGAGCAGTTTAACCCCTTTCGTAAGACATCACATTTACCAACACAAACAACTCATAACACGAGAGGCCACAAAGAAGCAACAAAATAATTGCTTTTTGTGCGAAAAGGTCGCCCAGGCACAAAGAAACTGCTCGCTAACTGGGTCATCCAGCGATCGCTTGAGCGTTTGGTACTTGGTGTGTACGAAATAATCTTAAATGCACATGCAACGAAGGCAATCTAAATGCTTACCTCCGTTTCTTTTATCACGCGGTGTGTCCTTCCTTGTTTTCTTTTGCTTTTTCTTGGTGGGGATTCGTTTTTCGGCTGCATGTAGCGTGGGTATGCGTTCGTTCGATCGATCCGATCCTCTCTGCAATCCAACTATCTCTGCCAGGCAAATCGATTTCCACGCTAGCTCGACGATCGTACAAGCCGATTGTGTTACTATTTATAGCTACAATCCATCAAACACCATTCAGGCTAACTGGGAAATTAATCTATCGTACAGCTTTGTGACTTTGGGGCTCGCGGCGGGTTGGTTGGCTAAGTGCATCATTGTTTAGCAACAATGGATATATATTTATCGTTGTTTATGATCGCGCCAGGGTCATTCATTACGTAAGTCACCATGATATGTTGCTGGTTGGTTAATTACCACGAAATGTAAGTTAAATACATTTATGCGATGTGTTTGCCGACAAGTCATGCCCCATGTTGAGATATACATACAACTCTTAAAACTTGGAGTACACCTTTCACATGGATATTAATCTCAGAGGGGCTGCGATATACTCACCACATCATCGCAATTGGCGAATTTCAAGTTGTAACTATTGATTGGAACCCAATAAAGGTCACGACATGTAGGCAGGATTCGAGGATTTCCTTGTTCCCGAATAATTGTTTCGTCGTTCGAATTGCGATATTTTCGGATATGTCAGATTCAATATGGCAGGCTCTTTATGTAAATGCCGTTTTCGCACACTAAATGATCACGTGGGCTAGAATGGATTTTTTGTTATACTAATTTATATATCATATAAAATTCACCATTAATTTAGAAAGATATGTGAAACATATCAATATTGTTGGAGTGGTAAGGTTACCACTTTGTCGAATGCTGGCAGTTTAGGAACCGTCGGGAACCGATCTATTCAACAATGTTAGAAGGAACTAAATGTTTTCCATCTGACTCAGTGTTATAGAGTTTGGCCACGCCAACGCTAAATTAGCTCTACTCGAAGTGCATGCACGTTTGAAGGTCGTGAAGACCAACCATTCCGATATCTTTTCATGCATTTGTCATGTATATTACATGCATAGGAGTACTTTCCGAGACACGCCATTTTCAATTATTCAACATACATGCACTACCCAACACCATTTGAAAGGCTGACAAAAGCCAAATACCCAACCACAATATCCCACCAGTGTTCGGATCTTACATATAAGACTAGGTAAACCCCAGTCTTATTAAAACCAGACCTAATTTTCATTACTTTCAACTTACGAAACTGAGAGTCAACTGAGAGTTGACTGTAAGGAAACCTTGGTCTAGTTATTACTAGACTGGGTAAACCCCACATTGTTAAATGATGCCATGGCTATTATATTTCTTGATTTTTTTTATTTATTTGCCAGAATTGTTTTTAACTCGCATTCGAGTGTAAACACAATGTGTACGAACTGTTACATCTGAAGTCGTTCTATCGCCGGTATTGCGATGGTTCAGGAACACAATGTGTATTGTGTATGAACTGTTACATCTGAAGTCGTTCTATCGCCGGTATTGCGATGGTTCAGGAACACAATGTGTATGAACTGTTACATCTGAAGTCGTTCTATCGCCGGTATTGCGATGGTTCAGGAACACAATGTGTATGAACTGTTACATCTGAAGTCGTTCTATCGCCGGTATTGCGATGGTTCAGGAACACAATGTGTATGAACTGTTACACTTGAAGTCGTTCTATCGCCGGTATTGCGATGGTTCAGGAACACAATGTGTATGAACTGTTACATCTGAAGTCGTTCTATCGCCGGTATTGCGATGGTTCAGGAACACATTGTGTATGAACTGTTACATCTGAAGTCGTTCTATCGCCGGTATTGAACTGTTACATCTGAAGTCGTTCTATCGCCGGTATTGCGATGGTTCAGGAACACAATGTGTATGAACTGTTACACCTGAAGTCGTTCTATCGCCGGTATTGCGATGGTTCAGGAACACAATGTGTATGAACTGTTACATCTGAAGTCGTTCTATCGCCGGTATTGAACTGTTACATCTGAAGTCGTTCTATCGCCGGTATTGCGATGGTTCAGGAACACAATGTGTATGAACTGTTACACCTGAAGTCGTTCTATCGCCGGTATTGCGATGGTTCAGGAACACAATGTGTATGAACTGTTACATCTGAAGTCGTTCTATCGCCGGTATTGCGATGGTTCAGGAACACATTGTGTATGAACTGTTACATCTGAAGTCGTTCTATCGCCGGTATTGCGATGGTTCAGGAACACAATGTGTATGAACTGTTACATCTGAAGTCGTTCTATCGCCGGTATTGAACTGTTACATCTGAAGTCGTTCTATCGCCGGTATTGCGATGGTTCAGGAACACAATGTGTATGAACTGTTACACCTGAAGTCGTTCTATCGCCGGTATTGCGATGGTTCAGGAACACAATGTGTATGAACTGTTACATCTGAAGTCGTTCTATCGCCGGTATTGAACTGTTACATCTGAAGTCGTTCTATCGCCGGTATTGCGATGGTTCAGGAACACAATGTGTATGAACTGTTACACCTGAAGTCGTTCTATCGCCGGTATTGCGATGGTTCAGGAACACAATGTGTATTGTGTATGAACTGTTACATCTGAAGTCGTTCTATCGCCGGTATTGCGATGGTTCAGGAACACATTGTGTATGAACTGTTACATCTGAAGTCGTTCTATCGCCGGTATTGCGATGGTTCAGGAACACATTGTGTATGAACTGTTACATCTGAAGTCGTTCTATCGCCGGTATTGCGATGGTTCAGGAACACAATGTGTATGAACTGTTACATCTGAATTCGTTCTATCGCCGGTATTGTTACATCTGAAGTAGTTCTATCGCCGGTATTAATATTGCGATGGTTGAGGAATTATTTTTTAAAGGTGCCTTGTGATTAAAAATGATCATTTTCGGGACAAAATCACACATAATGATAGATATCATAAATACATCAAACATTCCTGAAAGAACAGAGGCTGCATAAGTGCCGTTTTACCGAAACCTGATTTTTAGATCACAATTAACTCAAAAATAGCGAGTTAACGTGTAATTATCAACATTTAATCACTGAAAATCAAGCCACGTAAAAGTAATTCCTTTGTTTTCGCAGGCATGTCGCGAATGTGAAATGCATTCTGAAGACGAGCACTGAGTATAAAGTGTACCTGTGTTATTCTTCTTTAAAACAGCTTAGAAAATATCCAGATATGGGTTGATAATTTGGAGCATTTGCCTCATAATCACAACTTATGATTGCTATGGTTCTATTTCAAGGCAATCACGACTGTTACTGTTCTTTATAGGATATTTATTCGAACGATTCTGCACTTTTGGGAAATTTGGGCCAAATTTAGTTTTGTTCATCAAATGTTATAAACCCGATAATTAATGTAGCGTATCCTATCTGCATAATCCAACAATTATATTAAGAAATAAAGTGTATATATAGATACAAGTACCTAGTATATAACCGAATATTAAGTTACATTACCTTTTCTATGGCAGAGTGGCAGACACCATATTGACAGTCATGTGCATGTAGGATCATATATAAACATGCTCGCCCATATATAGATAATTGACCCAATGACATAAGAAGTCTACTGTCATGATATTCTGTTCATTTTAAGCGGATATGGCTCATTCGAGCTTCCAAATTTTGGAAGGATGTGTAAGATATGTAAGGAAAATACACAGAAGCGAAACAAACGCTCTGTATTTCTACCATATCAAGAATAGACTAACATGGAACGCTCTTTTATGGCCCATGCCATGCAAATGGCTGATTTTTGTTTGGTACCAAAACATCTGGTTCAAAGTTGTATTTTTCTTGACAATGCGTCTTTCTGGGACATAATTATACTGCTCGTAGAAAGATAGTTCAAGTGTTTATCGACATATTTCTATATCGGGAAAACTCAAACATGAAATAGTATTCCGTGTATTTTGGAGCGCAAACGGCCAAGTGACTTCAATTGATCCTTATGAGTCAAGTGGCTGAGAAATGGCATGGATCCGCTATTTTAGCTCCTGGACGGCGGCCATTTTGGATCGGGTGGGTTTTTTTGCGGAAAGAGTGGAAAATGACATGGGTCCCGTAATTTGACCCTCTGAATGGCGGCCATTTTGGATAGGGTGGGGTTTGTGGTGAATATTTAGGGTGTCTTGTGTGGGGAGGGCAACTTACAACTCCCTTTGCTTGACGTTACTCTATAAAGGAACCGAGAAATTGCATGGATCACATATTTGAACCCCACTGGGCTACGGCCAATTTCGAATAAGGCCTAAACAAAAAAGACGTTTGTTTCCGCTAACCCGACCGACCCTATTTTAAACCCCCGACCCTAAACGTTTTATTGCCATTGCAACAACAACAAAAATTGGACCAAAAAAAAAACAAAATTTTTTTTTTTTTTTTTCTTCCCAAATTTATGCCCCAATTCATATCATAACAAGCGGCAAAACATTAATATATTTATATATATATTGCCATAAGAAATTTAAGTTTACAAAAAGATTTAAGTTCAACAGTTGGAATCATACCGTACTGTAAAGTATGTTTGGCTTTATCTAGCTTTCATCTGTGGAAACTTCAAATAGTTTGAGTTCAGGTTTGTTATCATTCAGCCTTCAGACTTCAGTATTTCAATCAAATACAGTACAGGAACATTAACAATTTGATCAAATCAACCTGGTTATCAAATGAAAAATTAACATAGAGTCATGATAGAGATTAGTACTATAAATAGTAATTACTAACTTATTAGACATTGTTTCTGTACTACATGTAGTATATTATGTATGTGTCTCACTTGAATTTTATAAAATAGCCTATTATATGAATTAGAGTGATAATGGTAAGTCTCATTTCAAGCAGGATAATCATAGTCCATTGAACAAAAAGATATCTGACAATATCTAATAAGCATTTTCAATCCATACATATAAAACATGAGATCGACAGTCGTCCGGTGCATACCCTCTTAGCGCGTACCGCCTGATGTGGGCATATCTATAACTTATGATTGCTATACTCAGACAGATGCACCCAAAAAATCAGCATTTTCATGTAAACAAAGATGAATACCTATAAAACAAAAAACAAAAACAAAACAGTTGAATGTGCCATTAAATGTCCTCATAGTGGTGAACATCCATACCAAATTTCATTGAGATCCGAGCATTACTGTTCAAGTTATGACCTCAGAACAGACGTCGGATGGACAAAACAGCCAACATTTCCAGATAAACAAAGATGAATAACTCTAGAATGGAAAAGCGGAACATAACAATGGAACCCTCTATTGGATGTCCTCATAGTAGTGAACATCCATACCAAATTTCATTGAGATCCGAGCACAACTGTTGAAGTTACGACATGAACAGACACCAGACGGACAAAAAAGCCAATATTTCCAGATAAACAAAGATGTATAAGTCTAGAATGGAAAATTCGAACAAAACGATGGAACCCTCTTTTTAATGTCCTCATAGTAGTGAAAGTCCATACCAAGTTTCATTGAGATCCCAGCACAACTGTTGAAGTTACGACATGAACAGACCCCAGGCAGACCAAAAAGCCAACATTTCCAGATAAACAAAGATGAAACACTCTAGAATTGAAAATCCGAACAAAACGATAGAACCCTCTATTTAATGTCCTCATAGTAGTGAACATCCATACCTAATTTCATTGAGATCCGAGTAATACTGTTCAAGTTATGACATGAACAGACATCGGACGGACGTATAGACAGACGCACGGACAGACAGGTGCAAAACAGTATACTCCCCCTTTTTTTTTTTAAAGGGGTATACAAAATTTCCAAAGTTATGCTTGAGAAACTTGATCAAATTGACCTCTCAGTAAAATTCAAAATACTGACTCTGCCCTAGATTAGCTCCAAATGCAATGGATTTTCACAAATTTTCCAGGGTGAGAACCCCCACCAACAGCAGGGGGTGGGGGTCACCCCTCCCAAACCTTCCTCCGCTCAGGCCTTCAGGTTATGCCTTTGGCATATCATTGCCCAAAAACAGGTGTCCTCAAAAAATACCTAGATCCTTCACTGAATGCGGAGAAGGTGGTGTTCTGAAGCCATCATTAAGAGATCGGTACAAGACGGTCACTCCAATATGTGAACAGTGCAGTGGTGCTGGACTGACTCCAGTTGTCGCCAGACCATATGGGAAATATTAGGATTATCAAAGACTATACATGTATTAGTATATAGACAAGTATATATGTATATATTAAAGCATATGTAAGATTGAATTGGAGTTTATAGTTTCTCTGTCATCTGGGTTAACATGATTGGGGCTTAGAAGTGCATAGTTTGGGTTATTGACAAGTATTATACAGTTATTTTTAAAGATACTGAAAAAAAAAAAAGTTAATAAAACAAAAAAGTTAAGCCTACCTACCTACCCTAATTTTGTTCAGCTCGTTAGCGGAAACAAACGTATTTTTTTGTTAGGCCTAAGGAATGGAAGCCACGTTCGTCGTATACATTGAGTACAAGCTGAAAATGGTGGCTTTTTGAAAACAGTGGCGGCCATTTTGAAAAAAACTTTGCGGCCATTTTGAATTGAATTATGATTGGTTTGTTGGAAAACAATTCTAGTCTGGTCGAAAAACTAAAATTTTAGGGTCAACCTAGAAAAAAATTGGACTAAGTTGGTTTCTATTCCATTTTGAAGAGGAATATATCCTCTATAACATATCCAAAATCCGCTAAAATCCGCTTTGAGCATTTTCTGTAATACAAGATGGCGTCCATGATGGCAGTTGGTATAGAAAAATCCTGAATTTCGGTGGTAGGTGCGCCAACAAATACCAAATTAGTAATAAAATAAAATCCACACAAACAATCCTTATTCGTAAACCATATCGGTAGAATATCTGTCCAAAATGGTCGCCAAAATGGACAAAATCGAATGAAATTTACAATTTGCGGAAAATTGAATAGCTGGTTATACAAGAACGAACAGGCCGTCGAATTATACGAGGAAGAATGATTTCAGAGTATAAGGGGAGCTATTAATAATAGTATGTAAGAATTCTCTCTAATGTATCTCGCGCGAGAGCAACCGAAAGCCAGGTCTCATACAACGATTGAATGTGGACTTTTTGGGCGCCAAGAAATAGAAGAATAACGCAGTTTTATCTGTACTGTTTATCTTGAATCGTGTAATATATGTGTATTAAAACAGTTAAATGTGATCTAATAGGGATGTACTCATTGTGTGACCTTTTCTAGAAGCAGAAATATATGTAATGAAAACAGTCTCACGAATGTGACCGATAATCATTTATTTTTGAATCTACAACACACAGTCTGTCAAAATTCACTACTATAGAACAGTATGAGAGCTATTCATATGGTACTAGGTAAAATGTGTAGATCCTATTGTCCGTGTCTTAAAATAGTAGTCATAGTTGCCTCCGGTCAAGTGATTAAACACGAATATTTCATTTTTATCACACAAATACATGGTGGTATACCATGAACGCAATTTATCAAAATACAAAGGATTACAATAGACTATCTTCAATAAATTCTCAACATAACCCAATTTTCCTACATACTCTATGGCAGAGACTGTCTTTTTACCTGGAAATTATGTGCACTTAAATGCACTAAGGCCACATATACGCGAAACGTACGACCTTTTCTGCAACCGCATCGCCGCGTTTATCCATCTCCCTAATGTTACACATATCTGCTGCATACAAAACAATAAATAGCAACATTGAGTGAATGGTAAACGCAGAACTAATAACTGTAAACGCTGATGACCTGATATTTAGCGCAAGTATGTGGGTGGCAATGGTAACATAATTTCAAACAACAAGATACTGACAACTAATAGTGTGTATTGCGTGGTACATATTCATGTTGTAAAGTGCCGATTGAAGTAATTTGAACATAATTGTCTACTAAGAAACCGGTTTGGGAGCACCATGAAAATTAGTACTAAATAAAATGTACGATGTACAGTCTCTTCGATCTAGTGAGATAGGGTACTATTCTGTTGAAGAGATTAATATTATCCATCATGACCTGGGGTGTGGGATGGAAAAATCTCACCCGAGGGGCCAGATATTTGGGCCGGACACGAGGCTTGCCGAGTGTCCGGACCAAATATCTGGCCCCGAGGGTGAGATTTTTCCATCGCACACCCCAGGTCATGATGGATCATTTTTCTCCCAACCCAAGAGCCTCATTCCGATTTTTTGTTTTATACCAATCTTTGGCACATTCCAGTAGCTTCGTACCGGTATATCTTGGGAGAAATCTGATGCGATATTCGTGATTAACTGGGATTATTTCGGTATATACCAAAGGTATATACGATAAAAACAAAGCGCGTTACCCGTGCGCACAGGGTTAATACGTTAGAGTGAAATCGACACGGTCAAGATTGTGAAAACGACACGGACACGTCACATCATTGCACCTGCATAAATTCCGAGAAACGCGCGTATTGATATGAAGTATATATATACAACTGGACTAACCGTGTTTGTATTCGGAAATGACCATATCGATACCATTTGAAAAGGAAACATGTGAATATATGATAGACAAATGTTAGTTAGACGCGTTCGACGATGACAACTGTTCGAATGTGGAATTATTTCGTTCGTCATTTGTGAAGCGGCTATTGTTTACCTGTTACGAAATGTGCCAGTTTCGCTTGGGGGTCTTCCGTTTTATGGAATATGTTCACAAATTAGTCGTTTATATTTCATGTTATATATGTAACTCTGTGTCTGCAAGTGAGGTTATGTTGAAGGTTTTTCGTGATTAACAGTTGAGGCTTATCTCCATTTGTATTAGCGTCCACGAATTCGTCCGTATTTATTTACTTGAAACGTGAGGCGTAACTGGTTGGTCGCCATTGTTTTGATCTGTTTTAGTTCACACAAAACGTGATGACAGATTGTTAAATTAGTTCCGGCTCTTAATTAAATAGGTAAAGCAGTCACGTGGGTGGTGTGAGATAGATGGTCACGTGTTATGTGAGACAGGGAAATCTCACCCAGCTATCTCACACTGGCTGCCTGTGCTAAAGTGTGTAGGGGGTGGGAGAAAACTGTTTCTTGACAGTCTAATCAGCATTACGACATACGTGTATGGTTTATTGTCACGGAGAGTGTTGAAAATTCTGGAAATATAACTAGTATTTACACAGATAGGGTGGGCACTTTAGTTTCTGCTTTACATTCAATAATTAATCATCATTCCAAAAGGAAACTACCACGCACTGTTTGACGAAATATTACTTCGTGTGTTGCATGCCCAAGATAACTGTTTTTGGTCCGACTGTTGGATGTATTCTAATAAGAAAACCCGAACGTAAATCATTGTGTTAACGTGCGTAGCAGCGATCGATAAATCATTCAGATAGATCTGTTTTAAATATATGTGTACATTTAAAGATATATAACAACATTCTTGTAAATTACAAATGTGTATTTTCGCTTATTGGGGGTTATCCAATATGTTGCTTTCATCGTAGCATGGATTGTAGTTGCGGCCATTTTGACAGCCATTTCATCGCCGCAATTGCATTATTTTCTGTCCTTGTCACTCTATTCGCCCCCTATACTCTTTTACACAAACTGGTATATATCGGATGGAGGATTAATGCGTTCTGGTGTCGCCGATGAGGGATATTGTAGAAAAACTTACTTCGCAAGGTCGAAAAATGAGCATTTTTTTAAATCTCTGTAAAAAAGTTTGCTCAAAGCGGATTTTAGCGGATTTTGGATATGTTGTAAAGGAGATATTCTTCTTCAAAATTGAATAAAAACCAACTTAGTCCAAATTTTTTCTAGGTCAAACCTTTTATCGACCAGACTATTCAGTCCACACAGTTCACACTGACAAATCATGCCAGGTTGCATGTTTTGCGTCACAAAAAAGTGAACGACTATACTATACTGTTGACACATAATCATATATAGGAAGGCAGTGTAACTCACCGAAAGTGATAATACGTGGTGTAAAATCAACTTAATGCATATTTCGTTGGGTTTCAAAAGGAACCGTTACAAATCATTCCTAAACCATCACAAACCGGCGATAGAACGACCTCCGATGTAACAGTTCCAACACAGTATGCAAGCAGCCAAAGGGGCGTAATTCTACTTGTTTAGTTCCTTCTAGCCACAAGAACCAGGTTACAATACACCAAATTATTTGCATAGGCCTCTGTGTTAACAGATCCCACCGGCCTGTATTCGCAGGAAAGGGTTGACCCTGCGTGAGTATAAAAAATTAAAGAACTTCCTTTTTGACACAAGAAAATGTGCCCAAAAGTACTTGTCAACGTATTGCGTCAAAGTTCAAGCTGCAGTGTCAAAATGCAGAGAAAAAAAATGACATCGAAAAAACCCCCCACACCAACACCTCCCATAAATTATTCGTCAATTCGACGGCCGTAACCGTTCACCATGTGGCTATATTTGATGTTTCTCGTCGGGAAACACGTGCGTGCAATTTTTCGTGCACTTTTCATCCATGTATCATTGACCATTCAGCTGCCAGGAATTTTTATGCTGATCTTAGCTTGTGTGGTGGCAGGGGAAATTACACTACTAATTTGTATGTGGTGTGTTATAACCTATAGTGATCACTGGAAAGATAAGAAAGTCGCCCAAACGATATTAAATAGCGTCTATTTATATACTCATGTCAAAATAAATAAATTTGATTCCAAACATGTCTGTGTTCTTACTTTATTAACCACTTTCTGCCACCACCCATATCTGAATGTGCTAAAAATTTAACTTGGCTTGAATATACTTTTATTTAATTGTAGCTGCATTTTGGCAATGTAAACAATGACGACATACATACATGAAGTCGATCTGATAGCTTGCAGATACCACTTCCGGTACGGCGAATTGTGCGCACTTACGTTTCACATTGGGCTAATTTTCGAGAAAACCAAAATTGTCCTTTCACAAGAATGCATTTATTGGCGGATATTTGGGAGCGTTGGGTCGTCAAACCATTTCTGCAAACTTCCAGGGTAGGCATTTTCGTCAACCTGTCATCTTAAAGGGGCAATGGAGCTTTCCACAGAGGCCACACCCACAGCAGTAGTCCCGCCCACTGGTAAAAATACTTTATCCACACAAATATTGTCTGTTACCGAGATCGACTTCCAAAGTGAACTCATCAGCACTTGCCCTTATATTATGTTAACTAGCTGAAACATACTCATGTATATGATTCGTTCAAATATGAACTTTTAACCAGTTTGATTTAAAAAAAATTATTTAGATTCAATTTTTTATTTTTTTTTAGATTGAACTTTGATCTGCTGTTGAACAAAAACAAAATAATAATTTGTTTTTTAAATTAAAAAAAAAATTACATTATTTTTTAAAAGTAAATATTTTTTATTTTCTTTTTAGATTTTTAGATTGAATCTTTAAAACAAAATTTAATTTAATTTTTTTTTTACTTGATTAAACAAAATTTAAATTTAATTTTAAAATTTTCTTTTTAGATTTTTAGATTGAAACTTATTGCTAAAAAATTCAAAAATTTGTTTTAAAAAATTTAATTTAAAATATAAGTTCGTTATAACATCTGCCGTGGTACCCCGAGGCACCACACCAAAATTGGTTAAAATCGATCAAGGGCTCTGGAAGAAAAATTGCATACAGACCAGAGCAGACAGACAGATCACTGAACTCTAATATATATCTAAATCAGAGAACATACATTCGTTTTGCCATTAAATGTGAAAATTATGACAAGTGTCATGCTAAACGAAAAACATTGTTATAATCACGGATAAATTTATAACATCATGCCGCAAATATAAATCTCAGTATATTATGATTTGACAACAAAAAAGTTGTTTGAATATAGCCAATTTAACATTGAATGTATGCATGGATATCAAAATTAGGGTGAAGAAAGATGGCGTCGAAAAAAATCTCCGCAGCCAGCGGCCGGCTCGGCATCTGATTGGTCGAATATATTCTAATAAATTGCCATTGGGCGGGACTACGTTGTGGGCGTGGCCTCTGTGGAAAGCTCCATTCAACTTCGTTTGATCCGATACTGGTCCGAGATAGCATCATATGTTAGAGTATGGTCCATAACGACGTCACGCTTTACCCCCATGTCGTGCCCAAACCCGACAAATCTGCCTTGGCGTTCATCTAGGTTGTCGGGCGCCCAAAAATATGGTCTCACATTCATTAAAGGGGCACCCATGGGCCCAAAACAGGTCGAAATGGCAATTTTCGGTTCTACAATGAGAAGCAGAAATGGCATCAGAGGCGTTAATTTTCAATTTTATTGGACGGTTCCCGCGCAAAATATTCTGTCGTATCGCGTGCTTTATGTTTCCAATTTGTTTTATGGGGATAGTGAACACGGAACATGTTTCAGAGCAGAAATCTGAAAAACGACAATTTTTCAATATAAGTTACAATACACCAAATGATTTGCATAGGCCTCTGTCAGTGTTAACAGAACCCGCTGGCCTGTATTCGCAGGAAAGGGTTGACCCTGTACGGGAATCAAACATTAAAGAACGTCCTTTTTGAAACACGAAAATGGTACCCAAAAGTACTTGCCAGCGTAGCGTATTGCGTCACACTGCAGTTTTGACAAACGTCACACTATACTCAAAATGGAGAAAAAATTAAATCGAAAAAAAAACACCGCCACCTCCCATACATTATCCGTTAATTTGACAGCTGTAATCGTTCACCATGCGGTTATATTTCACGTTTCTTGTCTGGAAACACGTTTGTGCTTTTTAGTGCACTTTTCATCATGTAGCGGCCAGGAATTTTATTGTGCTGATCCTAGTTTGGGGTGCCAGGGGAAATCACTCTACTAATTTGTATTTGGTGTATTTATAGGTTACGATACACCAAATGATTTACATAGGCCTCAGTGTTAACAAATCCCGCTGGTATATATTCGCAGCAAAGCTTTGACCCTGCACGAGTGTTTGAAATTAAAGAACGTCCTTTCAGACACACAGAAATGTGCACAAAGTACTTGTTAGCATGGTAGATCACACTGGAGCTTGACAAACGTCACACTACCCTTAAAATTGAGAAAAAAATGACATCGAAAAAAACACAAACACCTCCCATAAATTATTCGCCACTTGCACAGCCATAACCATTTACCATGTGTTTATATTTGATGTTTCTCGACGGGAAACACATTTGTGCATTTTTTCGTGCACTTTTCATCCATGTATCATTGACCATTCAGCTGCCAGAATTTTATTTATGCTGATCCTAGCTAATTTGTATTTGGTGTATTGTAACCTATAGTGATCACTGGAAGGTAAAGAAAGTCGCCCAAATGATGTTATATTGCGTCCATTTATATACCCACGTCAAAATAAATATATTTGATTCGAAATATGTCGGTGTTCTTACTTTATTAACCATTTTCTGTCACCACCCATAGCTGAATTTGCAAAAAAAATTACTTTGACTTGAATGTCAATTTTTTTCATTTTAGCTGAATATTGGCAAAGTAAACAATGACGATGTACAAACAGGTTGTCGATCTGATAGCTTGTAGATACCACTTCCAGAAAATATGCGATACGATTCGCTAGGCGAGTTGGGCGCACTTATGTTTCACATTGGGCGCACCTACACAATTTTCGAAAAAAATCGACAGAAAATCAAAATTGTCCCGTCACAAGAATATATTTATTGGCCAAAATTTGTGCGCGTTGGATAGTCGAACCATTTCTGCAAACTTCCGTGGTAGGCTTTTTTGTCAACCTGTCACCTAACAGGGGCAATTCAGCTTAGTTTGACCCGAATCGGGTCCGATTTTGCATCATATTTTAGGGTATGGTTCATCTGACGTCACGCTTTACTCTCATGTCGTGCCCAAACCCGACAAATCTACCTTGTCGTTCATCTAGGATGTCGGATGCCAACAAATATGGTCTCACATTCATTAAAGGGATACAATTGGGCCCAAAAATAGGTCGAAAATGGTAAATTTCGGTTCTACAACGAGAAGCAGAAATAGCATCAGAGGGGTTAATTTGTAATTTTATTGGACGGCTGCGGCTCCAAATAAGCTGTCGTATCGCGTGCTTTATGTTTCCAATTTGTTTCATGGGCATCATGAGCACGGGACTTGTTTCAGAGCAGAAATCTGAAAAACGACCATTTTCACTATAGGTTACAATACACCAAATGATTTACATAGGCCTCAGTGTTAACAAATCCCGCTGGCCTATATTCGCAGCAAAGCTTTGACCCTGCACGAGTATTTGAAATTAAAGAACGTCCTTTCAGACACACATAAATGTGCACAAAAGTACTTGTTAGCATGGTAGATCACACTGGAGCTTGACAAACGTCACACTACCCTTAAAGACACGGTTGGCCTTGGCAGTGGGTATCCTGTGAAAATATCTCCACCCGTCAAAAACCGCCACAAACAGAAAGAACATCAAAATGTAGATAGACTTTGTCCGTATACAAATAAGATATATCGCATAAACAGTATGTTATGGTCATATGTTTGACCATTGTTATGTAAACAAAAGCATAACAAGTTACTTTTCTGGTGTTTGTTTATATTATGATGGTAAACATAAAGAGCGTTCTTTGTTTGTGAATACCTGATATGGAACTAATAAAGAGCGTTTATGCCATTTGTGTGTGATTAGCTAGTAGCATTGTGCTTTCTTCTGTAACACAATCAGTCTCTTGCTTAGGTAAAATATAGTAGGTCTTTATGATAACATGCTGTTTACGCGATGGTCATGGTATATATGAACGGAACTGTATGCGTTTTAATGTTTTTCTGTTTACGGTGTTTGGAACAAATATGAATATTTTCGACAATTAAGGTCTCAGATTAATTAAAGTGGCACCATTGGGCCCAAAAATAGGTCGAAAATGTTAATTTTAGGTTCTACAACGAGAAGCAGAAATGACATCAGAGGTCGTTAATTTGTAATTTTATTGGACGGCTCCGGCGCCAAATAAGCTGTCGTATCGCGTGCTTTAGGTTTCCAATTTGTTTCATGGGCATAATGATCACGGGACTTGTTTCAGAGCAGAAATCTGAAAAACGACCAATTTTCACTATAGGTTACAATACACCAAATGATTTACATAGGCCTCAGTGTTAACAAATCCCGCTGGCCTGTATTCGCAGAAAAGCTTTGACCGTGCACGAGTATTTGAAATTAAAGAACGTCCTTTTAGACACACAGCAATGTGCCCAAAAGTACTTGTGAACGTGGTAAATCACACTTCAGCTTGACAAACGTCACACTACCCTTAAAATTGAGAAAAAAATGACATCGAAAAAAACACAAACACCTCCCATAAATATTCGCCACTTGCACAGCCATAACCATTTACCATGTGGTTATATTTGATGTTTCTCGACGGGAAACACATTTGTGCATTTTTTCGTGCACTTTTCATCCATGTATCATTGACCATTCAGCTGCCAGAATTTTTTTTATGCTGATCCTAGCTTGGTAGTGCCAGGGGAAATCACACTACTAATTTGTATTTGGTGTATTGTAACCATAACCACCATTGAGTGCGCCCTGAAATAAGCTGCATGCATGGTACGAGAGTTGCCGAAACAATGACAGACGGCAGCTTGGTGAACTATCATTCACTTAGCAATGATATCAACTTTGACACGAAAATACATGTATGTCATTAACATTTACTTTTACCATGAAGTGGAAACGTAGACAATTCTTGACGAATTTCGCTGTACTGATCCTTGCCCGCATCGAACACGCCGCCCGATTGACGTAAACATATTTTATTACAATACTAATACATGTAACATATATGAACATATAACCTCAGTTTTGACAATATAGTATAGATAGGTGAATTGAAAAGGGGATTAAACAACAAGCCCATAAGCTTTTATTAAGTTTGTTCCCCGATTCGTAGTAACCTGACAATGTCTGCGTCAAGATTACTTTCGAAAATGGATAAAGTGAGAAGTCCTATTGTGCAATGCTCGTCAACTAAGGTTATGGTATAAACATTATAATTTTATTATGGAAACATTTATTTAAACATAACTTACTTTTGACTCATCCTCTATTAGTAATTTCTAAGAAAAGTGGATGATTTTAACTTGAAGAACATGAACCTGGTAGTTACGTTTCTATTGAAGCCCTCATTCCTCGCTATAGGCAGCTTTAGAACCAACCATTGTATAATTACTGTAATGTGGCATATTGATGGGGTGATAACTGACCAGGGACGTGACGACATGGAATGAAATGTTTCACTTTGGCCAAATTTCAACATTTGAAAATTGTAATCCTAAATCAACGATAGTTGGAAATTTCTAAATGGGTTCAAATTGTTACGATAGTTTGAAATTCCAACCAAATACTATTATATTAAATAATGCAAATCTTGGCGTTGACTGTGACAAGATAATGGTCCGAGAGAAGGAATAGTTCGCGGGCGACTATTCATCATCGGGGGCCGCTATGTTGGCATTTAGTCAATGACAAGACATACATTATTTATTATATCTAACTCGACGTGGTGTAAATTCTCACACAATTTCTGTGCCTGACTTTGTAACATTTTTATTTGCCGCGAAATTTGAAAATTCGTCTAAGATTTTACAATTTACGGCAATCTTTTGGCGTTGTCAGAGGGTATAAGTTAAGCATATTGGGTATCATCTTGAACGACCAAAAAAAAAAGCTTATAGTTTACTATCGTCTCCGTTTCCAACTGATATAACATGCCTGCAAATCTCCGATAACATATACCAACAATTTTATGTCAACTATGCTCTCAATTTGTTATGTTTTATGTATCTGTATGTATTGTCTTTGCGTGGGAAAAAAGTATGTTTAAACAAACATAAACGGGGCATTTCTTGTGAACCAGGTTCCCAGGTATTTGAAAGTGTCGATGATTTCAAGATTTTTTTCATTCATTTTGAAAGATATTAAGATAATGGCTTTTTGTATTTCGGTTTACTTCCGAATGTCATTATTGTTAAGATCAAGTGTCCAAGTATCAGAATATGTGGAAAAGTGCATGGTCGAGGGAAATTTGCAAACCGCGGGTTGTGTCAGATAAAATCGCAGTATCATCGGAATATATGTGACCCGCCATATCAAATCCAGTCGTAAGTCGGGATTTTTGTTTACCCTGTGCCAATGCATTCTCTTATATATGCGAGTCGACCATAGGTCGCCTCGCATATATAAGAGAATGCATTGGTCTAACAATTTGTTATCATTTATTTTAAATAAATGTTTCATACAATTTTTAAGACATAAAATAAAAAACATCCATTACCCCGCAGGGAGTCCCACACATATATAGAAGCATATATAAGAGTGTCGTCTGCTCATGTTTGTCTGGGGCTCTGTATGGGTGAAATTATAAAATTGTTGAAGAATACTAGAAAAAATTATTAAAATTGTTAGGCCAATGCATTCTCTTATATATGCGAGGCGACCTATCGTCGACTCGCATATATAAGAGAATGCATTGGCACAGGGTAAAAATGTCCCGACTTACGACTGGATTTGATATGGCGGGTCACATATATCAGGAGCAACCGTTTTAGGTACACCCCGGTATTGGTTTTAGGTACACCCCGGTAATGGTTTTAGGTACACCCCGGTATTGGTTTTAGTAACATTTGTACTATACAGCTGCTATTCTTAAGATGATCTTCCAGATTGTTCACATAGAGTGCAAATAGAAGGAGTGATAATCTGTCGCCCTGTTTTACCTCCGTTTGACTGGGGTGAACCCGGATAAACCATCGTTCATAACAGTCATTTTCAGGTTTGTGTTTTAACTTTTCGTTACATCGGGTAGTTGCACTTTAATTCCGAGATTTGCTAGTTGTTGCCCTGAGGCCAAATGCACGAAACGTAATCAAAAGGTTTTGATAAATCTATAGGGTGGGGCTGTGCAGCGTGTTACAAGCCAGCACATTTAAAATTATTTTAGTATTCGTATATAATTTGTCTTTAAACATGGATTTGGATTTTTAAACGTATCATTGGAAAAATCTGCGATCGGAGCTGACAATCACCCACCCGGACCTTGTATCCTGGACTATTTTCGTGCCCCCCCCCCCCTCCCCCCACACCCGGCGAAAAAAAAAAAATCCCTGGCATGTAAGCCTATACTCTCTGACAAAATATCGATCTTGTCATCACACTCTCGCAAATGCCGGACTATTTTGATAACCAATCCTTCATTCATGCTATTGATATTTTCGATTACTCCCCTTACATCGAAATTCACTTTTATTTACATAAAACTCAAGATCGCTATTATGCTATGGCCAGAAATCTCATGAAAATAATGAGACAGATCGCATGCAGCTATATATACTCAGAACAAATAACTATCTAATATATATTTTGGAACTTCTGTCTGTCTGTCTGTGTGTGTATTTATGTATGTATGTATATGGGGATATCTAACACTTATTCCTCTATAATATGTTCGAGATATATGAGCCCTCTATAGGAAACTAACCGCGACATATGGACATACCTATATGATTCGACCAGAAAAAATAACACATTTCGGTCATAACAGAGTGTATTTATTATGTAAAATGAGTAAACACTTCGTCTATTCCCGATAGAAAGGCGCCGCGATGGGGATACCTAACCCCTATCACTCCATACGGCGCCGCGATGGGGATACATAACCTCTATCACGCCATACGGCGCCGCGATGGGGATGCCTAACCTCTATCACGCCATACTGCGCCTCGGTGGGGATACCTAACCCCTATCGCTTCATACGGCGCCGCGATGGGGATACTAAACCCCTATCGCTCCATACGGCGCCGCGATAGGGATACCTAACCCCTATCACCCCATACGGCGCCGCCCTGCGGATATCTAACCCTATCACTCCATACTATGTTAGAGAAAAATGAGTCATCAGTAGGAAACTAACCGCGACTTATGGATAAACATATGATTCGACCAGAAAAATTAACCAACTTCGGCGTTAACGCTATAGCGAAGATGCCGTGTGTGTTCAGCCGCTACCAAATAAACTACTTGGTTGAGCTGCCTGGTTTATAAAATAAAATAACCTACTTGGTGAATACGCTCCAGGGGTTTTGTTATTTGGGCGAGACTCAAAGCAGTGTATGGTATATGTGGTCCTTGTTGGCATGAATTGACAGCAATTCGCCATGTTCCAGTATCGGGGGACCTGATTATACCGATGCACTGCCTTGGTCGGCGAGCTCCACGGATACTCTGGCCACTTAACCTATATACTGAGTAAAATATCTGATTTATCAAATTGTTCACCCTGGCGAATATGGTCGACAGGTTTCCACTTAAAAGTTTATATTTTCCTCACTGTTTCCACTCATGCCTAGTGGTCAAATATTATTTGGTCATCGTTTAACCCTTTCATTACAATGAATGGGTCCTCTCAACCAGTTATAACAGTATTCTTTGACATTTCATAAGGGAACTATTGGTCAATGAGTATTTATTGAAAGGGTTAACATACTTGAACGATCAGAAATTTTGAGTTATGAGAAATATGATCAATATCTCCACTAGACGGTTGAGATTTGCAAATTGAGTCTTTGTTCCTATTATATCATATAGTCTTCTTTTCTATAGTCATATATATAATATACATTATACACTATCAAAATGATTGACATATATCTTAAAACATGAAACATGTATGTAAATTTATATGAATTTTATTGTGAATTAAAATATTTTAAGCAAATTGTTAGATGAAAATAATGGTGCATGTGGTCACTGCGTCCCAGCAGCTCGCCGATCACCTCCACTTTTCTAGAGCCCCAAACACACACAAAGGCGCTCATCGGTGGCACCCACCTACACCACAGCTTGGCCTAAGGGTCGATGACAAGACGATCTGCTACCATTAAATCAAGAATGATAAAGATTAATCGTTAACAGTTTATTCCATAAAGTAACATACATTGATACATATGAAGAGTTAATATCATTTCCCGGAATGGTAAATTTTAATGGAATGTATAATGTGAGATATATTTATAATTATACATAATAGAAAATAAACGATAAAATAATACTGTCAATATGACAACTATGTATATGTCAGTAAAATACATTTCATTTATAAATAGAATGAGAATAAGACGAATTGGAATGAGTTAAATAATGAAGAATACTATATGCATAAATTGTTGATTTGGACAATTCTAGCTATACCTGAGTGCAGAGATTACCAATAATGTAAGTGTGTCATTATATCTGGTTCTCTAACCATCTGAGTAAATGACATTGGAATGTTTAGATTCTATAAGTTCTACCTTCTATAGCAATATTCTTGGCACGAAAGCATATGTATATATTTGTGAGAATGGTTGAGTTAAGAACTTTGCTGATAAGTCGAATAAGTCTACTTTTATTGTTCGTGCGATTCTGCGCTGTTTAATTTATATATAAATATTTACATAGCCCGTCTGTGTTATACTAAATCATGTTCGATGATTGGCCAACTGCCAGTTGGGTAACCCGATTCATACCCCAATAACAGAGATATCGTAACACGAATACGACGTCACAAACTGTTGACATTATCTTACCTAATCATTATAATAGTGGTCAGTAGAATAATTGGGCGTGCTTTTCAAAATTCACTAGTTCAGCCGACTTTCACTTGGAGCCAGTTATTCATATCGATCACGTTATCATTGCTAAGTGCTTTGAAATCTATATTGGGCTGACTTAATGTGCTGCGTGGGCTAGTCTCAAATTATCGGCAGATTTTGTGAAAATAAATAACAATACAGTCAGCTTTTGTATTAGAATAAATCATCAAAAAGCTATATTAATATAAGAAATTAATATGGTGGGTGTGTGTGTGTTATTGGGGGGTACGACTCTTTGGTCGTTGGGAGCACCTTTGCGCTTTACACAATGTGCCTAAACAGACCACAGCGCCGCCCCACAATAATACAAAACCAATACATTTATTTCTTAAGTATTATATATGAATTTATTTTAGAATATTTGTTTTCCAAAGTCGAAGTAGGTTGTTTAAATAAGTCTTTTTGTAAGTTCCATAACGTGTTGTGAGTTCAGGTGTCCACTATGTAGAATATTTCAATGTGTCATGTATATAATCGAGGTCAGAGTTATACAAGTTATATACAAAGGGTTAAACAAAAGGGTATTCGTGAAGTGGTCAGATCTTAAAACAAAATTATTAGTGGATATATGAATTAAATGTAGGGGCATGGCTAGAGGCCCCGTATTAGAGTTTCTTCTGTCAGGAATGTCCGACCACACACAATGGACTACCTTACATATTATTTTCTTCTCGAATTATATACATGTATGAATGGATCAGATTTCGTCAGTTATATAAGTTTTTCTAACCGTTGGACATTTCCAACTAATCACCTCTTACTATATATGATCTGATATATTCCAATTTTTTAGTGTAACATTCTATAGAAATTATGTTGGTCAAAACAAAAATAAACAAACAAACAAAAAACAACACGCTGCATACGGTCAATATCCGCTGGTAGCCAATTCCCCAATCTTAAATTGTCAAACTTCAACTCGTTATTTAAAATATGATCTTTCAAACTATTTAAAAATAGACACCAAAAACTCCCATCTTCCCACGTTCCCTGTCGAGGTTGTGAGGATAACTCATTTCTTCGCTGCGAAGACATTCTCTATGTAGTGACCCAGCAAGTTGCCAGCAGGTCGGTAATTCGCCACTACGATCACCTTTCCATTGGCAGTCCGTGATTTACCGATTCCGACTTCCTTGCTGTTTTTCCATACCACTTGTGTGAAGTGCCCTGCAATAACAATGCAACTTTTCTCTGAGAAATTGTTGAATAATACTTTAAAATAGTAATAGTTCAAAATATTGAACTTAAGATACGCACATATAGGTCATAATTAAGCTTATATCAGTTACAAATAAATCAATACTGAACGTCTTACAAGGGCAAGGCTCGTTTGAACCTACACATGTTGACTATCGAAACGCCACACCACATCCGTTACCCGGTTAAGTTTGTATTGGCCGTTCACACGATGAAGCGATACAATACGCGTCAATGTTTTTTATTACCCTATTGTTATTGTTTTGATAGACTTGTTCGCCCGTTTACACTTCAATAAAGCTTTTCCATTTAACAATTGCCGAATTTTATATAATCAGCATTGCTGAAACATATTCATCTAAATCGGGCATGTAAATATCATTTTGCGGCCGTGTCGTTTTACATCTTAGCCGGGGCAGTGTGAAGTCAATATTGCTATTCCTAAAGATAAATCGTATCCAGCTTAAATGTGGAGTGTAACTATGTAGCTTGGAAGGATGGGTAAGATTAGTCCAAGTTAAACCAGCTAGTGAAATCAGATAGGGATAATACTGGGTTACGTCGAATAACGGTTGACTTATTCTTCAAAATAGCGTAAAGTACCGCTCATCTATACAATCACCAAATGACGGAATTAAAATGTCACAAGTGTGAATTAACCCGGTTTGTTCCATAGTACTCTGCCATATTTGTCAACTGAAAGTAGTAATTTAATGTGAAAAATATATCTTATCACAATGTTTACATACTTTCACAAGAATACGAACTCAGTTGACCTCGCGACTTCTGATGTTCTCTGAGCGTAAACAAACACAGATCAAACGTGAGTTATTTCTAATTACACGGCATATTATGTGCGTAATTTAACATCAGTGAAAGATTATAATACATCATTGTGACCCTAATATATCACTCTTTCCAATAAATGGAGAAGTTTGAATTGATTGTATTGATAAAGTCGATTAAAATTGACGAAATATCCAGCCATTGGATCTAAGCGTATATAGTACGCTATTGAAGAATAAGGCAAGCATACTTCGGTGTAAACCAGTATTATCCCTATCGATTTCACTAGCTAGCTTCTGTAGACGATGTATATCCTAGCAACAACAAGCACCCCCACTAGTGAATATGCGTGGAAAGCTTCATTTAAAGGACAGTCAATTAATTGTTTTAGGTGAGACAACTAGTTCAAGGATCATGTAACCTTGAATTTTTCATGAAAATATGTAACTTTTTTTTAACAAACGGTTGTTTTTTTCTTTCTTTTTTTCCATTAACAAAGTTGAGATTAGCCAACGTTCTTAAATATTGACGCGTTCGTGGTCCAAAACATTTATGAAAATAAGTACTTTATTATTTACTCCATTTTTTATCAATCACGAGGAATGTTCCATGTCACTTTAAGGCGAGCGTACACGATGCAATGCTGTACATTGTTGTTCCGTGTGCGGGGGATATCTTGTTGGCGTCAGCAATATGTTTTCGAAATATCAAGTATCAGTCTACCAGATGTTGTTACATGTTATTGCCAATCGTGTAACTTGGCTACCATCTATTATACAGTAATGCTCTAAGTAATCGACTTCTTAACCACAGCAGAATTATGGGTAACTTTTCAGGATTTTGTCGGAAATATGGCTTGTTGCCATTCATCGGAAAGCTCTCCCCGAGAGCTTTCAGATGAATGGCAACAAGCCATATTTCCGACTAAATCCTGAAAAGTTACCCATAATTCTGCTGTGGTTAAGAAGTCGATTACTTAAAGTATTACTGTATCTAGCTGTGTTTTTTTCCACATTTACAAGCGGGCATTTCGAAAGTGTATCTCGCTTAATAATGCGAAAAGTATATAATATTTTAGCACTCGATCGGCAAAAGCTTATTCTACTTTACAAGTGTCTACATTCTAAAATGTGAAGAATGCAATATATCTATAGATTTATACACGTAGATGTGGAATATGTTTGAGATAAGAAACTAAACTTGTTAGCTGTGAAACATGACCACTTTAAACATATTCAATCAATAATTTAACATTTTGAGGCACGTACATGCAACAACGTTTTTGGCCACGCACATACACGACGTCCCATTGTTGTGTCATACACAGTCGACTATATTGTACTCTAGAGATATGTTGCCCTTAATTCAATCTGAAGCGAATTCGAGTCGGGCTATGTCGAGAATATTTGTTTTTTTAGTGACTCTTTTCTATGGAACGGGACTAAATATATGTAATGGCACGTTGAAAGTAATCATGCGCGAGTACTAACAACTTCCTTCCGGTCTTTTGTTTAAGAATATGGCAATTATACGACGAACAAGTGGACATTTACAATTGATGGCCATTTTAGTCAAAACAATTGACCAGAAGTAGTTTTAATGTCGGTCTAAAAATACTATCAGAACAAATTCAAACTACTTTTGGTTTGGAAGATCCAACTAATGTTGTGTCAGATATGAAATCTCCAACTATTGAATATCTTAGACAAAGTTGGGGATGAGTAACCCTCAGCTCCCTGTCGCCAGGTCACTGAAGGGGAAAACTACGATACAACATGATGGGGCTGTGGGGTGAATATAGACACGAAGAGTACACATATACCACCCGATTCGCATCGCATTATCAGATATATATACTTAATGACGGTCATTTTTTACCATCTATATATACTTAATTGTACACCGTATACGCCCATCGAATCCATCATTGCGTTTTGTAAATCTTGATAATGGACTTACCGCGGACATAGTATCGGAAGGGTGATAACCCAATATATATCAGGAGCACATACACTTTGCATAATATGGTTATTCGTTAATAAAGTTATCCATCTTACCTGTGCCCATACCCGGTGAGTTGTTCTTGAAATCGTGTTTGCTTATCTCACTATACCACTGTTCTACGACTTCATGGGCTGAAAAGGGAGACAGTGTGGGGTGTGAGTGACATGCATCACTTTTTTCTGTACCAAATCAACTGTATTATACATGTATTATGTAAAATTTATATAGCAATTGTGTGTTATACTAGAGCATGTTCGGTAATTGGTCAACAGCCAATTGGGACATACATTTTATATCCCAATAAAACACACCATAACACGAAGCGGCATCATTTCCTGTTGACCTGGATATATAAAAGCGACATATTGCATAACTGGGCGTGTGTATTTAAGTGCGCGTGCATTTACTAATCGATCGATAATTCACAGGTAGAATATTGGGCTAACTTACTGTGCTGTTTCTAATAATATCGAAACTGTCGACAGATTTGAGAAAATATTTCAGCTGATTTTATAGAAATTAACACTTTCGATACCAAATACTCACTGACGAGTAGTTCCCATATATCATTCCGATAATAAGTCGTTTGTTGAACGTTTTATCTGAACATTTCCCACCAGTGAATATGAGACCTGCATCACTGGTATCATCTCTTTGTGTGACTGTCGTCTGCGAATTTATCCTGAACACCCCTTCAATTGAATAATATATGTACACCTTTATAACTGAATGGGAGAAATCATTTGGTACATAAAGGGTTAAGGACAAAGATATATGGGTAATAAATTTGAGTGTGTTTTATCTGGGAATGTATCATGTACTTTTACATAATATATCAGTGCACATAAACAAGCTGCTGATCATGGGATGTGCCAACTCGTCCAAATTATAGATAACATTTCAACAGATAGTTCATGACCGAATCAACAAAGGTAAATATTATACTGGAATATTATTATTGTTTAATGACACCACATCCGATTTTACATCACCAAACTACCATTTGGTAAGTTTTCTTTCCCATAAAATAATTAGAGCATACCCATGAACCCATTACTGAAATCATTTTTAAAGATTATTCTGATATTTTAAATGTCAACCCAACATTTGGCGTCAACTATATTGTTTTAGTCGACACAGAAGTTGACTATAAACCTAATGTCGATTTTACAATAACAGCCCCACCCCACCCCAAGTTGGAAATCATATGTCAACGGTGGGACATGTCGGCTAACAACTTGCACTGACATATGGCGTGTAGGTCCGAATGGGTTTTCCCAGAATTGGTCATTGGCAGTATGGTCTGCATCAGTGGGTTGTGCAGTTTATAATGAGAGCTTCACACTTATTACATCAGACATAATTGATTACCATCTATTTGCAATTATATCGAAATGACATCTGAAGATTTCTCCCTTTGACAGGAAGTTTTTAAATTTTGAAGTTGCGAATATAATGTCTTTAAACGAATGTATATATAGTATGCAACTCACCTGAATAATCAGCACCGCCAGAAGACCATTTGCATGCGATATTCTCCCCAAGCCTTCCGCCCTCGAGAATGCACTGACTGTGCTGGAAGCTATTAGTCGCTGCTAGATGTTCGGCCCATCTCTGCGCATGATCGGACAAATCTGACGCATGCGTAACGCTTTGGATGCCATGCTTAGATCTGTATGTGTTGTGGACTTTTACGACGTCGTCTATGAATTCGGACATCCGCTGTGGTTTATTTGTCGACCCATTGGCTTGCGATTGTGAAGATCTGGGCTGGAGACGAAATGCAGATCATAACTACAATGTCTTCAACATGTAAGAACATGTAGAAATTTGTGTTGCCATATTAACGGAATACTATATTTGTGGAAAAAGGTTATATCAAATATGAGGTCTTTCCTTCACCCTTGCATGCCTGTTAAACTGTTGGTTCTTAGAGTGTGCCTATATTACATGACATTTTCATAGCAACCGCACCGCGTTCATGCTTGACAACGGGGAGGAGCATGCATTTGGAACGTTCAACTTCCAAATGATGAAAAAAAAACCAGAAACAATTGCGGGACAGGGCCTCTCCTGTTAAGTATTATGGACACGATCGTAGTCTCTTGGTTGATAAAGTTCATAGTCATACACACTGACGACTGCATTTTAGTTACATTTATGCGAAAATGCCAATATCATCAAAAATCTCACCCCTAGGAACCCACGAACAGGCCTAAATATCATTGGTTGTTCTATCACTATTCACGAGTGGCATAATTACAAATCGGAAAGGGCATTTTTAAAGACCTTGCATTGGCCGTTATCGTTTTAAAAATCTACCGTTGCCACGGAAACTGAAATTTTAAGTTGATCTCACCACACGCAGTCATACTACTACAATATATCTTAGCATAAGACCACCGTTATGAGGTCTTCAGAAAGATATGATAGCCCCATATGTACATACTTGTATTCATTAATATGTGATTGTTTTCTGTTCGGCGAATCCTTTACTAAATTAAACGCCAAAGAGCGCATATATTGAAACTGCCTCCAAGTTGAAAATGATTGCAACATGCATCAACTAACAGACGCTATGGACTAATATCTTATTTTGATAAGTTTCCTTGAAGATAACATCCATAACGGCTCTAAAATGCAAGATATTGTTTATAAAAAAAATACGGATTATACCCCGACGAATATGCTACATCCGTTGATTACACAAAATAAAAAAAAAATCATAATTATTTACGCAAACGCGTAATTTACATTTACATACTTCGGTATGACATCACCGGATGTGCGGATTCACAACGGTCCGTGGATCAGGACAAATTAAAGATCTGGGCAAAACGAAAACATTACTTGCGTGCAACATAGACTGACGTAATTACAGAGTAATTATTATACTCACATAGACTGACGCAATTACAGAGTAATTATCATACTCACATAGACTGGCGCAATTACAGAGTAATTATCATACTCACATAGACTGACGTAATTACAGAGTAATTATCATACTCACATAGACTGACGTAATTACAGAGTAATTATTATACTCACGCTACTTTCTCGTTGAGGCTGTCTCTCATTTAGACTTAACTGCTTGAACCCCGAATCCTGGAACATAAGACACACATGGCTGTGATAGTCATCTCGGAATATTTAAACGTGTACTTAAAAGGAACACATGTCCCACCGACCTCAGATAACATAGCTGGAAATTATAAAGTATAACCCGGCCACGTAAGTAAACAACACCACAAATTATTGATTTTGTTTAACTGATGAGCTGTTTACACATCTGTGTATGTTTGATATACAATAACGTGATCAGAAGGCAATTCACCGAGCTTGACAATGCGCCATGTGGCCAGAAGGTGGTCTAAACTTTCACCTGGTCCATTGGAAAAGATAAGTTTGTTAAATAATTTATCATTTCATTTGCATATCTTCCCTTGGGTAAAAATTTCGAAGCATCTCAGCTTATTTTCAGGTATGACATGCGCCATTATTCTTTTAACCTTTGCTGAGATTTTAGCGAGAGAGCTCACTCCTAAACTCACATAGTCCACGTTCGTTTGAAATGTGGTAAATGTCCCGCATGTACAGTTCTAAAAAAACACAGATATTCGACAAAGGGAGAAGGCATATATAGTGCAATTTGTACAACTATACAGTTGCATATTACATGGGAAATTTGATATTGTGTTAAATTAAGATATTTCCAACAGTACCCTTCCCCTCGAACCAAATCGAAATTTCGAAGCCTGGCAATTCCATTTACAGTTACAACCACTTTCTGTTGGAATTTTCCAACTGGTACACTACTTGACTGTTCCAAACTAACAACGCCCTGTGTCCTACTGATGACCCATGCAGTGCAAATCATTGACGAAAGTTGAAAAACATTCGACTTTTCGTTTAAAAACAACAAATTTCATAGTTTCACTCTGATTATTGGCCGGAAAGCCAAACGATCAGAACAGTTTTAACCTACAATATTAATCACCTGAACTTTCCATCCAATTAATGATGGTAAGGCTGACATTGTGAACATTTTGGCCACAGTTGCTTGGGATGAGATACAACCAACTGCCCCGTTCGTGTGCTTATCGCTTATAATTTTGGAATTACGTGTACCTCAAAAGTTGAGTTGTTCGATCCGGACCCGGCCGATGTTGTCGTTTCCTTGCGGTTGGTAACTTTTGATCCGTCCGCTCGGATAATTGTCTCTTCTGTTACTGTTTTTTTGACGCCATTTTCTGTCGTGCTAAACGTTCGCACCGATTTTGACTCCCCGCCTCTTGGGGATCTGCCGCTGTCCCCGCTACCTGCACCAAGAGACATTTGTACGGGGATGTTGTTTGACCTGGGCTTGTTTTCTGTGAAAACAAATTATTTCTTATATTCGACACAGGCCTGAGTATAAGTTGAATGTCATTTGCAGAATGAGGTCCCCATAGGGTGAATTTGGTGACGCTATCCCGCATAGCGGGCTAGCGTCACCAAATTCACATTATGGGGACCTCATTCTGTATGACCTCAACTACTATGGGAGACAGAGACTCAGATTGAAATTCCCAAATGAAGAATATTGTGATGTACACCCATTGGGGAACCTCGATTATGCAATATGTCGTCTGCCATGGGGATATTGAGAAACTAAACTAAAAAAGAAATAGAATCTATGTGAAAAAGTTTCTGTAGAAATTTTATAATAAAGAAACTTTCCAAAGAAGATGAGGCCTAAGCAGAATTAGGTCCCAAGAGGGTAAATTTAGTGATGCTAGCCCGCTATGCGGGATAGCGTCACTAAATTCACCCTCTGTGGACCTCATTCTGCAAATAACAGGCACACTTAACTCAGACTTGATGTCACATATTTCACTAAAAGATGTATTCATGGTTTTAGACCTAGAATGACACCGTTTCACAAGGCGTAAACACATACCTGCTGGTAGGGTTACTTTGCCATCTTTGGGTGGAAGAACATTTTGCGCGAAGTCCCCACCCATGTTTCCAGCGGGCCTGTAGCTAGCCACGACATATATCTTTCCGTCGGATGAAGCTGCTTTGCCGATTCCGAACTCCTTGCTGCCCTTCCATACAACCTGGGTAAAGTGACCTGATGGCGAAAACAAGAAAATAGTTAAAATATGCCTATATTTGTATACTACTTAGTTTGGCATTGTGTTTTTAGTCGTTGTTCAGTCTGACAACATTATAATTGGTGAACATGTAAATAGACACCTAAAAGACATATTATGGACCTATTTCGGTATATACATGTAAATATACAACTATTAAGTTAATACCAAAACAGTATCTCGACTGGAAGAATGTAGCAATAGAAAATTCCAATCAATCACATCGACTGAGAACAACGTCTAACTGCGCACATATGTGACCCGCCATATCACATCCAGTCGGAAGTCGGGATTTTTTTACCCTGTGCCAATGCATTTTCTTATATATGCGAGTCGACCATAGGTCACCTCGCATATATAAGAGAATGCATTGGCCTAACCATTTTTTACAATTTTAATAATTTGTTCTTTTATTCTTTAACAATTTTATAATTTCACCCATACAGAGCCCCAGACAAACATGAGCAGACGACACTCTTCTATATGCTTCTATATATGTGTGGGGGTCCCTGCAGGGTAATGGGTGTTTTTTATTTTATGTCCTAAACATTGTAAGAAACATTTATTTAAAAAACATGATAAAAAATTGTTAG